>JACDJE010000834.1:67366-98946 GCA_016647715.1 Pavo muticus
GAAGGAAGGAAGGAAGGAAGGAAGGAAGGAAGGAAGGAAGGAAGGAAGGAAGGAAGGAAGGAAGGAAGGAAGGGACAGGTGGCAGGGACATTTTGAACGATAAATAAAATCTTAAGCGATTAATCTTAAGCTTAAGCTATTAATCTTACTTCTGCATTTTAGGGAACTCAAACAAATGATTACTATGTCTTTTTCTTAGTCATTACCTAAATGTCATTTACAGTAAACTGTATCCAAAGGAGATTATATACATCTAGCTCAGTGAAATTAACAGCATCAAAGGCAATTCAACTTCAAAAAAAAAAGTGAGGTCTGGTAATGTTTTGTGTTGTCTGGTGGTACCGGTTTATCTGTTTTAACTCAGCTTTCATTTTAGTACTTCAAATACTGGTTCAGTGAATGGAGACCAGGGTGAAAATTAGGTATATCTTTGTTTCCCTGTCTTGCTTTTGTGCTCTAAGTCTCATGTTATCATAAAGCCGTTATACTGCTAGTTCTGAGTGTGAAAAATCGTGACAACTCACAGTGAATTTTTTTCAAATAAGAATTTCAGAAGCATAAAGAAGTCTGACATGTTCAGCTATGCTCCAGAATTTTCTCTCATGAATAAGGTTGTGCACTTTGTTGATATCTTTCAGCAGATAAAGTAAGGAGTGTTAACCTGTACACCTGAAAGGCCAATTTTCCTGAAGGATGTAACCTCCTTGACATTGACACTAAAGAGCAGAATGTAAGGGGTTGCTGGTATAATTTTAGTTGGTGTTATACTGTAAAAAGAGAGAAACAGTAAAGCACCTGTAGTGACTAGTATGATAATTATTTAAAACATGAGTAAAGTAAGATGCTATTCATTCATAATTTTCTATTAGAGACATAGGCAATGTCTTCACAGAATGACTGCATCAAGTTGCAAGTGATGTATGAAATGAGAAACTGTCCACAGTACAGAGGAAAATCTATAGTCAGTGTTGTGCAATGGCTATGGAACTGTGTGTTCACTGCAGCATTAAAGTTGGCCACAGTAATCACAGTTGAACAGAATTTTAAGAAACAAAATAAAACATTGAGTTTTTCAGTTTCCTGTTTTCTCTTGCTTTATCTTGAAGTAATTGTCATTTTGATATGGTACATGTTACATCATCAGTAACTAGCAAAATAATATTCTAGCTGTCCACAGTAAGCTGAAATCTGCATGGGGAACTCTATTATTCTCTTAAAATATTTAATAGTAATACTTTACTTGCTTCAAGAAGTAAGAAAACAGTATTCCATTAAAATAATGATACTTCTAAAGAGAATATAAAAAATAAATCAGATATTTGAAATATTTTTAAAGTTATCTAAATGTGTTTAAGGAATTATGAGGACTTGAGAGGAGAAAGAAATTATGAATGTTTTAAAAACAAACGTGCTCATACATGGTTTCTTTTCTTATTCTTTGCCTTAGTTTTGTAATAGTTAAAATTAATTGAAGGAAAAAATCTTTGATCTTTGTGCTCTGAAATTTAAAGATGCAGTACTAGATTGTATGACTGTGTTGCAAAGCCTAATGTAGAAAAAAAATGGACACTAAATATGCACCACAACTGTATTACTGCAGAGAAAAGTCTACATCATGCATGGTGTGTAAGAAGCTCCTAAAAGTCTCAGAGATATCTGGCAAAGTACTCCTGTAATGCAACAGATGAAGATAATCAAGGCTATCATTAAAAACAAATCGAGCCCTGAAAAACAATTAGATTTTTAAAAAATCATTAAATTAATTAAAATAATAGATCAGATATGTATCTTATCAATTGCATCCTGATGTGCACTGGGTTCTTATTTGTAAGTTTCTTCAGCCAGGCAGTTTTTAAGCTGAGGTGTGAAATTTCCATAAATGGCTACGTTATGTGAGATAGATAGGTCTTTCAAGAAATTGTGAATGCTGTGCATTTTAGAAAAATAGATAGAACTGGCAATGGGAAAGAGTTTTGCACCAGGAACTCTTAGAAAACTGAAGACAAGTGCAGTAGAAGTTAGAAGGTTAAGATATTTAACTAAAGTATAATAAAACTGTTTTGATGTTCTCATCACTCCCTGAAAAAAAAAATTATCTACAGCCCTCTAAAACTACATTATTTCCAAATGACAGTATTCACACAGGATATTACACATTTTAATAATGAATGTTCTCATCTGTGTAACTTTAGCTAATCTTTCTGAGTGCTCCACACAGAGAGTTTGAAAATGCTTACACTATGCATCTTGGCTAATGTAAATATCCTAAATATGCATAAAATCTGAACTATTACCTCTAGTTTTGACCTGTGAAAGGGTTTATTTACTTGCCTGTCAGTCTGCATAAACTTTCTAAGGATTCAAGCTAAAATTTTGTTATATTGAAAACAAATACAGGAAGATGGGAAACAAAATACCAGCACAAACCAATGAATACACACAGGTGAGCTCTTTTTCTCTTTTTCTCCAGAATATCTATGAGCATAATTTAATGAGATCTTCCTACACTACTGAATATCTCCAAAATTTTCTCTTTTTTTTGGCCAGGTATAGCCTCCCCTCCTTTGAAGCTGCCATTTTCCCTTTCACCTGCCATACCAGCTACACAATACTTATCAGTGACAATTTTTACTTATTTAGCAATTAACTGAAGACATGTCAGGTTATTGATTGATTGACTGATTCTGAAAATCTGTCCTTGGAATTTACAAAAATATTCTTCTAGATTCTTGATTGAAACTTATAGCTAAAAATCGTCTTCAATTATGATAAGCACAGTAAGAAATGTTACTATTTTAAATACCCTTCAACAGGAATCTAAATCTGAACTAATGATTGCATACTGTTCTTATATTTTATAATAACTGCTATTTTATTAGTATACTTGAGAGTAAAGACAGAAGGAGGGAAAGGTCAATTTCTTCATCATATTTTTATGATATTTCTTCATTAGACCTATACTGAAAATCAAGACTGCTCAGTGTCTCTCTCACTTCCAAACAAGTATCAGAAAGTTTTTGTCAGACCTGATGGTCAAAAATCTAGAAGAATTGTTAGCAAAACATGGCTGATACTGTAGCAGAAAACTAAATGTTTGTTCAGTAGGTTTTCATCTCACAAAATGGACAGTATATTTTCATTTGTTATGGTTAAGATATTTTTATATTGATTATTCAACAATTATGACATTTTTTTGTAGACGTACCTACTGACAGATTAGCTATAATATCATAATCAGTAAATTTATTTCTAAAGCTTGTTTTCTTTTTCCTTGCATAAAAAATGATACTTATTCATGGATCAAAACGTATCATGTGAAAAGTGATTCCTCAAGTCATTGAGCATCTTACCTTTACAAAACCACACTGCAGCTTTTAGACAAATCCTTGGCAGCTGACCACTGTTTATTTCCCAGTGTCTTTGTGACAGAAATCATCTCAACATACTTATTTATCTACTTACTTTTTTTTTTTTCATTTAGTTGGTGGGCTGTTTGGTTTTTTTGTTTGTTTGTTTGTATTTTTTGTTTTGTTTTTGCCTCAGAATATTCTCAACTGTAGATAAACCTAAATATTAAAAAAAAGCAAAAAACAAAACATTGTTCTGAAAAATATTTCTATAACATTGTTATGTATGTCCTTCCTTTGTAAACCACTCAGGAGCCTGTAGTTCAGTGAGGAAGCAGTTTTTGCAGTACTGGTAATTTGAAAGGAACCTTCATTCTGGAAACACATCAGATTTTCATTTCATTAGTAAAAATGTGCATCATTTTTGTAAATGTATTTGAAATGATGTGATTTTGTTGGTGGTGGTGGGTTTTTTTTGTTTTGTTTTGTTGGTAAGTGAAAGTACTTAATTTTTTTTTTACAGGAAATTTTTCAATATCTGATAAATATCTTTAGGTTCTACTTGATTCTGGTCTTCTTCAATTTCATTTGTTCTTCTATCCATCTTAAAGAGAGGACACATCTTTAAATAGAAGTACTTTCTTATGCATTTAAAAATACAAGTTCAGTTACAACTAGGCAGTATTCTCCTTTATTAGTTAGCAGTGGCAAGTAAATTACTTGTCATAGTAACAAAGTACTTTGGTGGGGTTTATTTGAGAAGGACCCTTAGTTTGAAAGGTGATCTGCTGCCCTCTTTCAAACGACGCAGTGTGAGAGTGAATAGATCATGGCTGCCATTAGCAAAAGATAAGGAATTCTAACTTTAGTTNTTGTGTTTCAGGCGGGTAATATGCAGCTAAAATGAAGATATATGGAAATATTTTTCTGATATTAAAACAAATTATAAACATAATAAACATTAAGATATAGGGAAATCAAGTTAAATTTATGAGCAAGAAAACTATTTGTGCACAGGTGATTGAATTGATAGGCAATAATTCTATGAAGTCTTATATTGAGACAAGATCATGCTGAAAAATTTAATAAAAGATATTTTTAAAATAGAAAAATAAGATTTCTGCATGGAAGTGCTACTTAACAAGTAGGTGGCACTTCAGATTTTATGAAAGTTGAGATTTTATTGTTTGTACAATATATTTTCCTATATTACAGAGCCTAATCATCAAACAATATAGTAGAAAACCTTTTAAATGCATTGATCAAGATTTCCATAATCCAGTGGGTATACACTCCTTTCTTGTATGTACTTCTAAAAATGACTAGAGCAAAGTATCAGACAAGACTGGTAGACTTTTCCCTCTACTTTCAATACATTTTTTAAGAATTTCATCCCCAGGAAAACATAAATCTCAATTCAACTTCATAATACTGAGATATCATCAAAGAAGACACAGGATATTTTCCCTTATAGCATTAATACAGATTCTCAAAGGAAACACAAAATCTGTTAAGCTTCACATATTTTGAATGGAAATTGTTTAGTTTCATTGAGTTTTAATGTGTTTCATTTTTCTGTAAAAATAAATTTTAAAAAATAGGGTGATTTTTATCTCCTAAAGCTGTTTCTAAACCTAAAGCTATGGAAATCATGTCAGCTTTAGTTTCCAGCCAATGTTAACCCAGCTTTTCCATTAGGTTAAGAAGGGCTTTTTTGTTGTTTTTTTCTTCATCATTTATTTTTTGTTCTTTACCTTATTTCTGTGATGCTACCACTGCTCCTCTCTTATCATTTCCTCATCCCTCCCCCAAAAAATAACATATACAACAATGACTTGTGACAGTCTTCATCTTGTTTGTCTCCCCATGTTTACCCATGTATATCCTTACAATCATATCAGATCATCTCTTACAAATTCTCTATATATAGTCTCCTCTTTATTACTACCCGAAGGGAGGTTGTAGTGAAGTGGGGGATGACCTCTTCTCTCATGCAACTAGTGATAGCACTATAGAGAATGGCCTCACGTTTGTGCCAGGGCAGATTCAGTTTGGAGGTTAAGAAATACTTCTCCAAAAGTGAGGTCAGGTGCTGGAATGGGTTGCACAGGGAGGTGGTGGAGTCACCAACTCTGGAGGTATTCAAGGGACATTCAGATGTGCTGAGGACATGGTTTAGTGAGAACTCTTGGTGGTAGGCAGACAGTTGGACAGGATTATCTTGAAGGTCTTTTCCAACCTTGGTGATTCTATGATTCTAAGAAAGGCCTTTCTTATTATTGTGCAACTAAAAATTTTCTTCAGGTGATCACTTTGCTGGTGATAGTTCTTCTTCCCTAGTCCTTGACCTTTTAGTATCAGTGAAGGGACAGAGAATTCTGATTTAGGAAGGGCTTATAGGAAATGAAAGCGCTAGAGCTGTTCTGGGACTGAGATCCTTTTCAAGTCTTATCTCCTCTATTTTGTGGTACCAACAGTACATAACATACAGTCTACTGCCTGACCTCAAGAGAGCATAGGAAATCATACTTCTCATTGCTCTTCATCCCCTTAAAAGTGACTGCAATGAGTCAGCTCATCTGTTTACTAGAAGTACAAAGAAACACACACTGGAAACAGTTGGCCATAACCAAATCAAAACACAGAGCAAGCTCTTTCAAGAACAGTACCTCATAAATGTGATACTGCCTATAGAATTGAATTATTAATTTAGTTGAGAATGTAATGAACTTAACATTAGAGATTCAATCATAGTTTTAGGACAAATGTAGTGTTGGTTGCCATCGCCTAACTCTTTACATTGACTGTAGAGATCTAACTAAAACTTTATAATGTGAGTGCACATATGAAATATTTTTCTAGGTTTAGTGATTTCATATTTCCTAATCAGGCTTTATAGCTCAAGCTCTTTCAATGCAGCAGAAAAAAAAAAACAGAGATATTTAGCTGAGAGGGAAATGTATAAAGAATGTTTCATACACTTAAATCTAATAACAGCATACTATAAGAGTCTACAAAAATTCAGAAATCTTAATAAAACTGAATTTTGACATAAAGTGGATGTATTTTACAATAGACTTATAGAATCTATGTACATCTATGAGTAGTCAGTAGAAAAAAATCAGCATGTTTCTTCTTTCTGTTGCATTACACTGTAAAATCTCTTTAGTGACATTCATAGAAGTAGTTACTGCAGTGCTGTCAAGGTCACTGTAATCTGAGGTAATGGTCACAGAAGTGATAATCATTTAATATAATGTGGCCTATAGGGTTATGGAGAATGGTCATTCAGGCATATTTCTAAGATCTCACATATGTTAGAGAGACTTGACTTATCTCCTAGTAGCTATATTTTCTGAGTAATACCGATGTGTTCTCCAGGTAGCAACTGTACTTATGAGAGTACTTAATCCTATTTTATTTATGATCTCACTGTACTTCATCACCTTTGATCTGTACTGCTCTTTGCTCCCTGACATAAGTGAAGAAATAGAGAAAAGGACCATTTTTCCTTTAAGGGGCTCACTATATTCTGCTGCACAGCAGTCATGAAGTGAGAATGCTGCTTAAAATGGTCCATTCTTTCCTTCATCTTCTGAGCAATACAAAGCCACGGCAGGAAAAAAAAAAAAAATGCTAATGCACGCAGCTTGGGAAACAAGCAGAAGGATTTGAAAGCCAACATGCTACTGGAAAACCACAAAGTAGTTGCAGTTACTGAACCTGGTGGGATGATTTCTCTGGCTGGAATGTGTTTATTGACAGCTACAAGCTGTTCAGAAGGACAGATGAGGAAGGAAGAAAGAAGGCATTGCCCTCTACACTAAGTAATAGGGTGTGAAGAGCTATCCTGGAAGAAGGGCCATGAGCAAGTTGAAAGACTATGGGTGAGAGTTAGAGACTGAAGCAACAAAGAGAGGCTTGTGGTCAGTGTCTACTGCAGGCCACCTGCTGATGAAGCTTCTTCCTCCAGATACAGGTGGCTTCATGTTCTCAGGCTCTCATCCTGTTGGGGAACTTCAACCATACTGATACCTGCTTGAAAAAATAGCCTGATGGCCTCTTTGAATGTATGGAGGATAAATGCTGGGCCTGCTGGTTACCAACATGAGAGTACTGATTGGGGACATCAGGACTGGAGGCTGCCTGAGATACAGTGGCCATATGATGGTGGAGTTCACAACCTTGAGGTATATCAGACAGGCGGAGAGTGAAATCAGGAAGCTTAATTTTATAAGAGCCAACTTTCAGCTCTTCAGGGAGTTAGTCAACAAAACCCTATGAGAAACTGTCCGAAGGACAGGGGATTGGAGCAGAGCTGGCAGATCTTTAAGGAAGCTTTCTTTAAGGAAAAAGAGGGCAAGATAACAGTATGTCTGAACCAGGATCTTCTGGTCAAACTGAAGAGCAAGAAGAAAATGCACAGGCAGTGGAAGCAGAGACAAGTAACCTGTGAGAAGCATAGAGATACTGCTGGGTTGTGTAGGGATGGAGATAGGAAGGTCAAGGCCCAATTGGAACTTGACTTGGAAAGGGTTACAAAGAAGAAGAAAGGATTCTGCACATCTTTAAACTTGAAAAGTCCAGGAGGGCATACTCCACCTAGTGAGCAATACAGACAGGCTAGTAACAACATACAAGGAGAAGGCTGAGGTACTCAACAACACTTTTTGCCACAGTCTTCACTAGAAACTGTTTTGCACACAGCTCTGTAGCAGATGGTTCATAAGGTGGGAACTGGAAGAGTGAAGCCCCCTCCCATTGTAAGCAAAGATCAGATTCACCACCTCCTGAGGAATCTGAATGCCCACAAGTCTATGAGTGCTGATGAGATGCATCCCAGAATCCTGAGAATTTGCTGAAGTGGTCTCAAAGCCACTCCTGATAACATTTAAAAAGTCATGACAGCCAGATGACGTCCCTGATGATTGGAAAAAAGAGGCAATATTGCACCTATTTTTAAGAAGGGTAGAAAGGATGACCCAGAGAACTACCTACCTTTTAGCCTCACCTCCCTGCCAGGGAAGATCATGGAACACATCCTCCTGGAATCTGTGTTAAGGCACATGGAAGAAAAAGAGGTGATATGGGATAACTAACATGGCTTCACAAAAGGCAGGTCCTGCCTGACCAACTTACTGGTGTTCAACTGTGTCAGTGATCAAGAAAAAACCACAGATGTCATAGAATCATAGAATCATGCAATGGCTTGGGTTGGAAGGGACCTTTAAGATCATCTAGTTCCAACCCTCCCACTACTGACAGGGACATCTCCCAGTAAACCAGGCTGTTCAAAGCCACATCCAGCCTGACCTTGAACACCACCAGGGTGAAGACATCCACAGCCTCTCCACGCAACCTGTTCCAATGTCTCACCACCCTCACAGTAAAGAATTTCTGCCTAATATCTAGTCTAAATTCACCCTTTTCCAGTTTAAAGCCACTCCCTCAGTCCTGTCACTATATGCCCTTGTATAAGGTCCCTCCTTATCGTTCCTGTTGGTCCCCCTCAGGTACTGGAAGGCTGCTATAACTTCCCCCCAGAGCCTTCTCCAGGGTAAAGAGCCCCAACTCTCTCATCCTGTTCTCACAGAGGAGGTGCTCCAGCCCTCTGATAATCTTTGTGGCCCTTCTCTGGACCCACTCCAACAGTTCTGTGCTCTTCTTGAAGGCCTCAGAACTGGACAGAGTACTCCAGGTGGGGTCTCATGAGAGTAGGGTAGAAAGGTAGAATCACTTCCCTCAACCTGCTGGTCATGCTTCTTTCAATGCAACTCAAGATATTGGCCACCATAAGGTTGGTCTTCTGGGCTGCCAGCACACATTCATGGCTCATGTTGAGTCTTTCATGAACTGACATCCCCAAATCCTTCTCCTCAGGGCTGATATCAAGCTATTCTCTGCCCAAACTGTATTTGGGATCTGCCCCCCTGTGCTTGGGATTGCCCCTACTCAGGTGCAGGACTTTGTGGTTGGCCTTGTTGGACTTCATGAGGTTGTCATGGGCCCACCTCTGAAGCCTGTCCAGGTCCCTCTGGATGGTATCCCTTTTCTCTAGCACATCAGCTGAACCAGTCAGTTTGACGTCATCTGCAAATTTGCTGAGAGTGCACTTGATCCCACTGTCTATGTCACCTATGAAGATATTAAATTGCACTGGTCCCAGCATTAATTCCTGAGGAACACCACACATCACCAGTCTCCACTAGGATATTGAGCCATTGTCTGCAACTCTCTGAGCGTGACCATTCAGCCAATTCCTTATCCAGCCAGTGGTTTATTCTTCAAATCCATTTTTCTCTTATTTGGTGACCAGAATGCTGTGCATGAGTGTCAAACAGTTTGCACAAGTCCAGGTAGATGTCAGTTGCTCTTCCTTTATCCACTAACACTTTAATTCCGTCATAAAAGGTCACCAAGTTTGTCATGCATGATTTGCCCTTGGTGAAGCCATATTAGGTACCATCAATCACCACAACTTTGTTTTCCATATGACCCTGAGGAGAATCTGCTCCTTACCATCTATCTATACTTCAGAAAGGTTTTCACACGCCCCACCCCCCCAACATAGGATCATAGAGTCATAGAATCACCAAAGTTGGAGAAGACCTCCAAGATCATCCAGTCCAACCATCCAGCTACCACCAATATTTCCTCTCTAAACCATGTCCCTCAATACAATATCTAAACATTTCTTGAACATCTCCAGGCACAGTGATTCAGCGACCTCTTCTAGCACCTGACCACTTTATCAGAGAATAAATATTTTGTAACATCCAATCTGAACCTCCCTTGGTGCAGCTTGAAGTAATTCCCTCTAATACTGTCTCTAGTTACACAGAAGAGGCTGACCTCCGTCCTCACCACAACCTCCTTTCATGTAGTTAAAGGGAGCAATAAGGTCTCCACTAAGCCACCTCTACTCCAGACTAAATAATCTCAGATCCCTCAGCTGCTTCTCATACGACCTCTGCTCCAGCCCCCTCACCAGCTTCATTGTCCTTCTCTGGACATGCTTCAGGGGCTCGATGTCTTTCTTGCATTGAGAGGTCCCAAACTGAACACAGCACTTGAGGTGCAACTTGAGTGCTCAGTATAGGGGACAATCACTTCCCTGCTCCTGCTGGTAACACTAGTTCTGATACAAACCAGGATGCCACAGTATTACTTGGCTACCTGGGCACACTGTCTAGCCGAGCATCTAACAGCAGCCTCAGGTCTATTTCTTCCACGCAGTGTTCCAGCCACTTTGCCTCAAGCCTGCAGCATTGCCTGGGGTTATTGTAGCCAAAGTGCAGGACGTGGATTTGGTCTTGTTGAACTTCATCCTATAGCCTCAGCCCAGCTCTCAAGCCTGTTCTGATACCTCTGTAGGGCCTTCCTATCCNGTTCTCCTTTCTTTTCTAAAGGTTTGATGGTTTTGTTTGTTTATTTGCTTTTGTTTAATTAATTTTATGTTATTTATGAGTTAACGTGTTTTTGCTACACTGAAAAGGGAACTTGCTAGGTCCCATTGTCACTATCCTACAAACAAGCAAATCCTTTTATTTACATGAAACATGTGAGGCAGCATTCATCAAGAAATCATTTTAAATGATCATATTGTAATTTATTTAAGATTATTTTAATACTACATATTTTAAAAAATTCTTGTCTTCTGTCACTTTAGGCTGTAATTTGAAGAAACAATTATGAAAAAGAAGATATATTATCTCTTTTTAAATTTTTTTCTAAGCTTCTAGACTAGGACTTATTGAGTCCAAAAACTTTTTCCTATTCCTGAATGTGAACTTTTTATTATAATATATAAATACAATTGTCAACGTTTTATGGGCTGGTTCATCCTGGTTCCATGACTAGCAGGGCAGAGGGATTTCCCAAATCCGCACCTCTGGAAAAGGGAAACAGGGGACCCCAAAATAATTAAAAACAGCAGCAACGATCTGAGGAGAAACAAACTAATTTACTAAATATGGTATCAGAATGCAAGATAACACACTATAATACGATATAATTAGAACTGAAGCTAATTAATCAAATATAATGAGAGAGTGTGTCCGAAAGGTGGAAAGGCCTCACCCTAACACTGAGATGTGCAGTTGGGTCGAGCAGCAGGGAGGAGAGTCTGATGAAGAAGAGAAGGTCAGATGACCTACCAAGGCTTTATATCTGTTCCCCCTGAGCAGAAATGATAACAACACAGCAAACAGTCTTCTGGGGAATGTAGTTCTTCTTCTCTTTGGGGACAGGTACCCGGAACTGGAGCATTAACACTTTAACTTCCAGTGCACTACATGGTGTTATGATGTGGAATACCGATAATCAAAAATCATAAAACCGTGATAACAGTGAAGCTCTTTTTCAATAAATATATCAACATATACAACCAGAAGTTGATAATATAATAAAGAAATTCCTAGTTGTTTCTTACCAAAATGGAAATTGTTTTAACTTTCATTTCAGTTTTAAAATGCCAGGCCTTTGTAGATGGATTTTGTTATTATTTTTTTATGGAAAATAAGAATAGTTCTTGAAATAAGAAGTTAAAAGTGATATAAAAATAAGAAGGATGTTTCTGTTAAAGTGATAAGGTTTGGAGCAGATTAAAACCTTAAAGGAAAAGTCAGAGGTTTTACTCTTTTACAACAATGATTTTGTCAGACTTGGTGACCTCACTGTATAAAGAAGACATGAGAAGAATATCAGGTACTTTTTTGTTTGCTTTAATGTTCAAAAATCGCAGGAAATAAAGTTTTCTAAACGCACAGAGATTTCAAATCTTGGAGGACAAGCTGTGGGACATGATAATTTCAATATCTTAAATATTTAGTGCTTCTTTTTACTATGTCTGGATTTATAGAAGAACTTAAACTTTGAGTGCATGCAGAGTTTTGGGATGAATTTAAAAAGCAGAAAGGAAAGAATGATTTTTATCTAAGAAACCTGCTGCTAATGAAAGAACTTTGTATCATTTTATTTTACGATCATGCATAATTGCAATTTAGTCTGGCAAATCAAAAAGCTACTACACTATACAGTTTTTTTTATTTAAGAAAGATGCAAATAATACATATAATACAATAACAAAGATGCAAATAAAATATCCAAATGTGTGAGACAGGTAATGATGACTGCAAATTAAATAAGAACTTTGTACATTGAGCATTGTGATACAAACTTGCCTTTAGAATATTACTGCGAATTTCAAAGAATAACTGGGAAGATGTTTCTTCTGCCTCTTAAATATCCAAACTTTGGCAAGTTGGTGGATATAGATTTTCTCAACATGGGATGAACTGATTTCCCCAACATGAAAAAAAGTGACCTTTCTTTCCCATCTATGATTTGTGTTGTGCTTTTTTTTCCTCTTTCTTTTCATGCATTTGCATTATCATTTCATTAAACCCACTTGCTTATTTATAATTTTGATATGATCATAAATGATATTGATGCCTTGCTTTATCTGCTGTTTTTATTCAATTAACTCTTTAAATGTAGGCTGTCTTTTACTCTGTGATAATAATGCCTATCTTATTACTTCCATGTGCAACCAGAGCTGTTCTCAAGAAGCAGAACCTTGTTGCTATCACGTTTAGACCAGTTAGTTGAGATTTCATTGTTGTTATATTGTTAGAATGAAGTTAACACATGTAAGAATTACACTTCCTGTTGCCAAAATTATAGAAGAAATGAAGGTAACACCATGTACATATAGCAAACCTGACTACGTATCAGCAAAATGTAGCATATTTTTTTTTTAAATTTGATGTAACCATATAGTACAATATGTGATCAAAATCCAGTTAATTCTGGTAACTTGGCTAAAAATAAAAAAGCACCACACCTCAGAGCAGTCCTCTTTTCTTGTGCAAGTTATTCCTAGGCTCTTTTAATCCTTCATTCCTCAAGTCTAGGAAAATGTTCATAAATTCACAGTCCAGGTATTAAATTCTACAGATATCAGAGTGATAACTCATTAATCAGTGATAGAGCCCTTCTAAACTCAATCAGTTCCTTAGATGCCTCCTAAAGTTTTAAACTACTAATTCCCAACCTTTTCCCCCAAAATAGTCTTCAAGGAACCACACTCTCTCTGGGCATCATGTTCCAGTGTCTCACCACCCTCACAGTAAAGAACACGGTTATATAGAGTTCAAATAGTCATATAGATCATAGTCTCCCTTAAAAACTTCAACATCACTCAAATTTCTAGGTGAACTTAAGATTCTAAGAACTGAAATTCTGGAAGCCTTGACACACAGAAAAATATCTGACATTTCCTGATGCCATTCAGATAAATTAATTATTAAAGAAACTGTGTATTACACAACTAAGATTTTGCTAGATAAGAATAATGTCATTAAAAACAATAACTGGATTTTGATCACATATTGTACTATATGGTTACATCATGAGAGAGATAATGCAGAAAATGAATGTCTATTGATTAACTCAGGTAGGAAGGAAAAACAAAACTGTAAAGGTAAAACTGGAGCATTAACACTTTAACTCCCAGTGCACTATATGATGTTATGATGTGGAATACTGATTACCAAAAATCATAAAACCATGACATTCCACCCCTTATACTACAATACTACATCATGCCTAATATATACAAACAAACCATAATTAACAAGCATTAAACACACACACACACAAACCTATATATATACACATGGAATTACTGACTGCACTCCCCCAGCATCAAATTCCCTTGTGGTACACACTGAACATCCCCATTTTTCTGCATCACCCACCAAGTGGACCCAGGTCCCTGGGCAAAAACAGTTCCACGAAGAGGTTTGCCCTTCCCAGAAGCTGGAAAGACCCTAACCGCTTTTCCTAACATGTTCTTTACATGTACTACAGGGACCTTATCTCCCTTGACAGTATGTAGGAATCTGGCAGGACCATTGCGATTGAACCATGATATCAGGTTGGGTTGAGCTTTGAGAAACTTCATCTAGTGGAATGTGTCCCTACTCAGAGCAGAAGGGTTGAAACCGTAGTTGATCTTCAAGGTTCCTTTTGACCCAAACTATCTTATGATACTCTGGGGAAAAACAAAAAAAAAACAAAAAAACAAGCCAAGAAAAAATAATAGAAAATTAACTTATTTTCTAGATTCCGAAAACACTTTAATTTTTCTTCATACTTGAC
The DNA here is from genome assembly GCA_016647715.1 of Pavo muticus. Taxonomy (NCBI): domain Eukaryota; kingdom Metazoa; phylum Chordata; class Aves; order Galliformes; family Phasianidae; genus Pavo; species Pavo muticus. The sequence continues at coordinate 81,877 of JACDJE010000834.1, forward strand.
CATTTTGCTTGCTTATATGAGATAATTATGACAGTTAAGCCAAGTTAGAGTCATTAAGTTATTCCATCTCACCCACATTCAAGTTCTTCTTAAAATGTCTTACGAGTGTAGGCAAGGTGGAAAGATTTGATTTTATGAATCAAAAGAGACCTGTGATAAATTCCAGAACTATGTAAGAATATCTAAAAAGATAACAGACAACACACTGATTATATAAAGTCACGAGGATATCCCTTGTTTCCTTATGTGATTTCACATAATAGTTTCATAATCATACAATGGCATGGTTCAGAAAATTACAATATTGCTCACAAATTTCATCAATGTCTTAAATAAGCAGTTTAATCCTCAAGTTCATACACTAAAACATCATATAAATTACATAAAACATATAATAAATAATTTATTGTTAATATATATAATACATAGGCAGTTTCATAATAGTAATATGATCCAATACATATGATTCATATCTGTTGTATCCAAATATAAAACAACAGTTAAAAAAAATAATAAATTGATCGCTGATCAAAAAGTTTTCCTATATAGGCATTTTAAATGACATAGGTTAATTTGCTGTAGTTACAAATCAATTTCAACAAGGGATTAGTCTGACAGCTCCAGATTTTTAAACGTTCTATCTAAGTAAGGAAACTAAGAATCATGGAGCATCTTCGTGGTTGGAGATTAGGAGTTTCTAATGATTTTCTAATATACTGTCTATATCACAAATGGATTTACCTATGTTAAAGGTATCAGATGATATGCTATCATCTTTGAGACAGAGACTACATTTGCATTATTCATTTTTATTCTGGCTATGGTAATTATAGTTTTATACCTGTTCAGACTAANGAGGAGGCAGGAAAAGGTCGTGAATGAACAAGGACCTGCTGGACAAACTGAGGTGTAAAAAAGCCTGGGAGAAATACAGGGATACTGTCTGGACATGTAGAGAAGGAATCAGGAAAGCCAAGGCACAGATGTAACTGAACTTAGCAAGGGATTTAGAAAAACAAAAAGAGAGAAATGGGATTCTACAAGTACAGTGATCAGATAAGAAAGGCCTGGAAGAATGTAACTCCTCTGACAAATGACAATGGAGAACTGATAACAGCAGACATGGCTCTCCCTCAGGCTGAGGTACTCAAGAAGTGAATTGCTTCAGTCTTCAGTGGCAGCCAGGAGCCAGGAAGCCAGGCTTCCCATATCTCTCATGTCCCTGAACATCTGAGTGGACCCAGGGGTGAAAATCCTTCACACTGCAAATGAAGAGCAAGTTTAAGGCCATCTAATGAAATAGAAGTCTAAGGGACATATGACACGTATCCCAGGGTTCTAAAGAGATTGGCTGTCAGTTACCAAGCCACTCTCCATCATTTTCAAAAAGTCCTGGCTGGCAGGCAAAGTTCCTGGTGGCTGGAAAAAGGGAAACATCACTCCTATTTTTAAGAAAGAGAGAAAGGAAGACCTGGGAAACTATGAAGCAGTGAGCCTCACCTCTGTACCTGGGAAGGTCATGGAGAAGATCCCCCTGCAAGTTATATTAAGGTACATGCAAGACAGGGAGGTGATCTGAGACAGCCAGCACAGCATTGCTAAAGGCATATTGTGCCTGACCAATCTGATGGTCTTCTACAATGGAGTGACTGCATCACTTCACAAAGAAAGTGCACCTGGTGTTGTCTATTTGGACTTCTACAAAGCCTTTCATATTGTACCACACCACATTCTTATCTCTAAACTGAAGAGATATGGATCTGAAGAGTTGACTATTCAGTGGATAAGGAATATGTCAAATGGTCTCAACCAGAGAGTTGTGGTAAATGGCTCTGTGCTAAGTGGAGGCTGGTGATGAGTGGTGTCTCTAAATGTTCCGTCTTAGAACTGGTGTTCTTTAACGTCTTTATCAATGACCTCAACAGCAAGTTTGCTGAAAATACTGAGTGGTGCAGTTGATATGACAGAAGGAAGGGATGCCACCCAAAGGGACCTGGACAAGTGTGAAAAAGTGTTCCCACATGGGCCTACTGAGATTCAACAAGGCCATGTGCAAGACTAGGCAAAGAACTCATAGCCCTGTAGAGTACTCATGGAGTAGCCCTCCAGAGAAGGACTTGGAGGTTCTGCCGGATGAGAAGTTTGACATGAGCCAGCAGAGTGTGCATGCAGCCAGGGAGGCCAACTCCTGGGTTGCATCAAAAGAGGGGTGGCCAGTAGGGTGAAGAAAGTGATTGTCTCCCTCTACTCTGCCCTCATGAGATTCCATCTGAGATACTTCTTCCAGGCCTGGGACCTACAGCACAAAAAAAGGTGTATAGCTATTGGTGCAAGTCCAGAGGAGGGACACAAGGATCCTCAGAGGGCTGAAGGAACTCTCCTACAAAGAAAAGTGGAGACAACTGGGCTTGTTCAGCTTGGAAAAGTTAAGGCTCTGGGGATATCTCACTGCAGCCTTTCAGTACTTAAAGGGAGCTTATAGACAAGAGAGAAACTGACATCCTACATGGTCTGATAGTGATAGAACAAGAGGGAACAACTTTAAATAAAAAGAAGATAGATTAATTTATATGTTAGGATGATTTTTTTTTTTTTACTCAGAGGGTGGTTAGGTACTCCAGAGAAGCTGCAGATGTTCCAATCCTGAAGGTATTCAAGGCCAGTTTGGATGGGGCCCTGAACAGCCTGATCTAGTGCACAGCAACCATGTCCACAGCAAGTGGGTTGGAACTATCTTTTAAAGTCTCTTCCAACCCATGCCATTCTGATTCCGTGTAAATGAGATAAATTCATGTTGAAATGTTGGGAAGTTCTGACTTTTAACTCACTGAACTCAGGTGTCACCCTTTGTAACCATTACCTATTGTTTTACAAGGCAAAATAGTCTGCAATCAACAGAATTACATGCTTTTCACATCCTACTTCTGTTTCTCCCAGAATATTCTTCTAAATTAAAGCAAAAAATAATTACATAGAATCATAGAATCATAGAATGGCCTGCGTTGAAAAGGACCACAATGATCATCTAGTTTCAACCCTGTGCTATGTGCAGGGTCGCCAGCCACTAGACCAGGCTGCCCAGAGTCACATCCAGCCTGGCCTTGAACGCATCCAGGGATGGGACATCCACAACCTCCTTGGGCGACCTGTTCCAATGCGTCACCACCTTCTGAGTGAAAAACTTCCTTCTAATATCTACCCTAAACCTCTCCTGTTTTAGTTTAAAACCATTCCCCCTTGTCCTATCACTATCCACATTGTAAACAGCCATTGCTCCTCCTGTTTATATGCTCCCTTCAAGTATTGGAAGGCCACAGTGAGGTCTCCCCAGAGCCTTCTCTTCTCCAAGCTAAACAAGCCCAGTTCCCTCAACCTTTCCTCATAGGAGAGATGAGATGCTCCAGCCCTCTGATCATCTTTGTAGCCCTCCTCTGGACCTGCTCCAAGAGCTCCACATTCTTCCTTTCATGCAGTACTCCAGTTGGGGCCTCACAAGAGCTGAGTAGAGGAGGACAATCACCTCCCTCTCCCTGCTGGCCACCCCCTTTTTAATGCAGCCCAGAACATAGTAGGCCTTCTGGGCTGCAAGCACACATTGCTGGCTCATGTCCAGCTTCTTGTCCACCAGGACCCCCAAGTCCTTCTCTGCAGGGCTGCTCTCAAGGACTTGTTCCCTGAGTCTATATAAATATCTGGGATTGCCCCGACCCAAGTGCAGCACCCTGCACTTGGCCTTATTGAACCTCATTAGGTTAAATGTACAGATACATGTATTCCTTGTTTACCCATCTCATAACACCTCCAGAAAGTTGTAATGTTTTCAGGAAGTTGATCATTATGAGCTGGCTCTGGCAGCTGTGAATTTATAGAGTGAAATAAAAAATCATGTCTGGAATGTCTCTTATCCCCACAAGATTCTTCAAATGTTCTTTTTCACAGAGACTGGTTTTCCTGACTTGGATTATAAGCTTAATATAAGCTTTCAAGTTTGTCAATAAATGTAAGACTGAAATTCAGACTACAGTGACTTTATCTCAAGAACAATTTGAATCCAGTAAATGCAGCAAGAGGAAGATAGGTTACTTTGACACATTTTTGGTTCTACCACACATGGACTCACTGATTCTTGTAAATATCAAAATACATAACACATTGTTTTGCTTATTTTTAATGACAATTCTTAATTGTAAGAAAAAAAAACAAAATGCACACATAAATACACACACTTAAATGGAAGTGGTTGAGAAGTTCATAAAATGCAGTTTTCCACTGCTTCTCTAGTGTTTAACAGTCTAGCAGTAAGTAGGTGGCAAAGAAATAGAATGTCATAGATGATCTATCCTTGGACAAAGACATTACACTGTCAAATGACAATGTGGAGAAATAAGAGAAGATTCTTTTTATTAGCCTGAGCTGGTCAAAACTTCATGTTAAGGAAGACATTTCCTCCCACTAGGAAGAAAACTGTTCCACTTAGGAAACAGGAACAGAGTAAAGTAATGCTTGAACAGATCTGACAAACTGGATTGTGTTCTGATTTAGGAAGTCCAATTTTACTCTATATTTAGAAACTTACTCTACTTCACTATTTTATCTACTTCTAGGCTCATCTTCTACCCATAATGCCTTAGGCATGTGTCATCCGTCTACAGAACACAGATGATAAATTTGACAAGATCTCTAAGTTTTGAAATTTTATTGGTACAGGTGGAACTAGTGCAGTATCTGAAACATAATGTCAATTCAGATGTATTGGCACAATTTCTGTTAATAGCATGTCAAATTCTTTTTTTTTTTTCTTTTTTTTTTTTTTAGTCAGAAAAAANATTTTAGTACTTCAAATACTGGTTCAGTGAATGGAGACCAGGGTGAAAATTAGGTATATCTTTGTTTCCCTGTCTTGCTTTTGTGCTCTAAGTCTCATGTTATCATAAAGCCGTTATACTGCTAGTTCTGAGTGTGAAAAATCGTGACAACTCACAGTGAATTTTTTTCAAATAAGAATTTCAGAAGCATAAAGAAGTCTGACATGTTCAGCTATGCTCCAGAATTTTCTCTCATGAATAAGGTTGTGCACTTTGTTGATATCTTTCAGCAGATAAAGTAAGGAGTGTTAACCTGTACACCTGAAAGGCCAATTTTCCTGAAGGATGTAACCTCCTTGACATTGACACTAAAGAGCAGAATGTAAGGGGTTGCTGGTATAATTTTAGTTGGTGTTATACTGTAAAAAGAGAGAAACAGTAAAGCACCTGTAGTGACTAGTATGATAATTATTTAAAACATGAGTAAAGTAAGATGCTATTCATTCATAATTTTCTATTAGAGACATAGGCAATGTCTTCACAGAATGACTGCATCAAGTTGCAAGTGATGTATGAAATGAGAAACTGTCCACAGTACAGAGGAAAATCTATAGTCAGTGTTGTGCAATGGCTATGGAACTGTGTGTTCACTGCAGCATTAAAGTTGGCCACAGTAATCACAGTTGAACAGAATTTTAAGAAACAAAATAAAACATTGAGTTTTTCAGTTTCCTGTTTTCTCTTGCTTTATCTTGAAGTAATTGTCATTTTGATATGGTACATGTTACATCATCAGTAACTAGCAAAATAATATTCTAGCTGTCCACAGTAAGCTGAAATCTGCATGGGGAACTCTATTATTCTCTTAAAATATTTAATAGTAATACTTTACTTGCTTCAAGAAGTAAGAAAACAGTATTCCATTAAAATAATGATACTTCTAAAGAGAATATAAAAAATAAATCAGATATTTGAAATATTTTTAAAGTTATCTAAATGTGTTTAAGGAATTATGAGGACTTGAGAGGAGAAAGAAATTATGAATGTTTTAAAAACAAACGTGCTCATACATGGTTTCTTTTCTTATTCTTTGCCTTAGTTTTGTAATAGTTAAAATTAATTGAAGGAAAAAATCTTTGATCTTTGTGCTCTGAAATTTAAAGATGCAGTACTAGATTGTATGACTGTGTTGCAAAGCCTAATGTAGAAAAAAAATGGACACTAAATATGCACCACAACTGTATTACTGCAGAGAAAAGTCTACATCATGCATGGTGTGTAAGAAGCTCCTAAAAGTCTCAGAGATATCTGGCAAAGTACTCCTGTAATGCAACAGATGAAGATAATCAAGGCTATCATTAAAAACAAATCGAGCCCTGAAAAACAATTAGATTTTTAAAAAATCATTAAATTAATTAAAATAATAGATCAGATATGTATCTTATCAATTGCATCCTGATGTGCACTGGGTTCTTATTTGTAAGTTTCTTCAGCCAGGCAGTTTTTAAGCTGAGGTGTGAAATTTCCATAAATGGCTACGTTATGTGAGATAGATAGGTCTTTCAAGAAATTGTGAATGCTGTGCATTTTAGAAAAATAGATAGAACTGGCAATGGGAAAGAGTTTTGCACCAGGAACTCTTAGAAAACTGAAGACAAGTGCAGTAGAAGTTAGAAGGTTAAGATATTTAACTAAAGTATAATAAAACTGTTTTGATGTTCTCATCACTCCCTGAAAAAAAAAATTATCTACAGCCCTCTAAAACTACATTATTTCCAAATGACAGTATTCACACAGGATATTACACATTTTAATAATGAATGTTCTCATCTGTGTAACTTTAGCTAATCTTTCTGAGTGCTCCACACAGAGAGTTTGAAAATGCTTACACTATGCATCTTGGCTAATGTAAATATCCTAAATATGCATAAAATCTGAACTATTACCTCTAGTTTTGACCTGTGAAAGGGTTTATTTACTTGCCTGTCAGTCTGCATAAACTTTCTAAGGATTCAAGCTAAAATTTTGTTATATTGAAAACAAATACAGGAAGATGGGAAACAAAATACCAGCACAAACCAATGAATACACACAGGTGAGCTCTTTTTCTCTTTTTCTCCAGAATATCTATGAGCATAATTTAATGAGATCTTCCTACACTACTGAATATCTCCAAAATTTTCTCTTTTTTTTGGCCAGGTATAGCCTCCCCTCCTTTGAAGCTGCCATTTTCCCTTTCACCTGCCATACCAGCTACACAATACTTATCAGTGACAATTTTTACTTATTTAGCAATTAACTGAAGACATGTCAGGTTATTGATTGATTGACTGATTCTGAAAATCTGTCCTTGGAATTTACAAAAATATTCTTCTAGATTCTTGATTGAAACTTATAGCTAAAAATCGTCTTCAATTATGATAAGCACAGTAAGAAATGTTACTATTTTAAATACCCTTCAACAGGAATCTAAATCTGAACTAATGATTGCATACTGTTCTTATATTTTATAATAACTGCTATTTTATTAGTATACTTGAGAGTAAAGACAGAAGGAGGGAAAGGTCAATTTCTTCATCATATTTTTATGATATTTCTTCATTAGACCTATACTGAAAATCAAGACTGCTCAGTGTCTCTCTCACTTCCAAACAAGTATCAGAAAGTTTTTGTCAGACCTGATGGTCAAAAATCTAGAAGAATTGTTAGCAAAACATGGCTGATACTGTAGCAGAAAACTAAATGTTTGTTCAGTAGGTTTTCATCTCACAAAATGGACAGTATATTTTCATTTGTTATGGTTAAGATATTTTTATATTGATTATTCAACAATTATGACATTTTTTTGTAGACGTACCTACTGACAGATTAGCTATAATATCATAATCAGTAAATTTATTTCTAAAGCTTGTTTTCTTTTTCCTTGCATAAAAAATGATACTTATTCATGGATCAAAACGTATCATGTGAAAAGTGATTCCTCAAGTCATTGAGCATCTTACCTTTACAAAACCACACTGCAGCTTTTAGACAAATCCTTGGCAGCTGACCACTGTTTATTTCCCAGTGTCTTTGTGACAGAAATCATCTCAACATACTTATTTATCTACTTACTTTTTTTTTTTTCATTTAGTTGGTGGGCTGTTTGGTTTTTTTGTTTGTTTGTTTGTATTTTTTGTTTTGTTTTTGCCTCAGAATATTCTCAACTGTAGATAAACCTAAATATTAAAAAAAAGCAAAAAACAAAACATTGTTCTGAAAAATATTTCTATAACATTGTTATGTATGTCCTTCCTTTGTAAACCACTCAGGAGCCTGTAGTTCAGTGAGGAAGCAGTTTTTGCAGTACTGGTAATTTGAAAGGAACCTTCATTCTGGAAACACATCAGATTTTCATTTCATTAGTAAAAATGTGCATCATTTTTGTAAATGTATTTGAAATGATGTGATTTTGTTGGTGGTGGTGGGTTTTTTTTGTTTTGTTTTGTTGGTAAGTGAAAGTACTTAATTTTTTTTTTACAGGAAATTTTTCAATATCTGATAAATATCTTTAGGTTCTACTTGATTCTGGTCTTCTTCAATTTCATTTGTTCTTCTATCCATCTTAAAGAGAGGACACATCTTTAAATAGAAGTACTTTCTTATGCATTTAAAAATACAAGTTCAGTTACAACTAGGCAGTATTCTCCTTTATTAGTTAGCAGTGGCAAGTAAATTACTTGTCATAGTAACAAAGTACTTTGGTGGGGTTTATTTGAGAAGGACCCTTAGTTTGAAAGGTGATCTGCTGCCCTCTTTCAAACGACGCAGTGTGAGAGTGAATAGATCATGGCTGCCATTAGCAAAAGATAAGGAATTCTAACTTTAGTTTTCAATATACATAAATTTCTATAAATGACCAAGAAACACTAGCAAATGTTAAAAAAAAAAAAAAAAAGGCAATATATGAGCATTCATTATCTGTTTATCCTTACATAATTTTAGGGGCACTCAACACATGTGTAATGATATGTAATTTAGAAATAAAATTTATATAAGATCTGGTCCACAAGCAATGCCTCCTATTTTATTATGTTGGTCTTTGATATCAGAGCCAAATGGTTGGTGGTATGGCAGTTGAATTTGAATCTTCCTGCCAATATTCTGTTAAATTTTGTTGCTGCGCAACAGGGGGGTGCAGAGGAGCAGTCTGACAAAATGACGTGAAAGCAGTTCTGAGCAAAAGTCTGTAATTGAATTCCTCCATGTTGGAAAAAATGGCAACTATTGATGTTCATCTATGCTTGCTGAATATTTATGGAGACCAAACAGTGGATGTCAGCACAGTGAGGTGGTGTGTCTTTCAGCAGTGGTGACGGCAATGTGAAAGACAATCCATGCTCTCGCCATGCTTACCATGCTGTCTCACCATGAAATGAAGAGCATCTTGATCAACTCATCCATGTGAATCAGCAGATTACAATCAAGAAACTGTGTACAGAGCAGAATATGAGCTTCAATGTGTTAGAAACAATGGTGGCAATGTTGGAATATCTCAAAGTCTGTGCTAGGTAGGTCCCACAAGTGCTCATCAGGAACAGAAAGAGGATTGTATTCAAGTTAGTCAGGAACTATTGAACCAAAATGAGGCTGAAGGGAACATTTCACTGATTGCATCATTACCCATGATGAGATACAGATCACTACTACAAGCCAGAGACCCTATGGACTGTTTTCTCATCCAACAATTCCTTATACAGGCAGAATTTCACTTTCCTGAAGTTCAAGGTCCTGAATCTGCTCTTTACCAGGCCCATATTCCTTGAGATCACAAACTCAACCAGGGCATGGTCATTACAGCCCAGAATGCTGACAGTCTTCATGTCTTTAATGATCTGTTTTACACCAGTGAGCACTGGAAGTATTTCTTCTCTGGTTCATCTGTCAAATGCTTGGATGAAGAATGAATTTTTAACACACTTCAGGATCCTCCTGGATTACTTTAAATCCACCATTTCCTTTCCCAACAAACATCCAGGTGACTGAAATCTCCTATCAGGATGAGAGTCTGTGAGTGTGATTCTTCTTGTACCTGCAAGAAGAAGGCCTCATCCACCAGCAGCCCATAATCAGGTATCCTGTAGTAGACCCCAACCATCAGATATAATTTATTGATCCAGTCCCTGATTTTCACCTACAAGCTCTCAACCTGATTATGGCTGTTTCTTACGCTTTTCACCATTTATCAGTTTCTTAACATAGAAGACAACTCTCCTGCCCTTCTACAAACAGACCCTATTTAGCAGCAGACGTGGCATGGTGCATTAGTAGGCATGGTACATAAGTTTGTGTGGCAATTTATGCAAGGAGGGTGCAGTTTCCCTCCCCACTCAAGAAGGCAGCTTACATAACAGTCATCACTTTTTCAGTAGGACTAGATACAGTCTCCGCTTAGCTAACAGCCATCACCAAAAAGAGCATGACAACCTAGACTGAGCACCCATGCAAACATGCAACTGTCCAGGTCTCTGGCTGCAGGAATTACCTGAACCTGTCTCTAGAACCATAGGGTAGCAGAGATACCATCCATGTGTGATGTGAGCAGGTAAATGACCTATTCTGCCTGGTAGAGGAGGTAGAAAAGAGGAAGTAGAAGGAACATCGAAGTGTGTCAAAGGAAGATAGGCGAGTGGAGATGCTCCCTGATGTCCCTGCAATGAAGGCACTTTGGGGATCCACTGCCCTCTCACCAGTGGATCAAGCAGAATGAAGATTCCTAAGAGTTGGGGAGAAATAGAAATAGGTCCCTGCTCAGGGTAGCAGGGGAACCCCCTCCCAGTCTACCTCACCTTCCCAGGTTTCTTTGCACGATAGGTATGAGGCTCTGGAATTTGAAGGACAGGTAAATGAGAATGTTAACAGAAGTCCAAGGAGGGTTGTCTAGAGTGAGTTAGCCACTCACATGCTTGAAGAATTCCTCTATTAAGAACAAAATAAGGGTAATAGCAATACACGACTCCCTTCTGAGGGAATAGAAGGCCAAACATGCCAACTCGACCCTTCCTGCAGGGAATTTTGCTGCCTCACTGGGACCTGGGTCAGGGACATTATTAGGAAGCTCCCTGATCTGGAACAGCCCTCTAATTATTACCCACTTCTGGTAGTTCAGCTTGGAGTCTGTTCTAGACCATCCAGCCAAGATGAAAAGACAGATGAGCATTCTATGAGCAGCTGGCAGAAGTCATACAGTTGCTAGCTCTTGTTTTCATGGAGGACTTCAACCTACCTGACATTTGCTAGAAATATAATACAGCTGAGAGGAAGCAGTCTAGGAGATTCATGAAGTGTGTGGAAGATAATTTCCTGAAACAGCTGGTAAGAGAGCCTATCTGGTAAAACACCCCACTAGACCTGCTCTTTACAGAGAAGCAGTGGTGGGGGACATGGTGGTCAGAAGCTGTCTTGGGTAGAGTGGCCATTAAATATTGTTGGTGAAATCAGGAGAGGATGGGTTAGCAAAAGTTCTACCCTGGATTTCTGGAAGGCAGACTTTCAACTGTTTAGCATGTTGACTGGGGCCTTCTAAACTGGAAGACAGGGATGGAGAGCAGAATAAACTTTCCTTGATTCAGGAGAAAACAGTTAAGGATCTACTAGTCCATCTGGACTGCCACAAGTCCATGTTGCCAGGGATCTGCCCAAGGGTATGGAGGGAGCTAGCAGAAATTATTTCCAAGCCACTTTCCATCGTTTACCAGCAGTCCTGGTCAATCAAGGAGATCCCAGATGATTGGAGACTTATTAGTGTGACGCCCACCTACAAGGGTTGGAATGGAACTACCGGCCTGTCTGCTCTGCCTTGGTATCGGGAAAGCTTATGGAACAGTTTGTCTTGAGTGTAATCATGCAGCACATGAGGGACAACGGAGGGATCAGGCCCAGCCAGCACAGGCTCACAAAAGGCAGGTCCTGCTTGACCAACCTGATCTCCTTTTACGACTAGGTGATCTGCCTAGCTGTCATGGCTTTATGGTTTTCCATCAGTATTCCACATTTTAAAATCATGCAGTACAATGCGAGTTGAAGACTTAATGCTGCAGCTCCATGGACTGCCAATAGTTCCGGTCTCTTCGTCTCAGAAAGAAAAATGAACTACAACACTCAAAAAATTTCATTTTTCTGTTTCTGTTTTCCATTTGGAAGGAAAATAAAACTGACTGGGAGTCACGAGACTGCTTCTTTTTGCTCCATGGCCATTTCGCCTACAGCATTAGAATAAGGACTTTGGTTTCAGAAACTCTCTTTCTCATTTTATTTGATTTATTAGCTTCAATTCCAATCATATAGTATTATATTGTGTTATCTCATACTCCACTACTATATTTAGTAAATAAAGTTTTTCTGTATCTCATTCCTACTGTATTCTTAATCAGTGCCCATATCCCTACCTTTTCCCTTCCACCCCCTCTTCCAAGGGTGTGGATCCATGAGTTCCTACAGCCCCTTGTCACAGAACTAGTCTGAGCCAGGCTGAACTGTGACACTAGCGGATGAGGGAAAGGCTGTGGATGTAGTCTACCTAGATTTTATAATGTCTTTGATACTGTCTTCCACTTTGATCACAGCAACCTCATGCAGTGATGCAGGCTTGGTGCAGAGTGTCTGAGTGGCTGAGTGGAGGAAAAGAATCTGGGGGTATTAAACAGCCAGCTGAACATAAGCCAGCAGTGTGCCCAAGTTGCCAAGAAGGCCAACAGCACCCTGGCTTGTATCAGAAATAGTGCTGTCAGTAGGAGCAGGGAGATGATTGTTCCCCCTTAATCAGTTCTGGTGAGGTTGCACTTTGGGTACTGTGTTCGGTTTTGGGCTGCCCACTACAAGAAAGACATCAAGGCCCTGGAGTATGTATATAGTAATTTGTTTGATTTATCTCACCACGTTTCCATGATTATAATTAAGTCATAGTTTTCTAATTGTACCATGGATTCAGCCTCCTCCTACTTATTTCCCATGCTGCATTCATTGGTGTAGAGGCGCTTCAGCTAGGCTATCAGCCATGTTACCTTCTTAGAGGAGTTCTCCCAGATTGTACTGGGACAAACCTGAGGTTTTCTCTTGCAGCTTCCTAAAGTGAACACATTCCCTGGCTCTTCTCTGTCACTCAGAAGTCTCTTTCCCCATCAAATCTAGTTTAAAGCTCTGCTGATCAGTCCAGCCAGCTTGCTGCTCGAAACATTCTTGCCCCTCCAGGTCAGTTGTATCCCATCTGATATTAACATACCTTGTCTCTCAAAGTTACATCCAAACAATGGGCCACTCACTAATAGGAGATACATGGACATATTGGAAAGAGTCCAGTGGAGGGTGAAGTCAAGGGACTGGATCACCTTTCTTGTGAGGAGAAGCAGAGAGATCTGGAACTCTTCAACCTGGAGAAGAGAAAGCTCAGGACGGGTCTAATCAATGTTTGTAAATATCTGATGAGAGGGTGCAAAGAGGATGAAGCCAGGCTCATTGCAGTGGTGCCCAGTGCCAGAAAGAGTCAATGGATACAAACTGAAAAACAAGATATTCTGTCTAAACATCACTTAGCATTTTACTCTGCAAGTGCATGGGCACAGATTGCCCAGAAAGGTAGCAGAATCTGTCTCTTTGGATAACTTCGAAATCTGCCTGGACATGGTCTTGGTCTACCTACTCAAGGCACCCCATATTGGGCAGGACATTTGGACCTGAAGAACTACAGAAATCCCTTCCGACCTTAACCATTCTAATTTTATAATAAACACAATGTTTTCTGTCATGATATTTGAACATATTCCTTAGGGAAAGCACACAGATTGGGAAAGATTATTTTATTGTCATTTTATTGTTATTTATTGTTATTATATTGTCATTTATTGTTATTTTATTGACTAAAGACAATCTATGTAGTTTAAAAAAAGAAAACTAAAAACTGATTAAACTGTAGTTCATATCTCTGTAAGTAGAGAATTTTGTTAGTGACAGGTGGCAAATTCTGCTTCCTTAAAGCCTGAAGAAAAACAAACAAACAAAAAAAAACAACCAAACCAATTTGAGAAAAGAAATAACAGACCCATTTTAAGAAGCATGAGTAGTCAGATGCTATTCATCTAAGAAAATGATGGATTCCCCATACTAGGGGTATATAAATCAAGATGAGATATTTTTTGAAAGACATGCTTCTGCTAAGGCAGAGCTAAGTCTTGAAGCAGAACCAGGAGAGAAAAATTCAGTATCTTCTGTAACACAGTAGATGAGAACAAATTATCGAAACATCCTTTTTCTAAAATTCAGTTTTGTAATCTGATAAATTGCTTAAGCAATATGATCCCACTGAAGCTGTACCAATGTGATGTTCTTAAATTTGTAAGGCCTTCTCAGTGTATTTAATTTTTTCTTTTTTCATAATTTTTTAAAATTTATTGCGGACGTGTTAAACATTAAACTGTCAATATCAGCTTCAAGGAAGCATGAAGATTTGGAAGGATTGTGTCTCACGAGCATTTGGGCAAATTTTTAATTTTTTTATAAAAGTTATTTGAAACACAAATGCAGACCTTTTTGTGGTATTTTTCCCTGTCTCCCTTTCCTTCCTTCTATTTTCTCTGCTTAATTTGATTTTGAAGGCAAGTTTCTACCTTAGGAGCACATGCTAACCAAGTGTGCATCTGTGTAAACTGAATGTTGACATTTAAGTTTGTGCGTTTATCTGTAAAAGCAAAAAAAATCCCCATGCATTTCTTTTTCTTGGAGCTGTCGAGGCCTAGCATTTGGGATTGATGAACTCTAAGAGCACAGAGCAACTTTTGGTTGCCTAGGTCATTCAGTGCTTGGTGATTTTGCTTTAAACATGGAGTGACTGTCTTTGTTGAAGGCCAAATACAGCTTCAAAGTAATTTTATCAGTGCTGGGATTTTCCAGAACTAGTTCAGCTTTGCTTTTTTGTCCACATCTTTGTCAGGGGATAATATTTCTGACTCTTTTTCATAGCTACTTCCAGTTTGATTCTTAACTAGAATATTTGCTATTAGAGGCACTCTAGGCTGTAGTGACTATTCCTTGGCTGAGTTTGTGATCTCAAGGAATATGAGACCAGCAAAGATAAAAGTCAGGGCGCTGAATTCCAGAATAGTGAACTTCCAGCTATTTAAGGAATTATTGGATGAGATCCCCTGGGCAGCTGTCCTTAGAGACAAAGGAACAGAGCAGAGCAGGAGACTCTTTAAGCATGCCCTTCTATGAGCTCTCCATTCGCTNACCAAGTAATTTTTGCAAGTGAGTTTGCCACTAAGTAGGTACTGTATATTAATTTAGGATGACAAAGTAACAAATGCTTCTTGTCTGTGTGCTCTGCCAGTTGCAAGTAATTAAATCTTTAACCAGTACAACTGTCAAAGCCCTAAATTTTCGAGAAGATATTACAGTGTTGTTTACTTTACCTGAATCCTTACTGCAAAGGGAGATTAAAAGTAGTATTTGCAAATGCATAACCAAGAGGTTTCCCTCTAAAATATAAACTTTTTTCTCTCTTAAAATACATCAGAATTTTTAGGTACTGAATGTAAATCCAGTAATGCTGAATAGCCAGACCCTGTGAATTTCTCAGAGATCTCAGATTACCAGTATAAGGAGAGGTGAATCACTCTGCTGTATCATACTCACAAGAGAGGGATTTATATAGAGGAAAGGCGAGTGGGTCTTGTGTAAATAACAAGGGGATGGGAACTGTTAAGGTTCTAGCAGTGAGCTTTGGGACTATCATCTCCTGGTTTTTCTTGAAATGCTTTGCACTTGGCAATGATAGTTTGGATATCTTTGGAATATATTCATCTCATAAAAATATACTTTTCATAGGAGCTTTTAAAAGTTTCAGAGCAGTTCAGCCTTTATAGGGAAATGTAACTACATTTTCTTTTTTATTTTTCTGCTCCTGCAAACGCTCACCCAAGTAACTTAAATAACTTTAAATAAAAGACTCACCTCACCCAGTGGAGAGTGAATATTAAAAGCATGCTTAGAGTTATGCTGCACATAGGTATTTGGCATGAGCATTTGTCTATTTGATATTTGTTGATAAGATAATCTATATCATACCTAATATAAGAATTGCAGAGAAAGGTAGAAATACATATGGTTAGCTATGTATTGAAGCGTATATTTTCATTATCTACTCAAAAGAATAATATTGTATCTTAGGTTATGAGTAAATAAGTAAAAAAAATGTGTATATTAAAAACCCCCACTATGCCATCTTTGAAATCTTCCTTCTGTATTCTTCAGTTCTGAATACTAGTATGAAAAGATTTACTAAGTACACAAGCTACAATTAACAGTTTTTCAAAGGAAGGTCCTTCTGATACTCACAAATTGTTTTCTTCTTGTTTTTAAGTTACTAACAGACCAGAAACAAACTTAAGTCCTTGGGTTTTTTTATACATAGACCTACAATTATCATTGCCTTTCTGTGTCTGTACAGCTTGGCAAATACGGAACATAAGAGGAAGTACATGACATCTCTGGGTAACCCTTTTTTCATTAGGGAAGTTTTCTCCCTTCCAGTTCCCCTTGGAAGAAGTTTCTCTGGTCATTGTTTGTGCAGACTGGAAGAACAGTAAATAATAAAAAGTGCAGTTCACTGATACAGAGCAACCTGAATCATTAGGTAAACTACACACAGTCAATCGTGTGTTTTAGGAAAAACTAATACAAGATGGAAACAAGAAATGTATGCCATCCTTACAAGACAGAAAAGTTTATTTAACAGCACTGAAAAATATTTATCGGGATCACAGATAAGTATGTTGACTCAGTGACTTACAAAGCCATACTGTTCTAATAAGCCATACTGCTCTAATAAGGAAACTTCCCTTCGTGGCTACACCTTTTCATTTTATTTCCTTCTTATTAATTAAATTAAGTGACTGTTAATAAATAGATATCAATACTTACTACTTGTTACATCCATGATCTTTACATCAGCTGGATCTACATGTGTAGGTAGGAGAGTAAGATTCTGAGACCAAAATATTATTAGGCTATGCTGAACAGCATCCTGGTAGCAATGAGCAGAGGAGCAGCTGCAGTGGCATTTACATGCTCCAGTAGCTTAAACTGGATTGATGAGCCAGTAGAATGTCTGATGTTTGAAAGCACTGGACTGGTAGAAATACCTACAAACATTTTTTTTCTTGTCTTTTCTTCGTCTTCATGAACGTTGTCGCAAACTCTCAAGAGTTCTTCCTTCCCTGTGTTTGAAGAATTA
>JACDJE010000834.1:123320-139553 GCA_016647715.1 Pavo muticus
TTTTTTTTTTTTTTTTTTGTAAGAATGTGAGGAACATGTCATTGCAGTGTAAAATTGTTGGTTTCCTAAGTTAACTTCATACTACAGGCACCAATCAGGAAATTAGGTGGAGATATTTTCAGCCTTTTCTACCTATGATCCATGTTGCTCAGATCTATTTTATTTTTAGCATGAAAGAACACTTGAGGATGTTGAGGAGCTCTGGGATAAGAAGAAACCTGAATTCACCCACTCAGAAGAGTAGAGTATAATTTTGCAGCCTTAGATATTTCTCACTAAAGCCAATTTTATTGCTGTGACTGGGAGTGTCCCTTCCCTGCATCTTCTTTCCCCAAGTTTTTCTCCTCCCTGTTTTCATTCTTATCACTAGGTGAAATGCTCCCATCTTTCTTCTGTATGGAAAATGATGAAATCCAGTCCTTATGTGTTCATAAGGAAATACTGTTACCTATTTAATTCTGAGTTTTTCATTCTGTAAATCGTTCTCAAGTTTGAGTCTTTAGACATCTTTCAAAGGTAGCTCTCTATAGCAGTCTTTATGTCTCATTGCTAGGTCATAGATAACGTTGTAAACTCTTGATAACTATGTTGTCTTTATCTCAGAATGTTATCTAAATTAGCATATTGGTGCTCTATTTGTTATTTCCTAGAAATCCCCCTGAAGAGGGATCTTCATTAGGATCTCAGAGGCTTATCTTACGTTTTCTACATCTTCTTCCAAGTACTATACTCTTGTTCTTTTTACATTTTCTATGTCTTCTTTTACTAATTTACAGATATAAAAGTAAGTATATCTATCTGACTAATTAGAGGTATCTAGAAAGCAGTCTTTTCAATATAGACATTTCTATCCATTAGTGTGCTCCAGATAATGAGTATACTTGTACACCTGCTGCTTTTGTTAAGATGTTTGAACAACTCAGGGCTCTCTATTATTTAAAAAAAAAAAAAAGTTGTATTTTATGTCTGGATATGACAACATTACCCTTTGTTCGCCCTTTACATTCCCAACAACTTCCTATTTTTCATATCAGAAGGCTCTGCACACTAACTCAGCATGAGCAAAATGTGTGTTTGCAACTCACAACGCCAGCCGGATCCTGGGCTGCATTAGGAGAAACGGGTTCAGCAGGTCAAAAGAGGTGATTCTGCCCCTCTACTTTGCTTTTAAGAAGACCCTACCTGCAGTGCTGCATCCAGTTCTGGGGTTCTTAAGATAAGAAGAACGTTGAGGTGTTGGAGTGGGTTCAGAGTAAGGCCACAAAGATGATCAGAGGGCTGAAGCACCTCCTTTACGAGTACAGGCTAAGAGAGCTAGGGTTGATCAGCCTGGAAAAAAGAAGACTCTGGGGGACCTTATAGTGGCCTTCTGGTACCTGAAGGGGGCCTACAGGAAAGCTGGGAATGGATTTTGTTTTGTTTTGTTTTGTTTTTTTTTGTTTTTGTTTTTGTTGGACACTGTTTCCTACACCATCCTCATGGAGAAGCTGGCTGTCCACAGTTTGGATGAGCATAAACTCTGCTGAGTGAAACACTGGCTGGATGGCTGGGCCCGAAGAGTTGTGGTCAATGGAGTTAAATCCATATGGCGGCCAGTCACAAGTGGTGTCCCCCAGGGCTTGGTACTGGGGCCACTCCTGTTTAAATCTTTATTAACAACGTTGATAAGGGGATTGAGTGCACCCTCAGTAAGTTTGCAGACGACACCAAGCTGGGAGGGAGCGTTGATCTGCCGGAGGGTAGAAAGGCACTACAGAGGGATCTGGACAGACTGGATCAATGGGCCAAGGTAAACTGTGTGAGTTTCAGTAGGGCCAAGTGTCGGGTCCTGCATTTTGGTCACAACAACCCCAGGCAACATTACAGGCCTGGGGAGGAGTGGCTGGAAAGCTGCCTGACAGTAGAGGACCTTGGTGTACTGATGGACAGTCAGCTGAATATGAGCACCAGTGTGCTCAGGTGTCTAAGAAGGCCAATTGCATCCTGGCTTGTATCAGGAATGGTATGGTGAGCAGGACTAGGGAAGTAATCCTATGCCTGCACTTGGCTCTGGTGAGGCCTCACCTCGAGTACTGTGTTCAGTATTGGGCACCTCAATTCAGAAAGGACATTGAAGTGCTGGAGCAGGTCCAAAGAAGGGCAACAAAGCTTGTGAAGGGCTTGAAGAATATGCCCTATGAAGAGAGACTGAAGGAACTGGGGCTGTTCAGTCTGGGGAAAAGGAGGCTGAGGGGGAGACCTTATTGCTCTCTTCAAATACCTTGCAGCAAGAGCAGGGCTGGTCTCTTCTCACTGGTGATAGGTGACAGGATGAGGGGAAATGGCCTCAGGTTTCACCACAGGAGGTTTAGGTTGGATATCAAGAAGAACTTCTTTACGGAAAGGGTTGTTAAGCACTGCAGTAGGCTCCCCAGGGAGGTGGTTGAGTCACCATCTCTGAATGTGTTTCAAATCCTTTTGGACGGACATGATTTAGCGGAGGGTTGTTAGTTAGGGTAGTATGGTTAGGTTGCGGTTGGACAACAGATAAAGAGAAATAAGCCTGCTTGATGTAACAGTTTTTTCTGGCTTTTTATGTCTGGAAAACTCAAGTATAATAATTAAAAAAAAAAAAAAAAAATCTTCAATGCCATTTTTGTATCTGAGTCTGTAGATTCAGGGATAAGATATTTAAATTTACTTCTGCATAATGACTTCTGTACAGATGTTGCATTCCAAGTATTTGTATTATTCAGATGTATTTTCTTAATGTCTGTCTCTGACTGAGGGAGGAAGTATTTATTGAGACACAATGCTCATTAGTTATTGTCAGAGATGACCTGCCTTATAAAGGAGCTGGAAGTTCACATTCCTGTTAGACATTTCTGGAGTATAGGTTCCCATGCTTTCAAGCTCACTTGAATTTCCAATTCTCCATGCAAAATAAGGGCGATGTGTTTCTGGGGGGAGGACTTGGCTTTATTTCTTGAATCTTTTAAATGTTATTAATACGCATAATTTATTAGACACTGTTGTATCCACTGTGTGTTTCTTAGCATGCTATATTACTTCTCCTTTTTTAATTTTTGAGAATTTTAAGGCACGTTCTTGCTGTTCTTACTTCACCAGTGTAGTTATTATTCCACCTACTGAGTTTCTGAGGTGATACTAGTGTTACACAGTGGCTGTTTTTCGAATAAAGATTTTCCTGTTTTTTTTGTTTGTTTGTTTGTTTTTTTGCAGGTTTTGTCTTTATTAGTGTAAGTTAGATTATTGCTTCTGCTGAAGCTATAGTTTTATTACTGGATTTTTGGTGTTGACTGGAGTTGTGTTTAATTAGTAATTTTTATATGGCCTTCTGGCAGCTTTCAAGGGTGAGTTAAATTTTCAGCTGCTCGAGGAAAACTGAGGGAGTACAATTCTGCTGGGTATGGAGTTGTGGAAGCTGAGAATTTGCATTTTGCTGAGAGTGTAGATACATGTCTAATAGTGATTTTGGTTTCCTTTTTTTTTTTTTTTTTTTGTGGTTGAAGCCTGTCTTAGTCGACGTAGAGTCTGAGGCTTCTTTCAGAATTAAGTTTGTGACTCTTTGGACATTGTGTTCAATTCTTGTACAGTTTCAGAGTCCTGTTTTTGCAGAGATCAAACAGAAATATTTCTCACTGAGACTTTGTAATTCAGAATATGCAGCAAATTTTACCAGTGTTATGTCTTTTTCCAGGTAGTTCAAATATTTAGTGGATTAACGTTTTGATTTTTCAGTTCTTAGTTTCCTAATGCATACTGTTTCATTTTTCTGCCTTCGAATTAGATGAAAGCAATAACATTCAGTTTTTCTTGTCCTTGTAATCTTCCTCTCTTTTGATACAGTGCTGATGCTTTTTTCTGTTTTTTAGTTGTGTGTAGATTGAGAGAAAGACGGGAGCTTTGTCTCTAATAATTCTTCCAATAATGTTTCCCTGAAGATATTAGAAAACTCTATAGAAAATTCAGAGTCTTCCTTTGAAGTACTGTGAAAATATCTTTTAAGTTCAGCAATTCCCTCTCAGATTTTGACTGTGAAACCAGGATGGCTATTTTCTGACATTTCTTAAACAACTGTATAGGTGAAGCTTATCCTCAAAATACTGTGACTTCCTTATCAGTTTATCAGAACTAATATTTTCTGGATATTTTGCTAATTGTATGGCAAGCTTAAATTAAAAGTTACAGCTCTGAGAGAGTTTAGCGTGTGACTGCTATTCAAATAACTGATCATTTAACTAGCATCAGTGGAGTGAGCTGATATTCAGTTGCTTTGATAACAGTCTTGAATTACTTCATATTCTCAGATGGGCAGAGTCTTAGATCGCAGGTGGAATACACAATCAGGCAATCTTCATATATAGCTATATGTTTCCATATTAAGTGTCTAGGTTTGCTGGTGTACAAAACACATACTTCTGTATTATTAGCTTTTACTTGAGCTCCCAAAAATAGTTTAAGATCTGCATTTTCAGAATGACTCAAAGGCATGAAGAAATTGTACACTTATGCATCACATATTCACTGTCCAGACAGAGAGATTACGGAGGTGTGCAGAATAATGAAAATTAGTCCAGTTAGCTGTGCTTTGTAAAAATCCTGTTACTGTTTCCTCCGTTTTACATGAGTGTATCTTTGTAGGCATCTTCAGTGGTTTACAATCCACAACTTATTCTGTTTTGTGTCTTTGCTTAACACAGTAGGAATAATACAGATAAAAAGATCTGGTTGTAAAATACGCTAATTTTCTCTTCTTATCTTTCACTAATTATCTGGAAATACAGCTCTAGGTGTTGAGAGTCATGCAATCAAATTCCCTGAAATGACTGTAAAAATACAGAATATTCCTGTCTGCTTTAATGTTAAGCACCTCAAATCAGACTGGATATTTAAATAGCTTTTTTGAGCATTAAGAAGATAATTTTGTGTTGTAGATTAATGAAGGACTATTTTTAAATGAGCTTCATTATGGAAGGACAGACCTCATGTATAAGGATTTCTTGGTAATAAGACCTGTTTACTGCATATAGCTCACTTTATTCAAATACACAATATCAAGTAGATTTAATTGTACATCAGGTTCACAGGAGCTAGTTCTTCATCCTGTTGTCCTATATAGTAAAAATTTATATGAAAATATGTAAACATATATTTGAAAACGTAATCAAGGACAGAAAAGATAATGAAATATGCTTAATTTAACACTGAATTCAGTAGAGAAGGTGGGGTCACATGCACATTTATTAACCACATAGGTAACTTCGCCCATATATAACGTCATTATTATCCATAGTCTTATATGTGGGCTTAAAAAAAAAAAGCATATACTTGGTTTAAAAGTAAGTATGTGATGAAGCTGTTTCTGAATTTGGACATTATGAAGAAGAAAGAATTTTCTATTTACTTATTTAAGTTAATTTGTTTTTCTCAGTATGTTTTATCTTTCTTTTCAGAATGTTCAAATCAATATTAGTACAGATGACTTAAGAAATGGAGCAGTTTAATATTTTATTTAATTAATGGGAAGAATGGAAGTAATATACTACTTTTTTATCTGATATTATTTGTTTTTCTTTGCAGTTCTCACTCTGTCATGGTCTCTTATCTCTAGATCTGTATCTGTTTCAGGGACAACAGGCCCATAGGCATACCAGCCCAAAAAGGGTGTAGAGGGAATGTGACCAAAAGGGAAACAAACAAACAAACAAACAAAAAGCCACTGAAACAAAACAGCATCTCTAGCTCGACTCAGAGGCAGTCTCGTTCAGATTGGAGTCTATCTCATAAGAACTTGAGTCTGTCTCGTTCACATTGGAGACTGTCTCGTTTGGTTCGGATACTGTCTTGTTAAGATTGGAAACACTCACATTCGGATTGGAGGGAGTCTCATGTGGGTTGGAAACTCTCTCTTTTGTCTTAAATCTCAGCTCGGAAAGTCTCTTTCTTGGTTTTGAAAAATCTCTCCTTTTTCAAGACAATATTATACAGGGCTTGGTAAGCAGAAGCCAAACAATTTGTGCCTCCTCAGGTCTACTGAAGCTGCAGCATCCCTGATTTAAATACCTACTCAGATTCTCAGAATCCTTTAGGTTTTCAAAGGTGCAATCCCTTGACACCAGGAGTCTCCAACTATCTAAGATTTTTCCTAAACACTTGTGTTCCCTGCCATTCCGTATTCTCTGGGTTTTGGGAAAGCTTTCTCCAGAAAGTGTAAATAAGGAGGAATACATTCAGAGAGGCTAATAACATGATCATCATGAATGTCATCAATGAATTATTCCAAAAATGTATAAGGAATTGAGAGGAGACATGTTTAAATACCATGTTGTCTGTAAAATAAACTACTCCCTCTGGGATATAACTATCAATACTCAAACCATCGGTGGCCCTAATTGGTTCTGTGTATATATAATTCCAAAACAGATAATGGTGAACTTAATAAGAAACTAGTACATTCAAAGAATTAAAATTCTGAACATAATAGCATTTAATCCTTTAAACAGTCTTTCTAAAATAAAGAACAGCTTCATAGTTGGCACAGTGCCAAAAAAAAAAAAAAAAAACAAAAAAAAAACAACCCCAAAACAAAACAAAAAAACTCGGCACATTTTCCAGAGTCTGGCAGACTACCTGGCCCCTACAATCTAATCTATGAAGGTCAAAGCTAGATACAGCGCTCTGTGGCTCTCTGTATGGCACTACAATAAATCTCTCTTTTGCTAACATTTGGTTAAAAAGTTTGGTTTGATATTTCCCAGCCAACACACCAATAACTGTCATGGTTATCTCTAGATCTGTGTCCATGACAGAGGGGCAGCAGGCCCACTGGCCCAAATGCTGGGGGAGAGGGGAGAGGGAAAGAAAAGGGAAAAACAAAACAAAACAAAAAACAAAACAAAAAACCACAAACAGTGGCAACACTCTGAGGAGGAAAACAAACTTAATTTACCGGTTATAATGGCAGAAATATTTATTTGGGATTGAAGCTAATAAATCAAATAAACAAGAGAATTTCTGAAAGCTGAGGTGTAATCTGCCAGGTAGCAAAGAAAGAGTCTCATGACTTCCAGTCAGTTTTATCTTTCCCATTGTCCTTTCCCACGGAACAGCAAAGTCTTCTGGGAGCTGTAGTATATTTGTTCTCTTCTGAGATTCCCACTACACTACATGATGTTATGATGTGGAATATCAATAACAAAAATCATAGAGCCATGACACACTCTGAACAAGCTAACAGCTATCTCAATAGTACTGAAATATTTCCATTTTTGTCCATTATTGAACACTTGCATTTGACTACAGGAAAAATCCTAATAAATAAAAAGTCTTGATCTAGAAATATAATGAAAGTGTGTTCTTACACTGAAATCTTTTAGTCTTGCACAACACAGGAAAACTGCCACAGTCACAAATCTTTAAAAAGTTTCTTACTTTATATAAACCATGATACAAGGCTGAAATACTGAGGCCTGTCAAGCCAAGAGATTCATCTTATTCACACTCCTTAGATATTTCAGTGAATATCTGTTCTGGTATCCACCAAACATCTGCAAAGTTTAAATGGTATGATACAGGATAAGCACAAATTTTTGCTGAGTGAATTCTAACAAGTTTCTTGTCATATATTTCATTGTAACATCTATTCATTTTTAAGGTGACTATAGGGAAATACAATATTAGGCTGTCAAAAGATGAATTCTCAGTCTTGTGAAAAAAATATGAAAGCACTAGAGTGAAAATAATGCTTTTTCTACCAATGAGTTCTCTTTTGGAGGAATTTGGAAAACACAAATAATAATAGATTAAATAACAACAACAACAACAAAGGCAAAAAAAAGCCAAAAAAGTTCATACTCTGAATAAATCAATCATTTTTACTGGTTCTGTGATATTTTGTATTGCTTTATATTTTCTCATGTGTTCCAATAACATTTTGTATATTGTATTTGCTTGTTTCTTTAGATTTAGTTTTATCTTATTTTAGAGATTCCGACTTTTTTTTTCCATAAGAATAAGAATCATCATTCTTAAGAATAAGAAAACTTATTCTTATGATGATGCACTTCTGTGTTCTCCATTCTTTTCTTTTTAAGGTGAGTGCCTACATGATTAATGTAGATGACATAACGAGCAAAGGAATTTGGAAGTTTTATCTGTTCTTGGAAGAGATGTGGAAGTATGAAGGTGTTGAGTTTTCTCTGTGTAATTAGACGAATCATTTTAAATCAGTTTTGCTTAGGTGGACTGACATATATAGCAGGTTTGCTTTTTGGTTTTATTGATTTAATTTTATTAAATGGCACAAACCATTTTTGGGTAAAGTCTTCCAAATTTCTCTTTGTCCTTTTACTTCAATGCAGTATTCCATCACTTACATAGTTTTGTGGAATTCAGTATAAAGGAATTTACCAGAAGAGGAAAAAGCATATTCTATAATGTAGCAAATGTAATGCGGAGGTGTTAATAACTAGTGTTAATTGATAGAAGAGGTGATATCATAGAATCATAGAATCATAGAATGGCCTGGGTTGAAAAGGACCACAGCGATCATCTAGTTTCAACCCCCCTGCTATGTGCAGGGTCGCCAACCACTAGACCAGGCTACCCAGAGCCACATCCAGCCTGGCCTTGAATGCATCCAGGGATGGAGCATCCACAACCCCCTTGGGCAACTTGTTCCAGTGTGTCACCACCCTCTGAGTGAAAAACTTCCTCCTAATATCTACCCTAAATCTCTCCTATCTCAGTTTAAAACCATTCCCCCTTGTCCTATCACTATCCACCCCTGTAAACAGCTGTTCCTCCTCCTGTTTATATGCTCCCTTCAAGTACTGGAAGGCTGCAGTGGGGTCTCCCTGGAGCCTTCTCTTCTCCAAGCTAAACAAGCCCAGTTCCCTCAACCTTTCCTCATAGGAGAGATACTCCAGCCCTCTGATCATCTTAGTGGCCCTCCTCTGGACCCGCTCCAAGAGCTCCACGTCCATCCTGTACTGGGGGCCCCAGGCCTGGACGCAGTACTCCAGATGGGTCCTTACAAGAGCTGAGTAGAGGGGGACAATCACCTCCCTTCCCTGCTGGCCACCCCTTTTTTAATGCAGCCCAGAACACAGATATGAAACATATGAGTCAAATAAAGACAAACCCAAGAGAGTACTGCTAGGATTGTAATGCAATTTTAACTCAAGATTTTTCTTGCTATTAGGAAATAAAATTTTTTTTGACAATAATCTTGTACCTTATTATAAAGGTCAAAGAATCTGTTATGTAGGGAAATATGTAGTATAATTGAAGTTATTGATTTTTATATTCTTTTGTTACTTGCAGTTGGAACACATGATTAAAAGGCCGTCCTACAATACTGAAAGAAATACTGAATAGGAACCCTAGTCATAGATATAATTCAGTTTTGCTTAAAAAGTAAAATTCAATTGGAAGCATAAACCAAAATCTTCAAGGCCTAGTTTAGTGTTCTGTTTTTGTCAGTGGGAATTAGAATAGAGAGTATTAAATTTAAACCAGTATGACCTCTTTGTGGTCTTTTAATTTGACCAAAAACTTCATCAAGATGCTTCTATTAAAATCTACTTATTGGCATACAAATGTTTGTTAATTTTGTGTTTTATATAATTTGTACACTTTATATTATACAGACTATTAATCCTAAAAATATTTTGGTATCATTTATTATCAACTTCCTTTTTGATTTTTGCATCATTGCCTGTTTTACCAGTAATTTTCACACTGTCAGTTGTTATTTGTATAAGAAAATATGAAGCTTCAGATGTCACTGGCTTATATTTGACATCTTTTTTTGTTGTTCTGTTTTTATGACTGTAAAAATATGCTGCTCCCTGCAGTCAGATTTTGGCACGGTCTAGAAAGATTTTTCTCAAAGCGGTTCTGAGTTCAGGTAAATTAAAATCAGTGTAAGAGCTTTGGGGATTACAATATCAATGAACATCGTTTTACATAACATTTTCATTGCTGGATACTGAAATTCAGTAGTTATTTTTACAAGGTGTCAGTAGGACTGTGTTAAGTATGCGTATGTTTGTTTGTTTAATTTTTATTCCCTAACTGCAGTTTGTATTCAGCACACATTATAACTTTCTGAAGACTGAAAATGCTTTTCATTTTTTCCTTTTATCTGTCATGCTCTTTGAATCGTTTTACTGGACACTAGTAAAGTAGGAAATTGATACCAGTAAATTACAACTTCTGTCTTTTTCTGGCTGTCAAAAAAATGCTAGGGGAAAACTACAATATGGCTTATATAAAACATAGTTATTTAGAAAGCAATTTATGCCAAATTAGTATATGTAAATTGTCTTTTCTTTGAAACTTTTCACATAGGATTGAAATGTTTACAGTTGCAGTTGACTCATAAAAATAATGGAAAATTGAGACACATGGATTCATATTTTAAAATTGATAGACATCTTTCCCTAGTAAGTGAAAAGCATCAGGATTATTACAAACAGATGAAATTCTTTTCTTTCCTTTTAGTCATGAGATCTCATGCATGTGTACACATGTACACACAGACAAATACACACACATAAACAATTGTAATGTCATTTTGGCTTAAGATGTTGTATACATTAGATTTTGATGCTCTGTCTTAACACCATAACATTTTGATATTTTGAATATATATATATATTTAATCAGTGTGACGTATGAGATACTGTCATTTCTTCAAGTTCTTCTCACATGCATTCTCACATAGATTCACAAGGTTAGACATTCTACTTTAAGATCAAAAGTTAGATCTCTTTACTTCTCTGACCGTTAGGTGATGAATGAAGCATTTTGTTATTTTTCTTTTCCCATACATTCCATCTTCCCTGCTTTCCTCACTGTTTTTAATAATATCTCCATAGCGGGTCAGTATTTTTCATGTTGATGCTTTCAGTGAATATATTTTCTGTGATTGTGGTGGGCTCCACTTAGATGTTTCAGGTCACAGAGTTCTTTGCGTCAGAGTGTATTTGGTCCTTGCTAGAATGTGTCCAGAAGTTTTGCCTAAAGTTGATTTAGGAGTCTTTGCTGAGACATACAGAATTGCCTAATTCTTCAGGAGTGCCAGAGTTTGGGAGAAACTACCACTGACTGATAGTATTAGGTCTGGCCTACATAGTGTTTATATGATCTTGTATAAAAGGAGAGACAAGGGAAGTGTTTTGCTGGTGCTACTATAACTCTTACTGTGAATGGACTGTCAGTTGAATGATGCACAAGACAAATTTTCAGTTTCTATACAGATACCTAGATTTAAATACTTTATTTCGGTGTATAGATATTAATTAAATGAAATTTAGACACTTCATGAGCACAGGATAGGAAGAGGCGGTTGAGACCAAGTCTCAAAATTTCATAGCAGTTTCCATATGAATGAATTAGTTTGGGGGAATTTTCCTTGTAAAACGTATAGCTTTTTACCTTTTGTTTGTTTAGTGATCCAGTGTTGTAGCAATATTCATTAATGACTACAACTTTCAGATTTTTTTGTTGTTGTTGTTCTGAATTTGGACATATTTACTCATTATGTCCCAGATATGTCTGAAGTGATACTGCTTTGCATTTATAACAAAGTAAAATATAAATTTATTTGCATATTACAGTGTAATCATGTAAAAATTTGAGATATTTCTGCAACAAGCTACTCAAGATAAGGTTGTTCTTTAACTTTTTTTTTCTTTCTTGTTTTGATTTAAGTAAAATATTCTGGAATGCATGGTGAACTGACAGAATACCTTGATGCCTAGTGTTACTTCAGACTAATTCCTTGTATGGTCATCCTAATTCCATTTCAATAAGGAATGGATACATAATGTACAGAAACATCCTGAAAAGATAAATACTTTTAAAGCCTTGGCAAATTGCATGTGATATCTGAAATTTAATTTCTCGTGCCTGATGCACCCCAGGAAACGGTAGAGCCTTTTGGCTTCCAGGGCACACAATTGATGCATACATAAGTTGTTCCATAAGTAAGATCACCTATTTATCTCTGTGGAAACAACAACAGATACAAAGAGCACAATAACACTATTTGAAAGAGCAAATTCTCAGCTGCAAAACACTGTTTTGCAACATAGTTACCACCATATAGCTATGCATTTTCAATAACAATGAACGAGAGCCTGCATGCCATGCTCATAAAAATCTGCAGTAGTAGAGATGATCCACTGTTTCACAGCTGCTGTGATGGTATAGTTGCTATGAAAATGCTGCCCACACAGTCCATCATTCATTGGCGTGAACAGATGGAGGTCAGAAGGCTCCAAGTCTGGACTATACAGTGGGTATGGTAGGACAGTCCAGCCAAGATTGGCAGTGTGCTCCATGGTCTTTAAATCGATATGGAGCCTAGTGTAATTATGTTGCAAGACAAAAGCTATCTTCTTCTGCGCCCTGACTGTGGAGGTTTGTGCTTTCAGCTTAGTCAGCACTGCAAGGTAGAGGTCAGTGCTGATGGTTTGTTCAGGCTCTAGGAAATCCAGAAGGCTCACTACTTTCCAATTCCAAAGTACAGTGAACATCACTTTACATACCGAGGCATACCGAGGGCCATGTCTTGAACTTTTTCTTCAATGGAAAATTTACATGTCATGACTCCACTGAATGCAGTTTTGACTCCAGCTCATAGGGTTGACACCACATCTCACCACTGGTCATGGTGTGATCCAGGAAGTGGTTGTCTTCAGCTGCATATTGGTTCAGTAGGTCCTGACAAACTTGTATAAGTTTTTCTGTATGTTCCTGTGTGAGCATTTTTGGGACCCATCTGACACAAACTTTGCAATATTCCAGCATTGCCAGCACTGAAGCCAGTAGCTCCCTACACAGTTCCCTGGTTGTAATTTGCACATTTGCATAGGTGACCTGATTGAGACACTTTTCATTTCATGGTGTGACAGGTGTGCATGGCTGTCAAGAACATGACTTGTCTTTTGCACCAGAGGTGATCCACTGTCACTGTTGCTGCTGGTGAAATGCTGCACCCACCTGTGGGTGCCTCACGGTGTACTGTTTGGTCTCCATAAACATTCAGCAAGCATCAAGGAAGGTCAACAGGTGCAATTTCTTATGCATAGAGGAATTCAGTGAAACAGCATTGCTTCATACACACTTTCATGTCAGATGCCGTTTTGTCAGGCTCTCTCTCTGCTGCCATCTGTCATATGGCAACAAAATGTAACTGAATATTGGCAGGAAGGTTCAGCCTCTACTGTCATACCATCACCATCCACTTCTGACTTCAAAGATCAACCTAACAAAACAGGATAAATTATTTTGAGAGCAGCATTTGTATTATTCAACTCGCCATCAACCAGAACCCTCAAATCCCTTCCTATGGAGTAGATCTCAAGCCGTTTTCCCATAGTCTGCAGTATATCTAGGGTTGGCCATTTCAGGTGAAGAATCTAACACTTGCTCTTGCTAAACTTCATGTGTTTGGTGATAACATTGCTAGCTGGTCCAGTGAAGTGATTGTACTGTTCTGCTCTCTGTTTATGCTATCTCACCTCATCTACTTTGTGCAGTTTTTGCCACCATGGTATAAGAAAGATATAAAACTTTTAGAGACCATCCATAGGAGGGCTAAGAAGATTGTGAGAGATCTAGAGAGCAAGATATGTGAGAAGCACATGAAGCCTCTTTGTTTTTTTCAGCCTAGAGAGACCTGGATAGTGGCTTACACCTTCCTCATTAGGGGAAGGTGTTGATTTCTCTTCTCGGGAAGGGAATGGTATGAAGCAGAGGTTCAGGTATTTTTTGGCATATAATTCCCAGTGCTTTGCCATATAAACCTGACCTATTGTGTACATTTAGCTCTTCCTGGCTAGCCCTTCTGAGAATATATCATAGATTGCTTAATACAGAAAAGTTTTCACTAAGACCTGTTGAAAGGTAAGACATTTTACAATAATATTCTGATTTGACCTCATGTTTAACAGAATTAAATGCTCATGACTGCTGAGCTATAAAGCCTGTTTTATGGTTTATAAACTATTTTTAAATAGACAATTAAGTTTTTTTTTTATTATTTTTGAGGTATTTGTATTTGTACTATTTTAAAAACAGCCTATTCATCTGGAGTTATTTGAATACATTAGATGATAATTCAGGTTGTGTTCTGGATCTGAAATATTTGAATAAATATTTTCACATACAAAGTAGCATTGAATAATAATAGTAAACTTGAAATTACTTTGTACTTTATTTCCAGTGTTCGACTTCTTGTCCTCCCATTACTGATCCAGTGTGTTCTTTACATGTGAAATATCTTGGGTATTAATTAAATTTTGTCTTTTTCACACTTTTTTTAATGGTAGAATAAATAATATCATGTATAAAAGATGTCATGACAGTCCCCACGCCATATTTAATTTAACTCATAAGCACGCAATGTAGGAAGACATCTGCTTTCCTTAGGCATGATTATTGCTCTTTGTGGTCTTTCTTATCTTCTGCTACTGTAATGAGCAATCAATTAATTAATTAAGTGAGAAAGATTGCTCTACATGCACAAAACGAAGTGCAGCAAACATGGGTATCTTAAGCATTGTAATTAAGTATGCATCGCAGTTTTAGTATATTGTCACATACAACCTGATGAAACATTGTGATGTTTAGTGGTTGTTAATCAATGAATGCAATGCCACTCTGTAAAAAATAAAATTTGCTACAGATTCTGTAGATTATCAATGATGGAACAGGGTGGTTTTGTTCTGCTCTGAAAGAATATTATCTACTTATTTCAGAAACTTTATTTCCTGTATCTTTTCTATGACTGATCTCTCTACTACCAGTGTCAAACAGGTATAATAATGTTTTCTGTAAAGATAAAGATAGCTGTCCATTTGAAATCTGATGGAGACTCTCAGATTATCTTCTGTAGTTCATTAAAAACACCAAAAAATCTTCAGTGGCCTGTGCTGATTACAGATGACTTTGATCTTGAGACCTACGTGTTAAAGCCTCCACATCTCATTATCATTCTTAAAACATCTTGTTCTCAAACAAAATTGGCTATAAATTAGGGAGGAAATTACAGTTTAAATGCGATTTAAGGAAACCTAAGTGGGTAACTGAGAAGAGCCATAGCAGCAAAACAGCTGTATGTCAGCCATAAATCACAGCCCTGGGAAAAATCAACCTAAAATTCTATAAAGGGAAAGATAAAGTAGATGAAAGCATTACCTAGGGATGTTGTTGTAGTAGGAAAGGAAGAGCTGGTCCATGGATAGCCAGAAAAGAAAGGCATTTTATAGTGAACTCTAAATTTATGTAAAAGTGATGTTTTTAAGTTCTATTTGAGATATAAAATTCCTATGTATTATAATAGAAAATAAAAAGATTACTTAGATAAGGAAACAGGAAACATAACTGTCAGGAAGTTAAGGCTATGCATCTAGCCACACAGTCACATTTCTGTCCTTTGTGCACTTGATTTATGGACTAACCAAAGGAGGTCCTCAGGGAAATTACGTGATCCTGCAGCTGATGTCTGTGTCATGATTCTGTCTGTATCCAACTCTACTTAGTGTTCAATTGCTTGATAATGGAACAAAATATATCTTTAACACAGTTTTATTTGAAATTTGTGACTTGATTTGGTTTCTTCAAGAAAAAGGACATCATCAACGTGACTTCCAGACTTTAGAATTGCTGTTGACAGGGTTGCAACACTTGCTTCTACAAGTAGCTCTTCTTCTGTTAGTTTTTGGTGTATTTTTGGTAGCTGATAGTAGGGAGCAGTTGCAGTCTATCAGTGAGAATGGATTTGTGTGTTCTGTAAGTGAGCTTCAGAAGTGTTTGAGGGGGCTTTTCCTGATTTATTTTCATGAAAGGCATTAGGAATGCTCTTGTCTGTATAAGCTTTTGGTTAAAAGAAAAAAAAATAACTCTTATTTTAGGAAAGATTGATTTCTTTTGCCAAGGAATTCCCATGATAACTTATGCTGTTTCTGACATTGCTCAGTAGGTCTGAAATACAGACTGTTTGGTCTTTTTTTTTTTGGCCAGATGCTGTAGTGTTCTTAAACTGTGTAAGAGCATGAAGTGGCAACTTATAGTGGTTCAGAACTCTGCTGCATTGAAGGAGGGTCTCCTGAGGCAAGAGTTACTCCTTTCTGAAAATGTCAGTGGAACTCCTTGGTTTTACCCTGCGAAGTTGCAAATGTCTGTTACAGTGGCAAGTTTTAGACACTCTGCAACTGG
>JACDJE010001051.1:0-40085 GCA_016647715.1 Pavo muticus
TAGTTTCCACTCAAACAAAGATTTATCAGCAAGTACTTCACTTTTGATGTTGCAGTAAAATAAAAAAATGTATGATTTATCTTATTGTTGCAAAGGCAGTGATAAAAGACCATGTGACAATTCAACTGTATATATAAATTGAAACAGAGTGTATTTTCTTTCATCTTTCTGGGAAAACAAGTAAAAATACTGATTACCATATAATTCTTGA
Source organism: Pavo muticus (assembly GCA_016647715.1). Lineage (NCBI taxonomy): Eukaryota > Metazoa > Chordata > Aves > Galliformes > Phasianidae > Pavo > Pavo muticus. Next base: position 212 of record JACDJE010001051.1, read on the forward strand.
TATGAGTATCAAAAGAAGAAAGCAAAATGTCAAAAAAATGGGTGTCAGTGTGACAAACATACTTTTCCACTCATATTGAAGTTAGAAGCACTTCCTCTTGGGTAAATTTGAGTTGAATGTTAATGGTTATGAGATCAAAATAAGCATCTGATTCCTCTGACTGTGCAGAGCTGCAGTACACTGTAGCAGTGAAATACAATCTCCCTCACCGTGACTTCAAGTAATGGAATTGGTTTAAGGTGATTCAGGATAGGTGTCAATTAAATCCTCACAGACTTTTAACATCACTGTTTAAAATCTGTACATAGGCAACCAGTCATATGAAAAGTGCAAATACATTCCTGGCTTACTGATGTTTCCCTTCTAATAAAAGTTCAGTAGTTCTACCTTAAAATGAATGTGAAGTTAGGAGAAAGAAAATTACTGTCTTTTATTGATTTTTATATTCTTCTCTCAAAATACGGACTGACAACTTTTGTCTGTTCTGAAAAAGTAATATGTGTAATCAAATACTGGCTAACACAAATTGCTAATATATTAGTGCACACACAACAAAAAGCATTATAATTTTCTTTATGTGCTCAAACATTAGAATGTAGATGCATAAAAAACAGATACTACTTTTTGAGGGGTAGTGGACATCTAGAGAAGTTCACCACAGCGTGTAAAGTCATACCTCATTTCCATAAAGAGCAGTCTGCTCTTAAAAAACAGACTGAGGGATGAGACTTAGTCTTCAACCATGCAAATATTTGTATGAGTGGAACATTTCAGTGAGAAGTTGTACAGCTCTATCCAATGGCGTTACGGGTTGAAAAGTTAATATATAAAATTGTAATTTTTTCTTTAGTAAGACGAATGAAATCCATGGTAAACTGAACAAAACCCCAGCTTTTATGCTGGGGAGAAAAATCAAGTAAAAGCGTATCAGTCCCATGGTGATTTAATACCATGCTGTTATCTCAACATTTTTATTTCTGTGTGTGAATTAATGAATACCTACATATATGCAAAACCTCTAAGGTTTCTCAGTGACATTGTCTCTAAGCACTTAAAATATTAGCATACTGCTTTACCAAAAACTCCAATAGATAAATAAATCTAAAATAGTTCCAGTTAATGTGAAGTATCTCACATAACAAAAGTAAAGATGAATTCAAACAGAACTTGAGTGTAGATATACTTTTTTTTTTTTAATTATAAGATTACCCAATCCACTAACTGGAAAGTGACAACCAGTAAAACATCAGTCCACCCTTGGTAAACTTTTCATTTGGTATCATTACTGTTTGTGCAAGTGAGGAAGACCCAAGGAGATCTTAAAGCTCTCTGGCACTGCGTAAATACATTGAACAAAATACAGCATATTGTTATCTTGAAATTATGTAACTGATTTCTTTGCATTTCAAGACTTCATTTTGCTATGGTCCAAAATACTTCCCTATAATTTTGTCTTACAAAGGTATTTAAAAAGTTGTAACAATTATGAGTAAATAGTGTTTCACTTAGTATAATTTTATTTAAAATCTATTTTTTTAATGTTATCCAACAACCTGCTAACTGCTTACAAAATTATCAGACTTAAGTGCAAGGAATTCACGAAGTTATAAATAAACATTTTGAAAATAAGCCAAGATTTTCAAACTGAAATTTTGATTCAGGAAACAGTTTTGCTCTGAATGTCAAATAATTTTTATTAACTTTATTATCTGAGACCTCCTCAGATCCCTTCCAGTCCGAATTATCGTGTTGTTCTACAATCATTTCTGAAGCCAGTCTGTAAAATCACCCTGAGCTGTTGGTATGCTGTTCTTCCCACTGTTAAATTTTCCTATTGTCTAAAGTGAACTCTCCTCTGCAATTTAAACTCATTAATTCAGGTTTTGTTTGTTTGTTTGTTTGTTTTCCCCACTACAAATATGTACTCTCCCTCCTTGCAAAAAACTGACTTTGTATTTGAAGACTATTACTATGTCATTTCAGGTTCTCTTGGAGGCTTTTCAGACGCTTAATACTTTTTGCCATAAATGTCACATTTCAATTTGTTCTAACTTTTGGGTAATCATGTGTGCCAGCTTTCTTGAAGATTTGTGAGGATACTTCAAGCAAGCAGTTTAACATAGCAGCAGTACACTAAAGTAGCTTCTTTAATTTTACTTTTTTCTGATAGTATTTTGCTGCTTTTCATAGTCAGATGTATTTTTTTCTCATCATCCTTTAGTTCACATTATATCATCGTGCAACACTTGAGCTACTTCAGAGGTGAAATAGCTGTGTTTTTCTGTCTTGCCTTCTTGTTCATAGAAATTATAAAATTGTAATTCTCATATTAGCTCATTCTCTGTGGTCACCTATGACTCTAAGCTGTATGACTGTTCTCAGTTTGCACGTCTGCAGCTGTCTTAGGCATAGGTTTATTCTCAGTGGCATAGATTCCTGCTAGCTTCCTCTGTTCTCATTTCTTGCTAGCTACTTTGGTTTCATTTTTTTTCTCAACAAGCCTGAGCTGTTTGCCAATTTTCCATTTTCCTCAGAGGTCTTTCCCTCTTATGTAAAAACATACACTGTTTTCTGTGACAATTCCATTCCCTGAATTCTCTTGTCAGAGAGAAACAATTTTGCTTCATTGCCTCAGGGTTAACACCCTTATTTAGTAGTGTTTCCTGTATTTAAACTGGTCTCTGAGAGTGACAGTGACTGTAGCATAGGAGGGATGGAAGGGCAAAGCTGCCTTCTACTTGAAACCAGGATGGGTGGGCAGAACTGTCACAACTCTTCACTATGCCTCTGGATCAGCATCCCCAGTTATTCTGCCTACAGTGTGGCAGATGAGGAAATTTCCAGCACATTATGTAAAGACAGATGTTTTCAGCATACTCAGACGTAAGAATTAAGATAGAATGGACTTGAGAGTATGCTTGAACAGCAAAATGAAGACATTAGTGCAGCATGGGTAGGCATGGCTTTAATCTAACTGGCACAGGTAGAGCTAGCATTGAAGATGAGGAAGCACAGAATTCAGCATGAGCTGGCAACTGGTGTAAGGCTGTGGGGGCTATACATCTGTACCACTACAACAACACTGGTATTCTTCCCCTGCTAGACAAGTAAATAGTAACCTAAAATTCTGTTCCACAACACAACCATTCCTTCAGCTGCTGTGAAGAAATAGCTTGTAGGCTTTCCTTACTCAGTAGGGAAGCCCTTTGGGTTGTTCTGGCAAAATTGCACCTTCAGTCTCTACTGGGGGACTTGGACAAGTGAATGGTATTTCACTTACAGCCTTCCCTAATAAATCAGTTCACTTTCCTCTGAACAAATAAGTGTGCAACTAATGATGCAGTCTGTCCTACATATTTATAGAACACTATATCTAGCTTTGGCCTGAAAAGCGTGGCTATCCTAGACTCTCTTTACTTCTTGTGGTCCATTTGTTTAGTGTTTATTTACTTAAATCTCACAGAGCAAAAAAGACACTTGTACATGCCGTGTACATAATGAACTGTTACTAGTGTAAAAACAATTTTTTTTCACATTTATTTTAATTAATTCTTACATAGCTGTAGCTTGCAACTCTGGGAGAGCCTTATCAGTTTTATTATTTATAATGACAATGTTTATAGTCCTATCGTTTAAAGTTAGTTTTTGTCAACCATCATTTGCTTCAGGTTTCACAGTGAACACTGACATGCATTTGCTATACCTAACAGTATGCACCTAATGTTGTGAAGATGCCTGCACAACCTTTCTGATAAGTTTAGCGATCAAATATCATCTCTACTGTGAAATGAACATTAGAATGAAAAAGTGATCTGAACATGGACTATCTCAGTTCATCAAACATGACATCAAATGAAAATGGAAAAATGCATCAAAGTGGGCCACACACTCTCAAAGTGTTAAAAAAAAAAAGAAGCATAATTTATGCTATTGCTGATTAATTATAGAATTGTAGAATGACAGAATCCTTAGAGTTGGAAGGGAACTTTAAAGGTCATCCAGTCCAACTCCCTGCAATGAACAGGGCATGCACAGCTAAATCAGTTTGCCCAGGGCTTGATCCAGCATCGCCTTGAAAGTCTCCAGGAACAGGGCATCAACCACATCTCTCAGCAACCTGTTCCAGTGTCTCACCACCCTCACTGTAAAAGACTTTTTACTTACATCTAACCTAAATCTACCCTCTTTAAGCATGAAGCCATTTCCCTTTGTTCTATCACCACAGACTCTTCTAAAGAGTCTGCCCACTTCTTTTCTGTAGCTCTCCTTCAGATATTGAAAGGCCACTACCAGGTCACCTCAGAGCCTTTTTTTCTCCTGGCTGAACAGCCTCATCTCTCTCAGCCTGTTCTCATAGGAGAGCTGTTCCATCCCTTGGATCATTTTTGTGGCCCTCCTCTGGACGTGCTCCAACTGGTCTATGTCTCTCTTGTACTGAGGACTCCACATCTGGATGCAGTACTCCACGTAATCTGCAAATACATTTTACAAGTCATGAAGACGTGTTGTCCAGGGGCACTGGAGATAAATTCCCTAGCTGCTGAAGAGATGGCATGTTCAGAGCATTGGACTCATAAATGGACTAGATGATCTTAGAGGCCTTTTCCAACCTTCAGTGATTCACTGACTGTTACACACAGATGTAGCAGTGTTTGAGACACTTTATTGGATACAAAGGAGGAGTTCAGTCTCAGTTCAGCTCAATTTGTTCAGGACATGGCCATGATGAAATACCAGTTCCCATATGTAGCTTTTTGCTTTGGTAATGTTAGTCCAGTAGGAATATTACTTAAAATCACAATGTTCATTTTAAATAAGTGATGAAGATAGTCATTTGTTACTTATCCAGGCCAGACTGCAACTCTGCAAAATGCATAACATCACTTCTACCACATTTATTTCTCTTATTGGGAAAGATAAGTTCAATTACTAAAGTTAACTGCAGTAATGTCTTTGTTGTTTTTTGTTATTTTCTTTCCTAGATTTTCCCCTCTAGCAGAACAGACATACTGAGAAACATGCCAGAGCAAAGCAATGACTACAGGGTTGTTGTGTTTGGGGCTGGAGGAGTTGGCAAAAGTTCTTTGGTCTTGAGATTTGTGAAAGGCACTTTCAGAGAGAGCTACATCCCCACCATTGAAGACACCTACCGGCAGGTGATCAGCTGTGATAAAAGCATATGCACTTTGCAGATAACTGACACTACAGGGAGCCATCAATTTCCAGCCATGCAACGTCTTTCTATTTCTAAAGGACATGCTTTCATTTTGGTTTATTCTATCACCAGCCGACAGTCCTTGGAGGAACTTAAACCAATCTATGAACAAATATGTCAGATTAAAGGTGATGTAGAAAGCATTCCAATAATGCTGGTGGGGAACAAAAATGATGAGAACCAAAATCGAGAAGTAGAAAGCAGTGAAGGAGAAGCTACGGCCAAGAAGTGGAAGTGTGCATTCATGGAGACCTCTGCCAAGCTGAACCACAATGTGAAGGAGTTATTCCAAGAGCTGTTGAACTTAGAGAAACGCAGGACTGTGAGTTTACAGATTGATGGCAAAAAAAGCAAGCAGCAGAAAAGGAAAGAGAAGCTGAAGGGCAAATGTGTAGTCATGTGAAATTGCACTGACAGGAGCCTGTCATGCATTCTCACCTGTCTGATATTACCCATGTAAAGCCTATACATAGCAAACAACCAGACGAGATCGTATTGATTGGTATCTGTTTTAAAACAAATATTCGGAATTTGAAAAAAAAGAAGAGTTACCGTTGTTACTATGAAAACAGCCAACAATTGGAAGAATTGTGCTCTCTAGATACCAGTGAAAATTCAGGACAAGAAAAATCATCTTGAGCATACTGTGGAAGACTTAGAAATCAAAGTCATGATATTTATATTCTCATGTAACTACAGTGGAAAGCAATGTATAATGCTAGGAAAAAAAAAAACAACAGCAAATGCTCATGCTAGGACATGTAACTGCATGCTGGATGAAGTTATCATACCATTCAAGAGTGCTGTGGACAAACAGTTCTGTGCAATTTTCAGTACCGACAGCTGAGGTAGTATGAATAAAGTAATAATCTCAGATCTGCCAAATAAACTATTTGTCACCAAAAGGAAGCACAGTTAAAAGAAGTGGAGATTTTCTCTACCTCCCCGAGCATGAGATGTCTTTCCTGTATGATACAGTGTTTGAAATAAAGATGACAAAAAGCCTGCCCCTGTAGGATAGATGGAGATTCATCTCCTTCTCTGTACTCATCAATCCAGGAAAGACCTGCAATTTTGACCCCAAGGTATTTCTGAGGAGAAGATGCTTCCCGTTGAGGAACATCAGTATATATAGAAACAATGTGTATACGGCAAGAGATAACTTCTTCAGGGAGGACTGGCTGAGAGTTGCCTTCAAAGGCCTCTGTGGGAAAGGCTGACTTCACGTGCTTCTGATGGATAAGTGAACGCACAGCGTGATTTGTGAATGAAACGGAGGACCACTGGATGCATGCTGCTGTTGGAGAGGGGTCAGTAAAGTAGCAGGAAGGTTTTACTCTTTTTTTACCAGGTTTACCAGATCAGCTGAGTAAAACTTCTTTCCATTAGTATATTCCAATTAGAATGGTTTTGGATTCGTACACTGCTAGATTTATTGTGTTTACATTGTCTAAGGGGTTTTATATNAAGACTACTAACTTCATCCCCACGACCACCAGAGAAAGACCCCCGCTATGAACCACGCATGTGTCAAGGGGAGGAGCAGCATGCAGATGAGTTTCCAGAAGATTAATGAATATGTAACTAAATTCCAGGACATGTTTTGAATATGCATAAGGTTGCTCTACAAATTTGTACCTCTCTTGCTTGTTGGTGTGCGTGTTAGGAGGAATTATCCCCCACGCACCCAATGATACACGTCTCATTGAATAAACGTGCCTGCTTTATAACCTAACTCTGGGTTGTAGAGTTTGATTCCGCAAATCACTACCAGCTGATGTGAGCTGACTGCTCAACCCTTGGTTCCCTCCACAGTCACAGCAAGCCTAAAAATCATATACTCTCCATATTGCCATACCTCGTGCTGGATGCGACCTATCCCTGCAGGGCAGCTTCTTTTCCCCACCAGATTGGCAGCTTGGCTCAGCTATGTGTGCAGGCTGAGAGAAACTGCGATGCCACAAGGCTATGAGGTGCCATCACCCCACACCATCCCTCAGTAACACAGAGCGACCTGTGACCCTTGTGAGAGAATGTGCAGACATCTCCCCCTGGAGCCTGCTTCTGCTTTGGGGAGAGAAGGCTATTCTGGGCATTGCTAGGAGGTGATTTGGATATAAACAGCTGAAGGAGGCATTAGAACTTGTCTCTGGATTTTTCATTAAAAAATTGCAATTCAAGTTGGAAAAATCAGTGTGCTTGCTCACTTTTCATTTGACTGTAAAACCCGAGAAAATGATTTTACTCTGCTGTCAGGAAAACACACAGGAAATTTATCTCATCTGCTTCCAGTGACTGAAATGTTGAAGGGCTCTGTTGGATAGCATTTGCTTTTAGGGCATGCTTTTAGCACTTCATTTCTACTGTATTTTTGCAAATAAATATTGGACCTAAAAGACAGATTTCTTAGCTAATATAAGTCAGCAGAGCTCCATTGATTTGGATGGAGCTACCGTGATTTAGGCCCACTGAGGATTAGCCTAACCAAAAGCTTTGTAAGCTTTTTGAAGTTAAAGGAGTGGGCTTGCTCCATATTTAGCTGCTGGAAAAAAAAAAAAGAAAAAGAAAAAAAAATCATAAGATTAGTGTGATCTACAGTTCTGACTACTAAATATTTGGAAGGCTTGAAGCTTAATTGTAAAAATGCACTGCGTTTGGGGAGAATGCCAGAAATTCGCAACCCATGTAATATGCACATATACATCCATGCACATATTCCACAGTTACTCAGTAGGTGGCAGTTAAAAGCCTTGACGCCGTGCAGTCGCCATTTAGGCAGCAGCACCAGCAGAGGCTGGAGCCAGTCCATCTGTGACAGCACAGAGCAGGAGTGAGGCTGCAGCCCAGCCAACAGCAGCACCCACCTGGCCCCAGCACCCGGGAAGAGTGCAGAGTCGCAGCCTAGGGCAGGCAGCAGGCAACGGGCATCACAGGACGCAAGGCAGAGGAGGAGAAGATAGAGCTACAGCCCTGCGACTGAGACACACTCCCTTTCCTCGTAGAGAAAAACCCACAGCAGAGAGGGTGAGCAGCTGGTGTAATGACAAGCAGAAACTGAAGAGCTTTTGGAGCGTTCTGTTCCTTCACAGGTAATTTTCTTTCAATCACTTGTCTTCATTGCCTTATACATAAATATAGCTTTGCAAGAAGAGTAGAGGTTCTTTTTCTCTTATCTGACCAAAATCTACAGTTCTCTCTCAGGAAGAATTTCAGTAGAGTTTTGCTTGAGTTACAACTGCAAGATCTGATCCAAGTCATTACCATAGGTAGAGAACATGGCACATTACAGGCTGGGGCTGATATGGAAGCCAGAAGCCTGTCACATGCATACTGACCAGCTTAACAGCGCTAGTTTTCTGTTTACTGGGATGCTAGTCATAGCTTAATCCCTTTTTATTTTTTTAAACTGCCTTTCATTAAAACTAAATGCGCTGAATTCTGCCCTACTTATACCACTGCCACTGCAATGGTGTAAAGAAAAGGTTTTTTAAATTTTCTGTTTAAAATATATTTTTAAGTTAAAGCTATGTTTTCCTTACGTGAAGAAAGAACACAAAAATGTTGTGGCTTTCTTTAAAACAAACGCAACTTTTCAACATTTGTCTTACAGGTGAAAAATATTTTGTTTGCTCTGTAGATTGTGCTGTTCTCAGCTAATGGATGAAAATAAATCATGAGGGGCTATTCTCAAGTGTCTGCAAGTGACATGAATTCAGAGCTGACAATACTTCCTCTCTTGCTGTCTCCCCTGTAAAATGTGGGGTGCTCTGTACGCTGCAGCCCTCAGTCGCAGCTGGGTTAGCTGAGGGCTGAGTAACAAAACTTGAAGTATTTCATTTTAAAATAATTCTCTGAATCTCTTTTTTTTATGTGTGCTTGATCATACATGGATGTGTAATGCCTGTTCACAGATGCACACACTTGCATGTGTGTGATGTGTGCACTCATGTAATTTTTCATATAAATGAATCTGTTACAACTGATTGCTGTTTTACTTTTGCCAGGGTTTATACTTTATTGTACCTGGAATGTTTTCAGATCCTAAAATGGTTAATTCTGGGTCAGATGGTTATTTTGGCTACTGTTTTTCCCCCTTTTCTGACTTCACTCCGGTTTTAGGAGCTCCCTGAAGAGGACCCAGCTGTGCTTACCAAACACAGTAGAGCCTAGTTCTTGTGGAATGGCATCTGTGCCATTGTTCAGGGACTATGAAATAGCTTCAGGTTTCACAATACCTCTTACATTGCACAATGCATTTGTACGGTTTTGCATGAAGAGCTGTCCAAACATGAAATAGGTTCAAATATGTAACTGCAAATCAATGGCCCCATGGAACTGAAAGTGGGAAAATGATTGCAATATACAGCAGTCTTCATCCCTGGGAAAAACAAAGAACAAATGGGTATAAATGGGGTGTGAATACACTCAGGATGGATGGTTTCAAACCACTAGAGCACTAACCTACTGAAATTACTTCCTTGTTGAAGTAATAAAAAGAAGAGGTTCTGCCTGTTTTTCAGATGGAACTCAATGGAAGAGATCATGAAATTGTTGCCTGCAACGGCAGTGAATTGGATTTAATATTCCAGAAAGTCTCTTTCAATACCAAATACCATTCTTGCCATTCACTGGAAGTTGCCTACACTGAAAACTCTCTTTGCAAATTGGTCAGACTCTTTGAGAGCACAGTTTTCCACATGTCCCACAGCAAAACAAAATGCAAGCATATTTTTCTTCTAGGTTTTGCTGCACTTTTGTTTGAACCACTGTAGCACTAGAGCAGATACATAAGCCCTGATACTGTTCAGACTGAATGATATCCCCTTCGTATACTGCAGAACAGGTCTCTGTGGAAGATTGGAGTTTAGAGAGAAAGTTCCTCCTGCCCAAGTGGTCAGTATTGTGTTATACCAGCACTGCAGTCTGTAGTATCAAAAAAACCCCCAAGCCTCCCAAAGTGGATAAGGTATATTCCGTCACTGCTGATTCTGCAGTTGCCACTAATGGTGGTCCTAGTTTCCTTTGAGTTTCAACTGAAAACTTCTCTTTTATGCTAACCAATACATATGTCCCTGTAAAGATCCCATCACCATGTGTGAAAATCAAAGACACACCTTTCCATTGTGACAGAGTGTACCCTGTTCCTTCAGCTTAGCTTTAAAAAATTGCAGCAAAAACTGTTCTGGCTCAAAGATTCTCTTACAGAAGAGAATGACCACATTCAACTCTGTATTCCCTTTTCTTCTACTTTATTTTCTTTTTAATCAAATACTTTACTTTTTTTTTTTTCCCTGTATTGTTTTTATCAAGAGGACACTATTACATTGAGTTGCTCTCAATTTGCAGTAAACCTCAGTAATTATTCTGTAATAACTAACTAATCAGATGCATTTCAATCTTCCAGCTTCCAGGTGGCATGTGAGCATGAGGCCATATATACATGGAAACTGAAACAGAACTTACTGATGAATTGTCAGTACTACACACTAGAATAAAGTTTAAAAAAAAAAATTGTGAAATTGAAAAACACAGTATCAGAAATATTACTTTCATTTTCAAATGAACAGTTTTCTTACAGGAATAAAGTAAAAAAAAAAAAAAAAAANGGGAAGGGAAGGGAAGGGAAGGGAAGGGAAGGGAAGGGAAGGGAAGGGAAGGGAAGGGAAGGGAAGGGAAGGGAAGGGAAGGGAAGGGAAGGGAAGGGAAGGGAAGGGAAGGGAAGGGAAGGGAAGGGAAGGGAAGGGAAGGGAAGGGAAGGGAAGGGAAGGGAAGGGAAGGGAAGGGAAGGGAAGGGAAGGGAAGGGAAGGGAAGGGAAGGGAAGGGAAGGGAAGGGAAGGGAAGGGAAGGGAAGGGAAGGGAAGGGAAGGGAAGGGAAGGGAAGGGAAGGGAAGGGAAGGGAAGGGAAGGGAAGGGAAGGGAAGGGAAGGGAAGGGAAGGGAAGGGAAGGGAAGGGAAGGGAAGGGAAGGGAAGGGAAGGGAAGGGAAGGGAAGGGAAGGGAAGGGAAGGGAAGGGAAGGGAAGGGAAGGGAAGGGAAGGGAAGGGAAGGGAAGGGAAGGGAAGGGAAGGGAAGGGAAGGGAAGGGAAGGGAAGGGAAGGGAAGGGAAGGGAAGGGAAGGGAAGGGAAGGGAAGGGAAGGGAAGGGAAGGGAAGGGAAGGGAAGGGAAGGGAAGGGAAGGGAAGGGAAGGGAAGGGAAGGGAAGGGAAGGGAAGGGAAGGGAAGGGAAGGGAAGGGAAGGGAAGGGAAGGGAAGGGAAGGGAAGGGAAGGGAAGGGAAGGGAAGGGAAGGGAAGGGAAGGGAAGGGAAGGGAAGGGAAGGGAAGGGAAGGGAAGGGAAGGGAAGGGAAGGGAAGGGAAGGGAAGGGAAGGGAAGGGAAGGGAAGGGAAGGGAAGGGAAGGGAAGGGAAGGGAAGGGAAGGGAAGGGAAGGGAAGGGAAGGGAAGGGAAGGGAAGGGAAGGGAAGGGAAGGGAAGGGAAGGGAAGGGAAGGGAAGGGAAGGGAAGGGAAGGGAAGGGAAGGGAAGGGAAGGGAAGGGAAGGGAAGGGAAGGGAAGGGAAGGGAAGGGAAGGGAAGGGAAGGGAAGGGAAGGGAAGGGAAGGGAAGGGAAGGGAAGGGAAGGGAAGGGAAGGGAAGGGAAGGGAAGGGAAGGGAAGGGAAGGGAAGGGAAGGGAAGGGAAGGGAAGGGAAGGGAAGGGAAGGGAAGGGAAGGGAAGGGAAGGGAAGGGAAGGGAAGGGAAGGGAAGGGAAGGGAAGGGAAGGGAAGGGAAGGGAAGGGAAGGGAAGGGAAGGGAAGGGAAGGGAAGGGAAGGGGAAAGAAAATCATTCAACTACTCTGTCAGGGGATACTTCTCAAAACATTTTGAAGGGGATAAATGTCCAAAATGTGAGTTTTGCTGGATATCTCTCTAAGTTTTTTTTGTTTTTCTTTTTTAAATAATAGGAATGACTAAAGTTTGTATCCTATTGATAGCAAAGAACATCAAATATAAAAGAAGCACATACATTTCTTTGAGGAGACACAAGAATTGTATAAGCTACAGTTTGCACCTTACAAACTGCTTTGACATATTAAAACAAACAAACAAACAAAACATATTTTTGGGAAACTTCTATGTCAAAATCATGCCATAGGAAAATGCAGTCTAGTACTAGTATTATTAGCATGCAATGCTGTTACATTATAAATGTCTTAGAGCTATTCAAATACAGCATTTACATTGAAAATAGTCACCTTGTTGCTCTCAAAGCTACTGCTTGTCTTCTACCTACTAAAATGTAGACATTTCATAGGTAGGGTGATAGTTACATGTCTTTGAGCAAGAATTTCTGTTAATGCTGTCTCTAAAAGAGCAGAATTTCTGTCATTCACTCAGAAAAGGTTCTGGCAGCATTATTATCAAGTGTAAACCTCCTACGGATTTCAAAGAAGACAGTTTTTGTGTTTATTTCATTAGAAAAGTGAAGAAGGAAAAAAGGCTAAGGCTCTTCCTTAGCAATAAATTTCTCTCTCTTAAGCAATGCTTCTTCTCCATTAATTCCAAAGCACTTTATACAAAAGACAGAATCATTACCTTAAACTTGCAGGTGGTGAATCTGAGGCACAAAGGGAAGAAGCATAGATTACCCAGCAGTGACAGACTCAGGAAGAAAAGAATATCTCTCCAGTCCCACTCAAGTGCTGTCTGCCTTTGCTCAAACTGCCTCTTCAGATTCTTAGTTTCCAAAGTATATAAAAAAGCCTGGTATAGCTTATATGGCTGAGTGCATCTTCTCAGTGTGTCAGTAGATCAAACACGATTTCAGATCAGGGATGCAAAACATTTAAAAGCACTATCTTTAGTATGTGTTTTCTACATGTTTACACACATACTCTGTTTGTAAGCAAATATACATATCTTTACTGCACTGGAATCCACTAGCAGAACTGGAACGTCAAAAGAATGACCACACTCGGGAGTGGTAAGTCATACACAGAGATCAGCAGTACAGAGATCTCCCACTGACACTAACAGACTGGTGCCTAAGGACATTGTGCCTGGTCCACTCCTAAGTGGTCAGCATGGAATAACTATAGAAACAGAAGTAAGACAAGGCCATGTGTCTCGCTCCAATTAATAAGAGGGAGATGAGGTTCTTTTATATGTGTATACTCAGCGTGAGATTAAGAAACAACAGTTCAAATGTTGGTCCAACCAGTTTATTACAAATCTTAATCAGGGAGATGGGGAAAGGAAGAAGGGCGATAGAAAAGATAGGAAATAGAAGCAAGGAGTCTTTATAGGAAGCAAGAGGGAGATAGTCACCACCATGGATCCAGCGTGGTTCGTAGTTCAGTCATTGATCTTCAGTAGTGGTGGTTCGTTGGGCGTTGTTGTTCCGTTGGCGATGATGACTTTTGGATGGTAGTACAAACTTATTTATAGTCCAGAGTGGTCGAGTCAGCTCCTTTTGGAATGACAGCTCAAATCCAAAGTGATTGAGTCAGCTCTCCTTGGAGTGGCAGCTCCTGGCTCTGGGATCTCAGCAGAAGCTCCTTTGTTCCCATCTTCCGGGCCTTGCCAGCAGATAAGAGGGAGCAGGGATGCCCACCCGTATCCTGTTTTTCACAGGACACGATGGTATCATTCCCCAGTTTTCTCAAACCAAGCTGGAGCTATTTAGTCACAGGCCAGATCTTCCACCAGTAAACACTCCTGAGCACTCTCTTCCGGAGGCAAACAGCTCTGGAGGAAGGTGCTTTCAAATGTCCACAAAGTGATGTTGATTTTCACACAGTAGCACCCATGACTTGCCTCCTCAATAAATCAGTTAGAGTCCTATCACAAGAAATACCTCAGGAAGCAAGCTTTTAGCCAGAAAAACAAAGAAGGATTCATATACCATGTAAAGAAACGATCCTTTTAGAATTATTACTTTAACTGGAGGAATTATTTGTATGATGAAGAATCTTGCAGAAGTAGAATACAGGAAATCTGAATTAGGCTCAAAAGGTTATGACTGTAAGTACATTGCAAACTGAAATTCGGATTTTGGCTTTTTTTTGAATGTGCCTCATAGAAAGAAAAAAGCGTATGTAGAAGCAGGAAATATAGCAAGTAGTTGCCAGTTATGAGACTTAAGGACTATCTCCTCTAATTCCCAGTTGATTCTTCTCCTGTTACATAATAGGCCATGGACTGTTTCATAGACTTGCATGTATCAAACCAAGGCCAGTAGAGAAGCAATATTACTCGTGGAACATAGACTCAAAAACGAACATATTTTATACCCTTGCATTTTCATTCTCGCTTATACTACTAGATTATACATATCGTACACATGTGTTTAATACATTTGTTGTGTTAGTACTTATCTTTTTTTCCTAATTCAGAAAAAAATATAAAGAAAATACACAGCTTTATTACAAGTTCGTTTTCTTTGGGGATGTGATATTCATATAATAATCTATTTAAAACATACAGAAGAGATATGACATATTTAAAATGTAAGATCTGCAGTGGATTTTAGCAGCCAGATGTTTAGACAAAATAAGTCTTTACAACACATGACTTTTGTATGTATATAAGATGTATTATGTATTTATCATGAAAATGTGTCACTGTGATTTGCTAATGAGCAAATATTTTATTCAAAAACTCTGGATATTAAGTTGTTTGTGCCTACAAGCTTCTATGTTTCCAGTGATGTTCTAAACATAAGAAATAAAGTTTTAAATGAAAATATGGTTTGGGAAAAAGCCTTTGTGCCTGTATTGTGTTTGCTTCCTAAGTATATTAACCATACCATTTCTAAAAATGGGAAAGAAAATACCCTAAATCAAAATTGATTCAGACATGTTAGTTAATGTCCTAAAGTCTGCACCTATACAAATTAGAGTTCTGAAAAGTCCTAAGGAGTTTTAAATAATGATAGATATCAACTTGGTGCTTGTGCTTCTGCTACTCCTTTTCTACCAAATGCCTGATGTTTTCACAAAATTTTCTACTATGGCACATTATTGCACCTGTTCAGGAAAAAAAAAGAAAGAAAGAAAAGCAAGTATCACAGCTTAACATTTCCTGTAATTCAGAAGTCGTTCAGATAAATGAAAACTGATAATTTTTGTACATAACCATAATTCATACTCAGCAAAGAGAGGGATCAACAAAAAAACTTGAATAACTAGGCAATTTTATAAGCATTTCAAACATTGAAATACTGAGGATTTAGTGTAAATTTCAAAAAATTTCCACTATTCCTTTCTTTTGTCATAAACATCATCATTCACGGAGCACTACCCTGATACTGACACAGCGTATCCTGGTACACTGGATGTTCTACGTCAGTGCAGGAATTTGCACAACATAACTGCTTTACAGGTATTTGTCCATCAACTTGCTCACATCAACACCACGAGAATTACACAGTTTGCTTGCCTCTCAATTTTTTCTTTCTTTGGTTACAACTTGTTCCCTTTTAACATTCAAAGTTATGAATACATACTTATGAACCCTGTAAGTCATTGGCATTCTAACTACATCTCACTATAATGGGACCTTCTATTAATATTATAATCTGTTAGGGAGCGGCGGATTCCACCTGTTTAGAAGAGGCAACTGGCTGGCTAACCTAGTGAGGCACACTATAAACTGAAGGACTTAGGGAGCAGGGTCAATGATGGCAATGCTCATGCCATTGCAATCAAATGGGGAAGGAGCTAGGACAGCCATAAGAGTAACAGATGTTCTTTAACTGCCTCCAATGACAAAAAGCAGAAGACTAGCCACCTCAAGAATGGATATGCCTACAGGAAATCTTGCACCCCTCTAGGGATATCTTCACCCTCTGCTTCCTTGAAGTGCCTATATACTCGTACACGCAGCATGGAAAATAATGTCTTGTTCCACGTGTTCATCAGTGACCTGGATGAAGGGATAGAGTACAGCCTCAGCAGGTTTGCTGATGATACAAATCTGTGAGAAGTGGCTGACACATCAGAAGGCTGTGCTGCCATTCAGAGAGACCTGGACAGACTGCAGAGTTTGTCTACCTGCCCTGGCAAGGCCACATTTAGACTTCTGTGTCCAGTTCTGAGCTCCTAGAAAGAGTCCAATTGAGGGTGAGAAAGACAATTAGGAGCCTGGAGTATCTCCTGTGCAAGGAAATACTGAGAGACCTGGGACTGTTCAGCCTGGAGAAAAGAAGGCTGATGGGGGATCTCATTTATGTTTATAAATATCTAAAGTGTGAGAGAAAAGTCAGTGGAGGTGGACTCATTTTGGTGGTGTGCAGCAACAGAACAAAGGGCAATGGTCAGAAACTGAAACGCAGGCAGTTCCATACCAACATAAGGTAGAACTTTTTTACTATCAGAGTGATGGAGCAGGCTTGGAACAGGTTGCCCAAAGATATCATGGAGTCTCCTTCTCTGGAGATATTCAATACCCATCTGGATGCCCACCTGTGTGACCTGCTGTAGGGAACCTGCTTTAGCAGGAGTGTTGGACCCAATAATCTCTAAAGATCCCTTCCAACCTGTACTATTCTGTGATTCTGTAAAGTTCAACTTCACTTACGTTGGAATCAGAGGATGTGCAGAACATAAAACATCTTTGAAAACATGGACCTGGATACATCTTGTGAAGAATTCAGATTCTGCTTTAAACAAACCAGAACAATATAAGATTTCATGTAGGTTACTTTGGTCAAGCGCTACTTTTTATAATGAGTCATAATGGACCTACTGTGAAGTCATAATGAAACTGAAGCACAGAGGATCATTTGTTTTTCAGTCAGATGTACTTATGCCTCATTCAGACACTAAGAAATGGCCCCAAATGGATCCTACAAGTGCTGTTTTATCCCAGTGCCATGAAAGCTGTGGATGACAGTTTTTGTCACATATAAGCTGCCACTGTATTCATTTTAGTAGAAAAAGCAGATGAGGTATAAAAAATATTTTTTCTGTAAGAAGAAAAAAATCATTTTCATTCATTTTCAGACAGAAATGGAGAGAGCATCAAGGTGCTAGTCACTCTAATGTATATCTGCTTTTGCTTAGTGATGTTGAGAAGAGCCTTTGCCTGTGATTCCTCCTATCCTCAATTGGTTCAGTTCCTGCTGTCAACCAGCTTGGTCCCCTATCATGTACCAGCCTCTGGTAAGATCAAACGCTACAATGGGTTGTTGAAAACCATGTTGGAAAGCAATGGGTGGCGGAACATTTAAGCATTGGGAGAAATATTTGGCAGAAGCCACCTGGTTGGTCAACACTAGAGGATCTGTCAATTGAGATGGTCCTACCCAATCCAGCTCCCTACATACTGTAGGGGGAGATAAGGTCCTGGTACACGTAAAGAGCACGTTGGGAAAAGCAGTTTGGGTCTTTCCAACTTCTGGGAAGGGCAAACTTCTTCGTGGAACTGTTTCTGCTCAGGGACCTGGGTCCACTTGGTGGGTGATGCAGAAAAATGGGGATATTCAATGTGTAGCGCAAGGAAATTTGATCTTGGGGGAGTGCAGTCAGTAATTTCATGTATATATATATTTGTGTGTGTGTGCATGTGTTTAATGCTTATTAATTACTGTTTTTTGTTTGTATATATTAAGCATGATGTAGTAATGTGGAATCAGGGGTGGAATGTCATGGTTTTATATGATTTTTGGCTATCAGTATTCCACATCATAACATCATGAAGTGCACTGGGAGTTAAAGAGTTAATGCTCCAGTTCTGGGTACCTGTCCCAGAAGAGAAGAACTACATACCCCAGAGGACTTTGCATTCAGAGAGGAGATAAAGCCCCTGGCAAGGTCACAAGACCAGGCTCTCCTCCCTGCTGCTGGACCCAACTGCATATATCGCCTCAGCATTAGTGTAAGGCCTTCAGTTTTCGGACACTTTCTCATTATATTTGATTTATTAGCTCCAATTCTAATTATATTGTATTATAGTGTGCTATCTTGCATTCCGATATTATATTTAGTAAATTAGTTTGTTTCTCCTTAGATCATCGCCGCTGTTTTGTTTTGGGGTCCATCTCTCTATCCTTTATCCCATTTTCCCCTTTCTGAAGGCAAAGATCCATGGGTCCCTCCTCCCCGCTAGTCACAGAACCAGGCCAAATCAGCCCATAAACCGTTGACAGCATGTCACAAGGGACAGTGTCAAACGCTTTGCACAAATCCAGGTAGATGACGTCAGTTGGATGTTCAATAACAGCACACAGTCCTTCTCCCTGTTATGCAGACAGATGCCTATGAAAACGATCTGCAAAAAGCTGTAAAGTGACTGTGTGGTCACCTCAGTTGAGAAACAGGCAACAGGGAAGAGAAGGCCCCCGTCAGTCCTCTTTCCCTGCTACGTGGGAAGAGATAGATGTTCTCCTGCGTGAGCTCATAGCCATGGTAACCTTACAGTATGGTCCCTTCTTTCCACAAGCCTTAGAAAAGCCTATTTTTACAGTGAGAATAAAATTTATTTACATATAGCTCTGAGAAGAGCATATTTAGATGCAGAAACAGGCATGATTATAGGCAGACTGTGGTGTGACTGTGGATGCTGAGTGTGGAGGGAAAATGGATTAGTGTATTTTCAGTGGTAAAACTTAGGAAGAAAATGATGAAATAAAGAAGAAAAAAGTAAAATATGCATATAGTTATATGCATATAATTATAATTAAAGTTATCCCTATAAGAAAATCTATTAGGATATGGAACTCAGAGTAAGCAGAAGTCAATCTCAACAGTAAAAAAAAAAATTGTTCTGAGTAAATTAAACAGTCTTAAATTCTGCCTTCCTCTTTTGCTGTCAAAGATATATTTGGCATAGTGGATCTCCGTTTCTTTTCGAACTCAAATCTGAGTTTTCACATAGCCACATTCTGAATTTGAGCAGCACATAACTGTTTCACAGTATTTGCTTTTCTAATCACCAAACCTGAATGCCACTTCACAAAAACTGACAAGACATTCCTCTAGAGCAGATGATCATTTTCTTTGATTAATTACTAACAAGAATTTTGCAATAATTTAACAAGTCCAGTGATCAGAGGGATAAAGTAACTCTCTATCCTCATGTGGAAAATAGTTATGCAGTAGTACTTAAAGTATGCCCAGATTGCAGAGCTGAAAAATATCATTAAAGATAGATGGATGCAAACACAGAAAGGGTAGGGAAAAGAAGCAGTAGTGTCTCTGGCTACTCTGTCCCTGCCCCTCCTCTCACTGGGAAGAGCAGCTAAACAGACTGCATTCACCACAGCTACAGCACTCCCCTGAGGGCTGGAAATAGTTTACAGAGGGGAGAAGCAAAGCAAGAAGACAACTCTGTCAGTAGCATCCAAGTGCTTTTTCCCCTCTTCTAGAAGTAGCTGCTGCTACATGTGCAGCTTTGCATGAAGGGAGGGGAGAGTGGGTAGTGCCTTGCTCCAATTTATAGGAGGGAGAGGAGGTTCTTTTAACACATGTATACCTGGCGGCGAGATTAAGACACAATGGGTCAAATGTTAGCCTGACCAGTTTATTACAAATCCTAGTTGTTTAGGGAGATAGGGAAGGGAACACGGGCGATAGAAAAGATGGGAAATAAAAGCAAGGAGTCTTTGTAGGAAGCAAGAGGGAGATAGTCACCACCATGGATCCAGCATGGTTCGTAGTTCAGTTGTTAGTCTTCAGTAGTGGTGGGTCGTTGGGCGTTGCTGTTCGGCTGACGATGACGATGGCGATGACCCCTTTCCAATGGCAGTACAAACTTATTTATAAGTCCAAAGTGGTCGAGTCAGCTCCTTCTGGAGTGACAGCTTCTGGCTTTTGGATCTCAGCAGGAACTCTTTTGTTCCCATTGCCAGCAGATGAGAGGGAGCATGGAGGCACCAACCTGTATCTTGCCTTCACAGAATACAATGGTATCATCCCCAGTCTCCCATAGCAATCTGGAGTATTTGGTCCAGGCCAGATCTTCCACCAGTAAACAGTCCTGAGCACTCTCTTCTGAAGGCGAACAGATCCAAAGAAATGCTTTCAAATGTAAAATTGTCCACACAGTGATGCCGACTGCCACACAGCAACATCCACCTCTCATCTCCTAGATAAGTCAGTCTTATAGCAAGAAAAGCCTTGGAAAGCAAGCTTGGAGCCAAAAACAAAGAAAGGTTCAGACAGGTGGGAGCAGACGTGGGGTCAGCACTGCCCTGAGATGGGCGCCAGCCTCAGTATTCCCTGCTGTGGGTAGGCGGAAGAAGAGACAGGAAGCACAAATGGTCCAGTGTGCCCTGGCAGGCACTGCCTATGCTGTGAAGGTCACATCAGAAGTGCTAGAGCTTGAAGCCTGCACTTAGTCTTTAAGGTTATGTACAGGCAGTGTGGTTTAACAGGAACCTCAGCAGGTGCAGGTGCAAAGGCCTTACACAGAAATAATATAATAGCTGAAAACACACCAGGTCAGCAATTAACAGATAAAGAATAAACATTTATTTAAGTGGAATATTCCCTGAATCCAAAGCACACTTCTTGTATACACTGATCAAACCAGTTTATTCAAAGCTTCGCTCTTTCTTCCCTTGATGAATCTAGTCCAACACATGATCTGGGACAGGGACAGGCATATATGGTATGTTACCTAAGTGGTATAGCACAGAACATAGCAAGTTGCAAGTTGCAAGGGACCCATAAGGATCAATAGGGGGGATTTATATACTGTGGGTTAACAAGGTGTTGTGAGGAGATTCAAAAAGGATGTGACCTGAATGAAATACACTTCAGCTTCTCTGCATGGCCTCCATAGCTGTTCTCAACTACAGCTCCGCATGTTTAGAAGTTAACATATTAAAAACGTTGGGTCATTTAGGCTACTCAGTACTATTCTGAACTTCTCATATAAACTAGTTTACAGAAATCTGTATTACACTGCAATCCAGAAAGCATACTATTCTACACCATTCAGGTGTATGAGATAATACATTTTTAAATGAAAGATAGTAGTTGCAACTGTATTGCCTTTACTGTTATGATCTCTTCAGTATGTTATCTGTGTTTCCTTAAAAACTTGAAAGTAATGCAATTCTACTGAATCCTGTAAGTTAGAAAAGAAACTTCCATATTAGGACTATTTTCAGCAAAAGATTTTCAAAGCGCATTCAGTGGCAATTAGAATTTGAAGTTCCGAAGAAAATTAACAGTCATTTTGTAGAGACAGTATGAGTCATCCATTTCCCACACAAATATGTTTTATAGTTTGAAATGTCACTGGAATGGTATTTTAGAACACAAAGCAGAAGCTTGAATAGGAACAGTTTGAGCTTCTTGTATTTTAACTTTCAAATACATTGAAGTATGTGCAATTTCAATTTTTTTTCTGAATGCCAAAGGCCAAACTCATTCCCAATTAAGTTAAGAATGAATTTGTTTCCATATTTTCCAGTTTCTTTCCAAGAATGATGTATTTGGGAGCTGATGTTCAAGCAAACTACAGATTTGGAGATTCTGAAGTGTTACGGAGAATCACAGAATCACAGAATCATGGAATGGTTTGGGTTGGAAGGAACCCTTAATATGATCTTGTTCCAACCCCCCTGCTATAGGCAGGGACACCCCCCACTAGACCAGTTTGCTCAAAGCCCCATCCAGCCTGGCCTTGAATGCCTCTAGGGAGGTAGCATCTACAAACTCCCTGGGCAACCTGTTCCAGTGTCTTACCACCCTTACAGTAAAGAATTTCCTCCTAATATCTAGTCTAAATATACCCTCTTCCAGTTTAATGTCATTTCCCCTTGTCTAGTCACTATATGCCCTTATAAAAAGCTCCTCCCCAGCTTTCCTGTAGGCCCCCTTCAGGTACTGGAAGGTCGCTATAAGATCTCTTTGGAGCCTTCTCCAAGCTGAAGAGCCCCAGCCCTCCCAGTCTGTCCTCATAGGGGAGGTGCTCTAGCCTTCTGATATCTTCATGGCCCTCCTCTGGACCTCCTCCAGCAGCTCCATGTTTTGTCTCAGTGCAGGGGCAGAATCACCTCCTTGACCTGCTGGTCACGCTTCTCATGATGCAATCCAGGATATAGCTGGCCTTCTGGGCTGCAAGCACACAGTGTCAGCTCATGTTAAGTCTCTCATCAAGTGACACCCCCAAATCCAAGGGCTGCTCTCAAGCCGTTCTCCACCCAACCAGAATCTGTGCTTGGGATTGCCACTATGAGGTGCAGGACCTTGCACTTCCATAAACCTGTAAGGTACGGTCATGGACTTTGGGGAAATCTGTTGCATTTTCTAAATCAAACTTTGTCTGATCATTAGTAAAATGACTAATGGCTAGATGTTCAAATTTCTTAAGTCCAGTAATGGAATAACAACATTTTTTTCTTCTAGAATACACAGGAAACTTAGGGAACATATGAAATGAAAAGTTCATTTCTCTGTTTATTTTTAATGCTCTCTTATAATAAAGCTGACATTTTTTTCAAAATCTATCATCCTTTTCAAGTTCATAAGACACATTGAAAATCTGTGAGTTTGTTTTTTTTTTAACACTTCAGAATTTACTCCCTTGATTCTAATTCTTACATTTCACAATTCTCCAGAGTCAAATAAAAAAGCTTTCTCCCTTCAACTTCACTTGCTAAGCCCCTCTGCAGCTGATAAGGACAGCTGCTCCACAATGGTAATATCACCATGGAAAAAACACAGGTAAGGAAGGACTGAACTTGCAGGCCTCTGCATTTGCTTGAGAAGCAGCCCAACATTCATCTTCTGGTCCTCTGAGTTTAGTTGTCATGACTGCCAGGCTCCAGTTGAGACCTCTACACAAGCACAGGCAGTTTGCTGGCAAGCACTGCTGTGTGCACAGTGCTCCCTAGAAAAGCACTGCCACTCCAGCTAGCAGATGACTCTGGATGTTGTCTTCACTCTGTCATCCACCACACTCTATAGTCCCACTGCTGTTTTGGAGACTGTGGACAACTTTCTTTTCACTGGTCTAAAGTAATGGGATTCATCACCTTCTCTGCCAGTGTGTAGACACAGACCTAGACTTCACAGATAATCTTTTTTTTTTTTTTCTTGCAGAAGATCTGATGTAAGATATGACATAATTTATGTATTCTTCATAGGATACTTTCTTTTTTAAAGCAAATCTCTCTGGTGGTTGGTTTTATTTTTGAAATGTAAACAGGAAAGATCATGTTAGATTAAAACATCATTCTGCATAGATGAAAGCATCCTTCTGCATTCATTTAAAGACAGCTTTACTGTGAAGTAAATTTGTAGTCTCCATCTGTTTCCAAAGAAACAATAATTCTGTACATAAAACCATTGACTTTTGCTTTCGTTTGTAAGATAGCTTTGCTTACTCTCTAAGACTAGAATAACAAAAGGTATTAATCAATTCTTTGTGTGAGAAATGGAGCAGCCAATTGAAAAGTAAAAGTTACCTGCGGGAGAGAGTGGTGGTTCCACTGATCTTGATTTTAACCCCCGTGCAGTGTGAAGAGAGTCAATATTCTGTTAGCATATTTGAACGGTCAGCTCTTGAGATTTTTTTTTCTGGGAAAAAAGGAGAAGGAAATTCAGTAGACGTTGGCTTAGATTTGTCCTTTGACTTGATATGTACACTGGCTGACAAGTAGCTTATCTGAACTTTGATGAAGGCTGACTACTTTTTCAATAAATTTGTGATAAATTTTGTGCCTATAATGGCTATGATTAAAAATATAAACTATTAAATTTACTGAGGACAGTTCAACTCTGATGCTTGACATAGCCTATCTCTGATCTGCAAAAGTGTACTTTCCCAGATCTACTGTGAAAGTTTTCAGTGTTTTTTGAGACTAGTCTAGACAGCTTTCAAGGGGAGAATGAATTGATCTGATACATATGTTTCTTTTCTCTGAGAATAACCTGGCCTTCCATAGAAGTTCTATTTGAAATGTTTTCTCCTATTTTCTACTTTTTGAGTCATACCAGCTTTATCTATTTCTGTTTATAATTGATAAAATTGAAGGAGATATGAATAGCATAATACATAATATGTTACACACAAATAGAACAACAAGAAAATCTGCACTATTTATCTGTCCTGGTTTCATATGAGATAGAGTGGATTTTATTCCTAGTAGCCACTATGGCACTGTGTACTGGAATGAAGATGATAATAATGTTGATAACACACTGATGTTTCAGCTGCTGAGTAGTATCTACACTAAAGCAAAGACATTTCAGCCTCTCTACTGTCCTCTCTGCCAGCAATGGGGTGCATAAGGAGCTAGGAGGGGACAGAACCAGGGCAAGTGAACCAAACTGGCCAAAGCAATATTCTGTACAGCATGGATGCCTAAAAGACGAGTTGGCCAGGCTGGGTAGCCACTGTTAGGGGACTGACTGTGCATCAGTTGGAAAGTGGTGAGAAATTACACTGTGTATCTCTTACTTTGATTACTCTTTTGGTTGTCATTTTTTGTGCTCTTTATTTTTTCTTTTTTTTATTTCATGTCTCCTTAAAATGTTCTTATTTCAGTCCACAAGTTCTCGAACATTGCTTTTGTATTTTGTCCCCCATCCCACTGAGGGTGGAGTGAGCAAACTGCTGCCATGATACTTAGTGTCCTGCTGAGGACACATGCCCACCCACTAATGCCTGCACATTAAAACAAGGCAAAATCTCACACAAAGACAGTCATTACAAAACAGTAAACTATCATAATTCAAGTCTGGTGTGCCAATGGAGTCAGACATGCTTGAAGACCACATCAATATGTAATTAACTCCTTGTTAAAAATAAAGAAAAAATTGTACTTGCAAATCTGTAGGGATTGCTGATATCACAGAATCACAGAATGGCCCAGGTTGGAAGGGACCTCAAGGATCATGAATCTCCAATATATATATAATATATAATATTTGATCCTTATTTACACTGCTTAAATTTCTAAACATCATTGTTTTTTGTTGATGATCACTTTGTAATAATTTATTTTTCTTTTTTCTTTCTTTCTTCTCCATCCATCCTGACTTTGAACGTCTCCAGGGATAGGGCTTCCACCACATCTCTATGCAACCTATTCCAGTGCCTCACCACCCTTATCATAAAAAACATTTCCTTATTTTCTGTTGTAATATCCCCTCTTTAAGGTTAAAACCATTTCCTCTTGTCCAATCACTGCAGACTCTGCTAAAGAGTCAGTCCCCTTTCCTACAGTCCCCCTTTAGACACTGAAAGGCCACTCTCAGGTCTCCTTGAGACCTTCTCCAGGCTGAACTACCCCAGCTCTCTCAGCCTCTCTCTGTCCTCACAGGAGAAGTGTTCCATCCCTTGGGTAATTTCTGTGGCCCTCCTATGGACATGCTCCAACAGGTACATATCTCTCATGTACTGAGGACTCCACATCTGGATGCAGTAGTCCAGGTGAGGCCCCACCAGCACAGAGCTAAGGGGCAGGATCACCTCCCTTGACCTGCTGAAATACTAGGATATATATTTCAAATTCCAGTGCAGAATGATTAGGAACTTTTCCAGACATTGGACATAGTTACTGTGATACAGGACAGAAATTTCCACCTGTCAAGAAAGTTTGTGACAGCAGAGTAGGTGAAGAGATCCTTGTTTAATTGCATTTTTTATGTTTCTTTTCATTGGTTTGTGGTTTTATTTGTTTGTTTTCTTTTGTATTTCCAGATATGTCAAAAAATAGCCTGGCTTTGGTAGTTTTATGAAGGACAAGTGTGTTTGTCACCAAAAATGATGGGAGATTTGCTGTATGAGAAAATGACAGCATTGTTGAGTAAGAATCTTAGTACTCTATAGATTACTTTAATGACATGTGGGGAACATGATTACTAGAGCAAGCAATCTCAGAAGGAGATTAATCATGACAGATTCACAGGGGAAAAAAAAACTAACAACCAATCCAGAGGAAATGCCAAAAATAGTTATTCAAGAGGATTGACTGTCTATCAAAAAGGTTTATCACATCGGTGGCTTAGATTTTTCTGAAAGCAATCTTTATTTAAAATTTTCTTATATTTAGGATAAAATATTTAGGAAAAAATGCCTGTAACATATTTTAAAATTAAATATTTTTTCCATTGGTATTCTTCTAATGCTCATTAACTAAAAAAAACCAAGAACAATACTGAAAACTTAGGTGTAAATATTCTGAATATGGGCTTAATGTTTTGGCTACGAANTTTTTTGACATGATTGAGAAAATGCCCTGTTGTTTTCCTCCCATGGTTGCTCATTCTGTAATGCTCTTCTGAAATGCCACTGGAGACACTGCTCCTGAGGCAGGGAGCACAAAAAAAACCTGTGTATTTGACAACAGAGCAGAACTGTTAAGGTAATTCTACAATGTGTCATTAGGAAGACACCCACTTAATACCTGAAAAAGCAGCTAGCTCCAGCTAAGCTTCTGTGATAACACAGTTCTGCTCCTATGTCTAGCATCACTACTCTCATCAAGAAATAAATCCCACTTCGTGCGCTTACTGTGCTGACCCTGTTAGGAGCACTGAACATCTTGCTGCCATAAAAAGAAACAAGTCCTTAAAGTGAAAAATAGTAAATTTCTGAGCAGAATGATAAATACACTCTATTAACAAAAGAGTTTTAACTACATATAAACCTAGCAAAATCAAATACTGTGTATTCTTTTATCTCATATGAAATATTTTAGTTTCAGATTTCTTTTTGTTTGCTGATGATCTAAATTCCTTTTCCAAGGCATATTTTTGCCTGAAGGTTTGGTAAGAAAGAGGACACAGAGAATTCATGTCACATGCATTGCAAATCTGTCAGAGGGCTCCATTTTTATCTGGAACAAACAGCATCCTGTTCTCATGCACTAGGTTGTACTTACCAAAACTCATTCTGTTATGGTGGAAGGGAAACAATTGGTGAAACTGAACATAAGACTTTCCTTCTTTTATTAAGTACTGTTCTATTCTTCTCTGTTATGTGGTACTAAGGCTGAGAAATGTTTTATGTGGTAGCTACTCTGCATTTCTACAGTTCTGCTTCATACTGGGTACCACATCAAGAGAATTAAGTTTAAAGCAGTACAAGTGGTGAAGCAGCTGCTATCTTTAACTTGAGTGTCTGAGAGATCTTGTAACCATATTGTTATAACATCATCAGCTAATAAATTCTTTGTCCTTCAATATAAACCAAATAACTATTTTTATTTATTCTTAGCTTGAATAAATAATGTCAGAAATATTCATTTTCTTGTATTCTGTATGTCTACTGAAGTCACTGCTAGTCTGTGATCTTTTCCACTGCTTCAATTCATTATCAAAATTAGGTTGCTGATATCCATTTTCTGTAAGAGCCACTTCTAGATTTCAGAAGTGTTGTGAGGATATATAAGAAGAGAACACTGGGTTCAATGTTTTGTCATAGTTTCTATTTGCAAAAATACATTTTTTTCCTCCTTCATTTAATTAGGTGAGGCAATTGAGTGGTTATTTTTATCTTTTTTTTTTTTTCCCAGCATAGCAGCTATTTAATAAAAATGTTTCTGCTTAGACACTTCCTACAAAGAAGACTGAAAGTAGGAAAGCTTCATGTTTCTCAAGATGATGTATAATGCTGAAATTAAAGGCAGAGCATAGTGTTTTTTCTGGAGGTTACGCCTACATATGTTGCGTCTCCCAGACTCTGAGGCACTGCCCTGTCTGGTGATACCTATAACTTCTCATGGCACAAGAGGAAATTTCTGGGTGGATTTGCCTGCTAGGCCTGTTCCTAAACCCAGTTGCTGACCCCTTCTGCCTCTCCTTTTTCTCTCTTCTTTCTTAATCTTTCCCTTGCACTTTTATTGAGGTACAGTTACAGCAGCATGCCCTCACACATGCTATTTAAAAATGTCCCTGTTCTTCCTTAAACTGCTTCAGGCCTTGGTTCTCTGTACTTCAGAAAACAAGGAAAGGACGTTTCTGTTCTCAGAATGCTGTATTTTAATTATATCAGGAAAGAAGTATTCAGCTTCTTCCTTTGGTTGCAAAAAGAAAAGGAAAAATGTACAAAGTGGAAGACGCACTAGAAATGTGGATAAATAGCAAGGATTTCTCCACTTATACTTCTCTCTATTCCCAAACTCAGCAGTTCCTTTTTTTGGTGAGTTGGAAATATCCAAATAATTTATCAGGATGGTATCTCTGATAAAAGCAGATTTTATTTGCAACTGCAGTGGTGGGCGTCCTGCAAGCAGGAACATGCCTGCAGAGACAGTGTTACATCTTTTATGCCCTATTAACCCAATGCTTATCTTTTCCTCCCCCGGTTCCTCATTGGCTGAGTACTTCAGGTTCACAATCTTCCTGATGCTCAACTAAACATATGGATACTGTCTAAACATAAATTGTTGTTAGCTAAACATATATTGCTAATTATTTAACTTCTGACATTTGCTCACTCAATACTCGGCCTTCTGGACATCTGCTCATCTTTGGATAGAGATAAGTTTGGAAGGAGGACAGAGAAGTATCTTGATGCCTGCCTGTTGCATCACAACCAGTCCACGGAGTGAGACAATCCAGCCTTGTGTGGAGGCCCTGGCTTCTTTGATGTCTGTTTTTCTTTTTGCTGAGGGCCTCTTATTCAAACAGAATAGCCTTACAATATCCTTTCTAGTCCATAATACCATACCCATACTATTTGCAACATTTAAAAACTATTACCATTTTGCAAACAAGAATTAATCACGTAGTTCAGCAACTATATTTCTAAAATATGCTACTAAAATATAAGGTATTTCTACTTTTTCACATCAGTTATTTCTAAGGACAAATTACAAAATACAAATACATTGTGCTCTACTTCTTCAGAATAATTCCCCCTTCTTTGATATCTATCACAGAAACAACATTTCATTCCTACAAATATCAACCATCACAACTAACTACCTGTTACAAACATTAGTAAAATATGAATATCTGGCAATTCTGGACACTGTCCTATGTATGAACTATTAAAAGCTGCAACTTAGAGTTACAAGGCGAGGAAAATTCATTAAAAATAAGTAACAACTCTTGAGCAGATCCAAATTCAAAAGTAGAATTATGAAAATGAATCATCCAACCTAATTAACTTCAGCCTTTTGTGTGTGTGTTTTTAGGGAGTTTCACAAGCAAACAGACCGTCTCACTGGAAGCCTTGACCACTATTTTTCTATGCTACAAGCTTGAAATACTATATGAATCTTAATTATTTCTTTTTTCCTCTGGAAAGAACAGTGAATGCAGACATACAGCATCTTCACAGAAATGGTAGCTGAATGCTCTGCCTGTGAATAATGAGCTCTGTATTCACTACACAAAATTAATCAAGTTTAAGACGCTGCAGGGTATTACCCATTTTTCTAGTTATACTTTGTAATTTCATTAAGGTATCTGGGTTGGTAAGATCAAAGAAACATTCATTTAGTTCTTCAAAGGAACACTATAAAATATAAAACATGAAACGTGAACAGGCTTTTTTGTCTTCTTTTCTCCACTAATACTTTGCCCTTTTTGCATGGGAAGCAGAGCACTGGACGGAGGCTGCTACACAGGCTTTTATATTGGGTGACAGTGTGTGCGCTTCTGACAAAATATAAAGACCTTTTTTTGGGTTTACACTGTTAATTAGGCTTTCTGAGCTAAACAGTGCTGGTCTGTCCCCTTGAACCATTAACATAGAAAAATATGATAAGGGTAATACCATAAACTCTAAAAAGGCAGAGAAATCCGTCACATAATTTCACATCTCAGCTGTCAGTCTAAACAGGATTAATGCTTTGAAATAACAGCAATGGTTCAACAAAGTCATTATTGGAAGATCAATTATATTAACTTTCTGTACAGGTCAACTTTTTCTCTCTCTGGTTACTTTTATAAGTAAGACTTACTTATAAAAGTCTGATCGTGCAGAGGGCTTTAGGAACACAAAAGAGACAGTGTGGGCCGTTTGATGTGTAAGAGAGAGCAAAGATTTCTCTTTAACACAAGAAAGAGGACTGACTGTTTCTCTTCACACAAGTTTTACCTGAAGAAATGTTGTTGAATTTATCTAGAGTCACATTTGTATAGTAATAATTTAAATGGAGTGGAATCTCTGGACATAGGTCTAAAAATATGGAATTAACTTAGAGATACCATATTATCTTTGAAAAGAAGGTGAAGGAAGGCAAAGAAGAGAAAAGAAACACTAAAAGATTAGCACATCATAGCAACATGTAGATCTCTAAAAATATCTTGGAACAAACACATTAGAAAATTAGCAATTTTGGATAACTTAACTCCCAATAAATCAAATTGAAAATAAATCATATTTGAGATCTGAAAAAGTGTTGGTAACTTTTATTCTGTATTAATTTTCATTTTTTGAGCTTCCTAAATTCTAAAATTTGACCAGGTCTAATAGGAAAATGCCAAAGTATCTGAAGAGATTCCTCACAAAACACCTCCATATTAAAATAAATAAATAGACAGATAAAGACACCTCTGCTTTGCAAGGTTTTTGCATATCTTGAAAATGGAGCCAGTAACAGCTTGAACAGTTAAGTCCTACCTAGGATTAGGCTGCTCTCCACAGAGCTGTTATTTGGAGTAAGCTTTGACTTTACAGCAGCATCTCCCAAACCAACATTTGAGGAACATTGTTCTTTTTGTCAGCATAAGCTGAAGTGCAGGCTTTCTAACATGGTCCCCCCATCTGTTATGAACAGATTCAGCCAGTAGTGATGTGGACACTTTTTAGTAGCATTAAATTTCTAACACAGAAACTGAATCGATTCACTGATTGCAGTCAGTAAGATGAATATAGTCAGTAAGAAATGTTTTTCTACTTTCTGTCCATTTTTCTAGGGACATAATTAAAATTTTATAGAGTACCGACCTCAGTTTTGTGAGGTTGCGTGTTAAATTCAATCCTTTCCGATTTAAGCTGTTTACATCTGCTGAATTACCTTGAGTAAGCCTTAAATAACTAGATTTTACAAGAGATTATTCATGCTATTTGTCATTAAATTAAGGAGAGGAAGTAGACACATCTGTCATATTCTTGTGAAACATAAGCATGGATATTACTAGTTGTGGAAAATAATGCCAAGCTAAATGTAAAGAGTCATTAAAAAAATAAGATACAGTACTGACTTAAATGCAACTCAAAAATTTAATTTTATGTAATTTTAAATTCTGAGAATTCACATTTTTTGGCACGTACATAGTGCTCAATAAAATTGCTATTGGCACTGCATCTCTAAAGAATAATAAATGAGTTAGGATTATATTCCTTATTTTCCACGTATTCCTTTACTCCAATAGCTAAGACATTAGTAAGAATGGAGTGTAATATTTGGGCAAGAGACTAGAAATTTGTCCAAGATCACTCTGAAACTCAGAACAAGAAATTGAACCTGTCTTAGTTTTTTAGCTTAAGCTTAATGCTCAGTCTACAAAATCTTTCCACCTCTAAAATCGTACAATAAACTGAAATTTATTACATAGGTNGGTATTTCTGCAAAGTGCGGAGTAGCAATTAGGTAAATGTTTTAGTGGTGAGCTTGGAGTGTTAGGTGATGAGTGAACATAATGTTCTTAAGTATCTTTTCCAGCCTAAACAATTCTATGATCTTGTGCTGCTTCTCTTTCATAAAGGACCACAGCTCTTCAAAATAGAGCAAATACGCCATAAGTGAATTGCCATCCAGATGTCCTCAATCAGTGGTCTTAAGGACTCAGCCAAAGGAAGGTGAGGAGCTGAGGGATATCTATAGCAATTGCCGGGACGGTGAGTCCTTGCTAGGGCAGGGGAGTAAACACGTCTTTGCTACAGAATGTTTAATGAGATTCTCAACTGGGACATCATCACATAGCCTGATGATCTGAGGATAATAATGTCTTCAGGAAAACAGGGGAAGTAGTTAAAAGAGAAGTAGCTGCCCTAGAAGCCAATCTTAAGGAATTCACATTATTTGAAAGCTTTATATCTAGTTATTTTCTAAGAACCTGATTACTGGCGAATGACTAAATACATTTATAAATATTTGTTTGAAAAATACTACCGCTTCAAGTAATATCCTATTCAATTACATGCTATCAGATCAACCAGAGACTTGATGATATCTGACATTTGCAAAAGCTGTGGTCAACAAAGTAAGATGCTTACAGTCAGGAAGAAGAGATAAATCTGTGTGGAATATACTTATTACTAATACCTTTCCTTTAATTTAAATCCACATCTCCTATGTCCAAGGCTAAACAATGTTTTGTGCTGTGTTTAAAAAAAACAAGTTTAATTTCCATTCTCAGAAGGACATTAACCAATTTACGTGCTTTTTTTAACAGCATCACTGTAAATGAGACATAGGAACCTGACAGAAAAATTAATTTCCATAACTGGTTTGCCTGTTGGATAATCCGACATAGGTATAATCCCAGATTATGATGTTTGCAGACTGCAACGTTTTAGCTGAAATGAAAGAAAAACAAACAGGAGAACAATTTTTTGTAAATATTCAGCAATGCTGATAAATAGGTTAAAAAGTGATTATGACAGATAAGTTTAGAGGAATCTAATTTTACAGTCTTTGCTTTTAACACCGTTTTGTGGTCAGCCAAATAAACCCAATTCTTACACATGAAATGGGTGATTTGCTGCATTACTCCCGGGTTGCTTTTACAATGTAAACACCATGGTGAAAAATCACATACTAATCAACTTTGGCTAATAAGTAACTTATTTCTACGTGTTTGATACTAATGATAAAACTCCATTTTTGAAACCAATTTTGAAATCCTTAAAAAAAATCAGTTTTTGTATATTTCAGATTCATTTTTCCTTTTACATGGCTTTGAGATAAAAAATTTTCAGCGTATGTGAAGTGCAACTTGTTGATCCTGTTGACTAATGGCAGAGAGACCTAAAAATAGAATAAAGTAGGTAAGGATTTTGGCATAGAATCTGTAAGTGTGTAATAAGTATTGCCAGTAGAATTCTAGTATTTAAATCACTGGGAGACCATAAACTTTGTTCTAGTTACCAACTTAAGATAAAAGCAAGCAATCTAATAAATTTTAAAAATAAGTGTTTTGAAATAAAGGCCTTTTCAGATTGAAACTATTGCTTTATACAGCTGTGCTTGGTGGTGGTGGTATTGTTAAATCTTCTTCCTATATTTCTGTCCATTGTTTTCATACTGTGTATCAGAATTTTAAATGTCTAGGAAAGGGATCAGAGAATTAATCTGTAGTGAATAAAAACAGACTTTTGATTCCATTTGGAGAAAATGAAGACTTTAATGACAGAAGCTTTCCTAAAGCTTTTCTCCATGTTCCTAGTGCCTGAACAGCTATGTCACAACCTCTGTTCCCTAGGTTTGCACTTTGGTGACAAGAAAGTAAGTGAAGACCACCCTAGCTGGAATTTCTTGCAGTGGGAAATAACTGGCCTGAGGACTGGCATTTTCTGCTGGTGAATGGTACTAACATAGGTGGAGTCCTACCATCCAGAAACAGACTGATCTCTCCTGGAAATCCCACTCCTCCCAGACATCATCCTACAGCAAACCCAGCAGTGCTGCTGTCCCCGTGTGCTAATAATCTAGTTCAAAGAAATTTTGCATGAAACTCTGAACCAAGTGTGTTTGTAGACACGCTGTCACTGCATGGGGTGCTGGGGCCATTCATCTACCCTAATATGGAGAGGAGGCTGGAAAAAATGATGCTACCCTCAGGCAGTCAACAGGATCCCAGTGACTGCTGATATGAGGTGGGGCCTATCCACGTGGATAGGCCAGGCTCTGAGCAACCTGATCTAGCTGCTGATGCCCCTGTTCATTGCAGGGGAGTTGGACTAGATGATCCAGTCTATACCTCCCGAACTTGGCTACAAGGATGTTATGAGAGACCACTCTGAAAGCTCAGTGAAAGTCAAGGCAAACAAGATCTGCTGCTCTCCATTCACTAGTAGAGACAACTAACTGATCAGAGAGAGACCAGTCAGCTTGGTAAGGCACAGCCTGCCTTTGGTAAACCCAGACTGGCTCTTTCCAGCTTTATTCTTTCTAAATATTGACTCTTATGCATTGCTTTGCCTATATTTATTGGAGGCATGCTGTGGAGCATAATTTAACATCCAGGAACCTCAGTATTTCGTTCACACATGCCAACTAGGCTGTGTGCTTTTAGAGTTCGTCAATACCTTGGTACACCAAGTAGCCAGGAAAAACAATGCTCTTAAAGGCTTCCATGGAGATGTAGTAACATGGCAGAGAGGGTTCAATCACAGAGCCAGGATGGAATACTACTGTGAATTGAATTAAATTCAGTTGGAAACTGGTTGCAAGTTGCATCCCCCAGAGCTCAGTATTGGGACCAGTTCTCTTTAATGTATTTATCAATGATCTGGATGAGGGAATTGAGTGCACTATCAGTAAGTTTGCAGATGACACCAAGTTAGGTGGAAGAGCTGCTTGATCTGCTTGAAGTAAGGAAGGCTCTACAGAAAGATGTTAATGGGCTGAATCTATGAGCTAAGGCCAATTGTATGGCATTCAACTAGACTAGGTGTCTGATTCTTCAGCTGGTCATAACAATCCCTAGCATTGCTACAGGCTGGAAAGCTGCCTAGAAGAAAACAATCTGGATATAATGGTCAACAGATGACTGAATATGACCTTTTTAATATATATATATTTTTTTAAGATCAGATTTCAACACACACCTTTTTCTCTTCTCTTGTCAACTGGGCACTTGCAGCCTGGAAGGCAAACAGTGCCCTGGGCTGCATCAGAAAAGGCATGGCCAGGAGGGCGAGGGAGGGGATTGTCCCTCTCTACTCCACCCTTATGAGGCTTCATCTGGAGTGCTATGTCTAGGTCTCTGGCCCCTAGCATAAGAAAGATGTGAAACTGTCAGAACAGGTCCAGAGAAGGGCCATGAAGATGAGCATAGGGCTGAATCACCTTTCCCATGAAGAAAGGTTGAGGCATCTGGGCTTGTGTAAGTGTAGCAAAGTGTACCAATGTATATTGTACTTATATTTATGCATCTGTAGTGGAAATGCTAAGTCACAGCTCGAAACAGTGATTGACCACTTGGTAGGGCCAACCCAAAGGAGCTCAGGTGCATGCAATACATCTGAGTGCCTGGAAGGGGTGGAGCAAGGATCCATCCCTCTCCAGACCTCATTTAAGGGTTGGCAGTGGAAGCGAGGATATCTCTCTGGAGATTCTTGTGTATTTGGGGCCTCTTGAAGATAAGCAGCTTCTTTCCCTTATTTCTGTGCCTACTGCTGCTGTGTTTGAGCAAATCCTCACTGGTTACAACCCAGGATCTTGCTGCTCTGCTGTCATTGTTGTGCTTTCCATCATATTACAGCATCTCTATATATTTATGTAGGGAGATGAGAACAGTGAGGAAAACCTCACACAGATTCCAAGTAAAGATAGTACAAGATGAAAGAACCATCCAAATGTTTAACAAATCACTAACTTTATTTTGAGGGTTTTTAATTTTCTTTTTTATTTTGTGATAAGTTTCAAACCCAGATAAGGAGAGTATTGTGCACCTGCCTGTGTGTGTGTGTTACTCATACATTCCAAATCTTCCACCCAGTGTTGCCAGTGTGATCTATTTCTCATCTGGGGTCTGAGAACTCTGTTCCTTTTTCATGCCCTTTGCCCACCTCCTTGGTTTCCTCAGACTTTGTTCCTAAACAAACTTGTTTTTCCTAAAGCACGTTGGTAATGTGTTACTCCCCCCTTCCATGAGGACCCATTGTGTGTTTTCCTTGTTTTTTTTCTTTCTTTCTTTGGGTGCTAGTTTCTGTAACTTTTAAGATGTTTCAAGGGGAAATGGTCTTATTAATGGCAGGCCAACAATCTACTCCTGTTATTCAGCTTGCAATATTTTTTTCCTTACAGAGCCTTTTAAATGAATTTCTAAGGATAAAATGAGGAGAGGAAAAGTCCAGAAGGAGGCCACAAATGAGAAGAGAAATTGTTCAAAACTATTTGTACTACTGGAAATCTCTAAAATTAAAACATGGGGGATAAAACTGAATTATTGAAGTAGCTGGGTAGGCTGAGGCCCAAAATCCATCTTGGTGGAACCGAGGCTGAGAGTTTAAGCAGCTGTGAAATGGAAGAAGTCCTGGAATAACATGAGTGTTAAATTCGATGTAGTTCAACAAGACTGCCTTCAAACTTAAACCTGATGACACTAGTGTCTGTATAGATTAAATAAGGTACGTTATTTATATCTTGTCACAATTGAGAAGGCAGGAAAGGGTATTGCTGTGCCATGTTTGTATGTTCCTACTTTCAGGTATCAGAAATAAGGCTTAAGTATGAAAAGCTGTTTTGATGTATGGCTTGGTGCTTAGCTGTGTGAGGTACCTATATGTTAATAAATGCCATTTAAGTATTGTGTATGTGACATAAGATCCTCTGTGTCTTTTTCTTTAACTGCTGGTCTATATGTGGTTTAATAACCTTAAATTATTCAGAGAAATAGGTGGCACAATGTTCACGCAATTATTCAGGGAGCATACCCAGACTGGAGTGGGGAAGACATTGGGGCTTTTTGTTAACTGGATTTACTAGTGATCGGATGCACTGCAGCTGCACAAATGTGTTTCTTGGTGCAGTAAGGGGGTCAGCACGTTGGCAGGCGCAGTCCAGGAAGAAGGTGAGAGCTATCTCCTTCATCAGCAGGGATGATGTGTTCTAAATGGCACCAGAACCTATTGTTTTGATAATTCCCTCAACAATGTGCTCAAAATTCTGCTTAGCTGTGAAGTGGTCTGGTGGTTGGACTTGAAGGTCTTTGTAGGTTTCTTCCAACTGAAATTTCTATTCTATCTGGAAAAGAGAAGGCTCCAGGGAGACCTCACTACAGCCTTTCAGTACTTCAGAGGTGCTTACAAACAGGAGGGAGACTGACTTTTCACATGGTCTGACAGTGACAGGACAAGGGAGAATGGCTTTAAACTGA
This sequence comes from Pavo muticus, assembly GCA_016647715.1. NCBI lineage: Eukaryota > Metazoa > Chordata > Aves > Galliformes > Phasianidae > Pavo > Pavo muticus. The sequence continues at coordinate 37,365 of JACDJE010001051.1, forward strand.
AAGAGAAGATTTAGGTTAGATGTTACGAGTGAATTTTTTATTCAGAAGGTGGCGAGACACTGAGATAGGTTGCCCAGAGAAGCTGTGGATGTCCCATCCCTGGAAGTATTCAAGACCAGGATTCTGGCCCAGAACAGGATCCTGGGCAGCCTGATCTGGTGACTGGCAGCCCTGCCTGTGGCAGATGGGTTGGAACTGGGTAGGCTTTAAGGTCCCTTCTAACTCAAGCCATTGAATGATCCTATGATATTTTCTTAGAGCATTAGAGTAAGACATCCTTTTCTATAATTTTAAACCTGGAGTATCACTGTCATCAGTTTAATTACAGAATTCTTTACATGGATCAATTTTGTACAATTAGACTGCTGTTGGCATATTTCACAATTGAGTTAGAGTAATTTGCAGAGTTAATGACTAGCATAGTTAAACAGAACATTACTTTCCCTATCTCACTAGAAAAAACAGAAGTTTAAATTTCAACTAGCAGTAGAATAGCCCATTCTTAAAAACAGTATTCCTGAGGAACAGAACTGGATTATACATGAAGTGCCTGATTTGCAAGTGATTTATTGCAGCATTTTGCCATCTCACAATCTGGTACAAAAGCCTTTACATTTTTTGTCATGCATCCAACAAGCACACCCTTCCAGCACTGCAAATATGAGTACTTTATTTCAATATATGTGTTCTGAACAACATGGGCCCCAGAGACACCCACAGAGAAAAATGATGAGTACAGAAGAGGATCTTTGAGTTTGATGCTGGGATAACATTAAGCAATCTAAATCATATCATCCTTACCATTAGTTGCAGATATTTCAGCAATAGCTTAAGAACTGGCCCAGTAAATCTTCTATAAAGCACTATCAGAACTTCTGGGTTCTGACTGTTTGAAATCTTCTCCCTATTTCTAGCCCATATATTATTTGTCTTTCTAATCTATTCAGTCATTCTTTTGTTTTAAATTTGTCTTTCTAAAATTTATCAGAACAGTATATCAGACTGTAAAGAGTCTCACTGGCAACAGTTTTAATTCCTTTTTATCTACTAAAAAACAATTATTTACACATACTAGATCTAGATTTTTTTACCACTGTTTCACAATCATCCTCTCACTGATTGTAGTAGCCACAATTTTCATTACTCTATTGTTACCAACAGATAAGCTCCTACCTAACAGAAATAGTTACTATTATTCTTTAAGATCTGGCACTTCAAGTCATTCAGTAATAAAATCCAAAACCAGATGTGTCCAAATCTCACATATTTAGGCCACCAACAGTATGAAAAGGGAAACAAGTTTTTTTCCCAATCCTATGATTTATTCATGCATACATCTCATGACAACATGCTTTTATGGTATTTGAGCATGCAGTTTTAAATATTATTTTCAAAAGTACTTTAAGAATAAAATTATAAAATACGGACTCCAGAAAAGAAGTTAAATCTGGGGCTTATGAAAATACATTCTCTTGTAAATAGCAGAATCTAAATATTTAGGCTTAGTGTTAAGTTCCTTTTAAAGAGTTCTGGAAATGATGTATCTAAATTCACGTTAACATAGTGCACTGTACTTTTACCAACAAAGTTTTTACTGGAGACTTGAGTCCAGAAAGAGAAATCTGATTTTAGAATGGCAGCAATGTTAGAGGAAAAAAGAATAATGAAATTCATGTAACAAGCTTTGGCATATGCACTGTGAGTTTCACAGATAAGTGGTACCAACCAATAAAAGAACAGGCTAAAAAATGAGAAAAGGTCTAGACAAATACAACAAGGCAATCTTCTGCCAGATCATTTTTGAAGTCCTCTGCCAATAAGCATAGAAGTACTGTTTCTAAGAATTTCATTTCTTTCATGAGATTATGCAGTGAAATGCAGAGGGAGAGATCCATTCAGTGAGAGAAAGCGGTTTCTGTAATGAAGTGTGGGACTATCAATCTTCAATTAAGAAAAGTAAAGAAATAATGAATAGGTGAAGGTAAGGTTGATTGCAGGACATTGGCATGATACAATATTGGTTCTAAAAAGAAGCTTCCCCTGTTATTTTTCTAGCTCTTGCAAGTATTGTTTTTATAGAAATGAAATACCTTCAGAAGAGGGTAAAAAGAAAAGAAAGAAGAGCTCGGTATCAATTCCCACTGGATTTTGACCAACACATTAGAATTAACAGAAGCTTGTCTAGAAGAAGCAAAGGGGAATCATATATTTACTTCTATTAGTCTAATCCAAAGCAGAGATTAAAAAACCAGGCCATTGGTTATGCAAATCAACCCGTCATCTGATCTATCTTCAAACTAAGAAAACATTTTTTTGTAGCCAAAATCTTACATGTTTCAAGCCAATTCTGTTCCTTCACATAAAGAAATAAATAAAAGAGACAAGTTCTCAGGGCTATTACCTGTCTAGGTAATACTTCTTTTGTATTAAAAACTCTAAGTTACAATTGCAATGTGAACATCAGTTTGTAGCTGACATGAACTTGTTATCATGAAGTGACACTTATGCAAATATGAGACAAAAAACAGAAGAACTATTCTGACTGTACTGTGAACATTGCCTACTTATTCTTACCCAGATGTACTTTATGAACTGAAGGGAACTTAAGTTTCATAACCACAAAGTTCATGAATAGCAGCAATACACAGAAGAACCACTTTGTCATATGTTGTGTCACAACATTTGCATGGCCTCAGCTGCTGAGTGCTTTTTTTTTTTTTT
>JACDJE010001051.1:40638-61054 GCA_016647715.1 Pavo muticus
AGGCATATTTTTGCCTGAAGGTTTGGTAAGAAAGAGGACACAGAGAATTCATGTCACATGCATTGCAAATCTGTCAGAGGGCTCCATTTTTATCTGGAACAAACAGCATCCTGTTCTCATGCACTAGGTTGTACTTACCAAAACTCATTCTGTTATGGTGGAAGGGAAACAATTGGTGAAACTGAACATAAGACTTTCCTTCTTTTATTAAGTACTGTTCTATTCTTCTCTGTTATGTGGTACTAAGGCTGAGAAATGTTTTATGTGGTAGCTACTCTGCATTTCTACAGTTCTGCTTCATACTGGGTACCACATCAAGAGAATTAAGTTTAAAGCAGTACAAGTGGTGAAGCAGCTGCTATCTTTAACTTGAGTGTCTGAGAGATCTTGTAACCATATTGTTATAACATCATCAGCTAATAAATTCTTTGTCCTTCAATATAAACCAAATAACTATTTTTATTTATTCTTAGCTTGAATAAATAATGTCAGAAATATTCATTTTCTTGTATTCTGTATGTCTACTGAAGTCACTGCTAGTCTGTGATCTTTTCCACTGCTTCAATTCATTATCAAAATTAGGTTGCTGATATCCATTTTCTGTAAGAGCCACTTCTAGATTTCAGAAGTGTTGTGAGGATATATAAGAAGAGAACACTGGGTTCAATGTTTTGTCATAGTTTCTATTTGCAAAAATACATTTTTTTCCTCCTTCATTTAATTAGGTGAGGCAATTGAGTGGTTATTTTTATCTTTTTTTTTTTTTCCCAGCATAGCAGCTATTTAATAAAAATGTTTCTGCTTAGACACTTCCTACAAAGAAGACTGAAAGTAGGAAAGCTTCATGTTTCTCAAGATGATGTATAATGCTGAAATTAAAGGCAGAGCATAGTGTTTTTTCTGGAGGTTACGCCTACATATGTTGCGTCTCCCAGACTCTGAGGCACTGCCCTGTCTGGTGATACCTATAACTTCTCATGGCACAAGAGGAAATTTCTGGGTGGATTTGCCTGCTAGGCCTGTTCCTAAACCCAGTTGCTGACCCCTTCTGCCTCTCCTTTTTCTCTCTTCTTTCTTAATCTTTCCCTTGCACTTTTATTGAGGTACAGTTACAGCAGCATGCCCTCACACATGCTATTTAAAAATGTCCCTGTTCTTCCTTAAACTGCTTCAGGCCTTGGTTCTCTGTACTTCAGAAAACAAGGAAAGGACGTTTCTGTTCTCAGAATGCTGTATTTTAATTATATCAGGAAAGAAGTATTCAGCTTCTTCCTTTGGTTGCAAAAAGAAAAGGAAAAATGTACAAAGTGGAAGACGCACTAGAAATGTGGATAAATAGCAAGGATTTCTCCACTTATACTTCTCTCTATTCCCAAACTCAGCAGTTCCTTTTTTTGGTGAGTTGGAAATATCCAAATAATTTATCAGGATGGTATCTCTGATAAAAGCAGATTTTATTTGCAACTGCAGTGGTGGGCGTCCTGCAAGCAGGAACATGCCTGCAGAGACAGTGTTACATCTTTTATGCCCTATTAACCCAATGCTTATCTTTTCCTCCCCCGGTTCCTCATTGGCTGAGTACTTCAGGTTCACAATCTTCCTGATGCTCAACTAAACATATGGATACTGTCTAAACATAAATTGTTGTTAGCTAAACATATATTGCTAATTATTTAACTTCTGACATTTGCTCACTCAATACTCGGCCTTCTGGACATCTGCTCATCTTTGGATAGAGATAAGTTTGGAAGGAGGACAGAGAAGTATCTTGATGCCTGCCTGTTGCATCACAACCAGTCCACGGAGTGAGACAATCCAGCCTTGTGTGGAGGCCCTGGCTTCTTTGATGTCTGTTTTTCTTTTTGCTGAGGGCCTCTTATTCAAACAGAATAGCCTTACAATATCCTTTCTAGTCCATAATACCATACCCATACTATTTGCAACATTTAAAAACTATTACCATTTTGCAAACAAGAATTAATCACGTAGTTCAGCAACTATATTTCTAAAATATGCTACTAAAATATAAGGTATTTCTACTTTTTCACATCAGTTATTTCTAAGGACAAATTACAAAATACAAATACATTGTGCTCTACTTCTTCAGAATAATTCCCCCTTCTTTGATATCTATCACAGAAACAACATTTCATTCCTACAAATATCAACCATCACAACTAACTACCTGTTACAAACATTAGTAAAATATGAATATCTGGCAATTCTGGACACTGTCCTATGTATGAACTATTAAAAGCTGCAACTTAGAGTTACAAGGCGAGGAAAATTCATTAAAAATAAGTAACAACTCTTGAGCAGATCCAAATTCAAAAGTAGAATTATGAAAATGAATCATCCAACCTAATTAACTTCAGCCTTTTGTGTGTGTGTTTTTAGGGAGTTTCACAAGCAAACAGACCGTCTCACTGGAAGCCTTGACCACTATTTTTCTATGCTACAAGCTTGAAATACTATATGAATCTTAATTATTTCTTTTTTCCTCTGGAAAGAACAGTGAATGCAGACATACAGCATCTTCACAGAAATGGTAGCTGAATGCTCTGCCTGTGAATAATGAGCTCTGTATTCACTACACAAAATTAATCAAGTTTAAGACGCTGCAGGGTATTACCCATTTTTCTAGTTATACTTTGTAATTTCATTAAGGTATCTGGGTTGGTAAGATCAAAGAAACATTCATTTAGTTCTTCAAAGGAACACTATAAAATATAAAACATGAAACGTGAACAGGCTTTTTTGTCTTCTTTTCTCCACTAATACTTTGCCCTTTTTGCATGGGAAGCAGAGCACTGGACGGAGGCTGCTACACAGGCTTTTATATTGGGTGACAGTGTGTGCGCTTCTGACAAAATATAAAGACCTTTTTTTGGGTTTACACTGTTAATTAGGCTTTCTGAGCTAAACAGTGCTGGTCTGTCCCCTTGAACCATTAACATAGAAAAATATGATAAGGGTAATACCATAAACTCTAAAAAGGCAGAGAAATCCGTCACATAATTTCACATCTCAGCTGTCAGTCTAAACAGGATTAATGCTTTGAAATAACAGCAATGGTTCAACAAAGTCATTATTGGAAGATCAATTATATTAACTTTCTGTACAGGTCAACTTTTTCTCTCTCTGGTTACTTTTATAAGTAAGACTTACTTATAAAAGTCTGATCGTGCAGAGGGCTTTAGGAACACAAAAGAGACAGTGTGGGCCGTTTGATGTGTAAGAGAGAGCAAAGATTTCTCTTTAACACAAGAAAGAGGACTGACTGTTTCTCTTCACACAAGTTTTACCTGAAGAAATGTTGTTGAATTTATCTAGAGTCACATTTGTATAGTAATAATTTAAATGGAGTGGAATCTCTGGACATAGGTCTAAAAATATGGAATTAACTTAGAGATACCATATTATCTTTGAAAAGAAGGTGAAGGAAGGCAAAGAAGAGAAAAGAAACACTAAAAGATTAGCACATCATAGCAACATGTAGATCTCTAAAAATATCTTGGAACAAACACATTAGAAAATTAGCAATTTTGGATAACTTAACTCCCAATAAATCAAATTGAAAATAAATCATATTTGAGATCTGAAAAAGTGTTGGTAACTTTTATTCTGTATTAATTTTCATTTTTTGAGCTTCCTAAATTCTAAAATTTGACCAGGTCTAATAGGAAAATGCCAAAGTATCTGAAGAGATTCCTCACAAAACACCTCCATATTAAAATAAATAAATAGACAGATAAAGACACCTCTGCTTTGCAAGGTTTTTGCATATCTTGAAAATGGAGCCAGTAACAGCTTGAACAGTTAAGTCCTACCTAGGATTAGGCTGCTCTCCACAGAGCTGTTATTTGGAGTAAGCTTTGACTTTACAGCAGCATCTCCCAAACCAACATTTGAGGAACATTGTTCTTTTTGTCAGCATAAGCTGAAGTGCAGGCTTTCTAACATGGTCCCCCCATCTGTTATGAACAGATTCAGCCAGTAGTGATGTGGACACTTTTTAGTAGCATTAAATTTCTAACACAGAAACTGAATCGATTCACTGATTGCAGTCAGTAAGATGAATATAGTCAGTAAGAAATGTTTTTCTACTTTCTGTCCATTTTTCTAGGGACATAATTAAAATTTTATAGAGTACCGACCTCAGTTTTGTGAGGTTGCGTGTTAAATTCAATCCTTTCCGATTTAAGCTGTTTACATCTGCTGAATTACCTTGAGTAAGCCTTAAATAACTAGATTTTACAAGAGATTATTCATGCTATTTGTCATTAAATTAAGGAGAGGAAGTAGACACATCTGTCATATTCTTGTGAAACATAAGCATGGATATTACTAGTTGTGGAAAATAATGCCAAGCTAAATGTAAAGAGTCATTAAAAAAATAAGATACAGTACTGACTTAAATGCAACTCAAAAATTTAATTTTATGTAATTTTAAATTCTGAGAATTCACATTTTTTGGCACGTACATAGTGCTCAATAAAATTGCTATTGGCACTGCATCTCTAAAGAATAATAAATGAGTTAGGATTATATTCCTTATTTTCCACGTATTCCTTTACTCCAATAGCTAAGACATTAGTAAGAATGGAGTGTAATATTTGGGCAAGAGACTAGAAATTTGTCCAAGATCACTCTGAAACTCAGAACAAGAAATTGAACCTGTCTTAGTTTTTTAGCTTAAGCTTAATGCTCAGTCTACAAAATCTTTCCACCTCTAAAATCGTACAATAAACTGAAATTTATTACATAGGTAACAAAAAACAGTCAAACACATGATTAACACTGAAAAAAACTCCACTAAGGTAATTGTGTGAGTTTTAACTCAGCTTGAAAATCTACCACAACCAGCTTACATTCATCAGACTATATTCCTGTTTGTCAAGGCTTTTTTTCTTTTATTTTCTTTTTCTTCTTCCTTTAATTTGTGATTCCGCATTACAAGAAAAATATTTTTAAATATTCTGAAATCTATGCTTATAAATGAAAAAAATGGAAGTGTTTTATATGTATTGTGTTTGTGCACTGCAAACCGAAAGATTATTTTTCTATATCTATGCAGTATTTTGAAACGGCATCAGTTGACCTCCACTCTTACACTCTGGTTTTTTAAAGTAAGGGTTTTTTTTTGAAACAGGCTTTGCTAGAAAATGAATAAAGCAAGCTACTACACAAAGATTCTGTACCATGAGTATGCTTAAAAAAGATGACAGTACTGGGAACTGGTGCTAATGTAGAATCATAAAAACACAGAAACATAGAATCATAGAACTAGAAGGGACCCATAAGGATCATTGAGGCCAACTCCTGGCTCCACACTAAACCACCCAAACCTTATATCTGAGAGCAGTGTTCAAACACTCCCTGATCTATGGCAGCTTTGGGTCCCCTGCCCTGGGCAGCCTGTTCCATGCCCACCATCCTCTGGTGAAGAACCTTTTCCTAACCTTTGCCAGACCCTCCTCTGATACAACTCCCTGCCCTTCACTCTGATCCGTCTCATCAGGGCCACCAGAGAGTAGAGCTCAGCGCTGCCGCCCTGCTCTCTGTGTGGAGCTGCAGGCCGCCCTGAGGCCACCCCTCAGCCTTTTCTGTTCTGGGCTGAACAAACTCAGAGACCTCCTCACATGTCTTGCACTCTTCAGCGGGTTATGTTTGAAAGAGCACTATATAATATGTGCTATATATATAAAATAGGAGCCTACCCCTCCTACCTACATTTTCTGTTTATTTTCTGGTTTGGTTTTGTTTTGATTTTTTTAATCACCACATACTTCTTGTGCTTGGCAATCTCATGGGCCTTACTGATCAAAATTCATTGAAATCTCTTCTCATCTGCTTGAATACAAATGAAAGGGATATTATAAAAGATGCTTAAATATCAACTGAAGCAGTGTCTGAAAATTAAGCTCTTCTGAGTGATTCCCTCATCTCTAGGCAAGATAATATGGCTGTTCAATGGTTATATGTAACAAGGAAGGGAAACCAGCACAAGAGTAACCTCTAACTTCTCGATAGAAGTGCTCACCCTAGTAGAGGGAGACAAGGATCTAGACCCTTCAGGACTGTCCATTAGGAGTCTTGCACCCTAGGAGAGAGAGGGCTACTGATTTGCCCTGCTCCTGGAGATATTCAAGGTCAGGCTGGACTGGGCTCTGAGCAACCTGATTTATCTGCGTGTGTTCCTGCTCATTTCAGGGGAGCTGTACTAGAGGACCCTTAAAGGTCCCTTCCAACACAAACGATTCTATAATTTTTTGCAGAAAAAAAGGAACCAAGCATGGAAATGCTGTGGGCAGAATAGGTATTAGCATCTTTACTATCGAGTACATTGAGGTGCTTCGTTTATGTCTCCTCCTCAGGTGTCTGTCATGGTTTTATGATTTTTTGTTATCAGTATTCCACATCATAACATCATGAACTATAAATCCCAGAAGACTTCACTGTTCCATTTCCATTTTCCATTCAGAAGGGAAGATAATACTGCTTGGGAGTCATGAGACTGTCCTTTTCTTTCACTGCTTGTCTCTGTGGTGTGTGCTCCCTACCTGTCTCACATTCACCATCAGCATAAGGCCTTTGTTTTTGGGCACTCTCTCTCATTTTATTTGATTTATTAGCTTCAATTCCAATTATACTGTATTATATTGTGTTTCCTTGCATTCCGCTGTCATATTTAGTAAATTAGTTTTCTCCCTTAGCTCATTGCCACTGTTTTGGTTTTTAGGGCAATCTCCCTACCTTTTTCCTACTCCCCTTACCCTTATCTTGGGGCATGGGTCCATGGGTACCCATGACTCATTTAGTCACGGAACCAGGCTGAACCAGGCCAGAACCATGACAGGTGTCATAGACTAATTCTTTTGATATTGTTTGATAAAGTTTAAAAGTAGAGTGGTTGGGTAGTCCTGGAACCAGAACTTCACTGTAAATAACAGAGAATCATAGAATTATAGAATGGTTTGGGTTGAAAGGAACCTTTAAGTTCCAACTCCCCTACTATAGGCAGAGATACCTCCCTCTAGACCAGGTTGTTCAAAGCCCCATCCAGCCTGGCCTTGAATGCTTCCAGGGAGGGGGCATTCACAAACTCTCTGGGCAACTTGTTCCACTGTCTCACCACCCTTACAGTAAAGAATTTCTTCCTGATATCTAGTATAAATCTACCCTTTTCCTGTTTAATGCCATTTCCCCTTGTCCTGTTGCTACATGCCCTTATAAAAAGTCCCTCTCCAGCTTTCCTGTAGGCCTTCTTCAGGTACTGGAAGGCCGCTACGAGGTCTCCTTGGAGCCTCCTCTTCTCCTGGCTGAAGATCTCCAGCTCTCCCAACCTGTCCTCGTAGGGAGGTGATCTAGCCCTCTGATATCTTCATGGCCCTCCTCTGGACCTCCTCGAACAACTCCATATCCTTCTTGTGGTGGGGGCTCCAGAAAACAGGACACAGTACTCCAGGTGGGGTCTCATGAGAGCAGAGTAGGGGGGCAGAACCACCTCCCTCAACCTGCTGGTCACATTTCTCTTGATGCAACCCAGGATACTATTGGCGTCCTGGTCTGCAAATGCACATTGCCAGCTCATGTTGAGTCTTTCATCAATCGACACTCCTGAATCCTCCTCAGTGCTGCTCTCAAGCCATTCTCCACCCAACCTGTATCTGTGCTTGAGATTGCCCTGGTCCAGATGCAGGACCTTGCACTTGGCCTTGTTGAACTTCTTGACGTTGGCACAGGCCTGCCTTTCAATCCTGTCCAAGTCCCTCTGGATAGCATCCCTTCCCTCTAGGGCATGAGCTGCAACACTCTGCGTGATGTTGTCTGCAAAATTCCTGAGAGCGCACTCAATCCCATTGTCCATGTCACCTACAAAGATGTTAAATAACACTGGTCCCAACACCATTTCCTGAGGAATGTCACTTGTCACCAGTCTCCACTTGGATATTGAGTAGTTGACTGCAACTCTCCGAGTGCCACCATCCAGCCAATTCCTTCTGGCAAGTGGTCCATGCATCAGATCCATTTTTCTTCAGTTTGTTGACCAGCATGGCAGGAGGGACAGTGAGTGTCAAACACTTTGAGATATGAGAGATGTATTTTAATTCCTAGGATCTCAATGTCCTCTTTCTGACTGTGCCCAGAATGGCACCATATGGGATTCCATATTCCTTAGTGACTTTGGTACTATGAAGAATGGAGAATTCTTTGTCTTAAGTCTTCCAGTTCTTACGGTCTTAACTCAAGTTCCTTGTACTTTCAGTGACTTCTCAAGAGAGTGACTCAGTTTATTCAAGTTGTCTGCTTAGAGCAAGACATTTTGAATATACAACCTCAAGTGAGCAGTAGGCAGGAATAAGTTGTTTAATCTTAAATAACTTTGTAATCTCCAGTTACCACTGAAATAAATTGCCTGCACAGCTGTATGACTTGACCTTTTTAGAAGATCCCCAGTATTGTGAAGTGAGGAAAAAGAAATAACTGCACTTCGTTCCCATTTTAAATCTTAACATCTAACTGATGCTACAGAAGGACCTAAAACATTGAACTCTTGCTAAATCTGCTTAACCTCAGGTGCTTGCTGTTATGGGCTATTAGAATTAAATTATTTCTTTTTCAACTTTTCCCAGAATAACTCATGACTGAAATATAGAACAGATTTTTGTAAATAACTGCAATACTAATTTCATACTACTTGAGGAAAAATTGAAGCAGTTTGAACTCAAAAAAATAACAGAAGAATTTAGTATTATGAACAACATGCTGGGCTTTCCTTGAGTCAAGTGAAAATAATTTATCAGTACCAAGGATTTTTGTGTTATGGGCATCTAGTATCATTTGTCCATAAAATATTCTACCTATAGTGGAGTACTGGAAAACTTATCTAATTAAAGTAAGGTCATTTTTTAATAAATTAGGGGAAAAAAACCACCAAATTGTATTTTCTTTTGTGACTGATGCAGAATAGAAATCCTGAAAATATTTACCTCTCCATAACTTTCATTTATTTTTAATTTTGATAAGAAGATTGAAATTTTATATATAATTTATAATGATTGTTTCCTGGTAAGGTTCATGAGCCAGATCAGTACAAGATACAAAGCTAATGTGGATATCCAGTAACTTAATTCAAAGTTTAAGACCAGTTAAACTAGTGCCTCACAATGATGGTTTTTTGAATTTGAATAATTGACTTAATTTTGAAATTATCTGTATACGTCCATAATGTTTTTGTAAATAAGTCCTCTCTAAAGAATATTTATTGTTATTAAGCATGCTTATTTAAGGATGAAAAGCTACATCAAGACAACACTGGGAGCCTCTATGGACTCAACTCTTTTAGTTTTTGAGTCTTTATACAGATATCCAGAATCATATTGACAACATATGAATAGATGTAAAATCTGTAACAACCTGTACTCTTTGAGCTGCCTTATGGTAGCTAACACTCAAAGGCCTGTCATTGTTCCCAATGAAATTTTGATAAAAAGGTCCTTTCAGACTTACTCCACGTTGAATCAGGACCAATGCTGACAATTTGCAGTGTTTCTGGAGGGTGACGAACCTATGGTGTAATAGTTGAAGTCTGAGATGAAGGATACAGAAAATTCAAGAAAAGAAAGACACAGAGGACAAAATTCAAAGTACAATTAATTAATTGCGCTCAGAAACAAACAAACAAACAAAAAACCATAAGGGGCTGTATTTTCTACAGAAATACAGTTCTGCAGCCTTCAACCACTGGAAGAGGGCTCTGCATAAATATCTTTACAAAATATGTCACAGTACCACATCTAACCATGTGTTACAGGCTGCTGCTCCTGAGTCTGTGGAAGAGCAGAGATACTTTATGACGTTGTTCCACTACAAGAGCACACTGGTTATTATGATCCTCTGGGACAGAAAGGTTGTCCAAGCCTAGATTAAAGGAGTGCACTTACATATGACCAAGTGCAAGGCTATATACAGATGTGCTCTACAGAGCAAACAAAAACAGTTTGTAGAAGCAACGTGTTCACCTGTGTGACTGCTTACTTCACTCATCCCCCTGGATCCAGCAAGAAGACAATGTTTTTCCAGCTAGTCATAATGAGTTTAGTTGAATCTGTGCATCTAGCTATAATAGCTATAATGACCTTGGGCTCTGCATGTGGATGTTTTAAAACAATCAAATGACAGCACCAATATCATTAATCCCTCTTGTATTTACAGCGATCAAAGAAACGGAGAAAAATCGAAGGTTTCAATGTGGGTAAATGCTAGTTAATTTGTTTACTCCCCAGGATGTGCTAAGGGACTAATTAACTAAATCATGGTGATTTTTAAAGGCTTTTGTGTTTTGGAGAAACTAATTGGTTGTTTCATTAAAAAAAAATAATGTGGCTCTAGGTGGATGGATGGATAACATTAAAAATGTACAGATATGGCGATTCCAGGCTCTTGGTTTACTTATTAATTCTTAAATTATTTGAATTTCTGCAGCTACATTCACATGATGATCATGAACAGCAGAGTGAAGTCTGTAGCACTGCTCGCTCTACACTCAGTGTCTCCCACTGCAGACTATTCTGTATTGCAAAGATTGCCAAATACATCCAGAATTGTAGGATTCTGCCTACACTGTACTGTTCTTTGTTTTTTTTACTAGCACCATCTTTGCTTCCATGGAATTCAGCTAATACCAGTGACATCAAACTCACAATTATATTCAAGTATTCCTAAAACAATGCATTAAATCTAAGCACATTCATATAACATTCTCATATATTTGTAAATCAAACCATCAGCTACTGCATGCTACTAAAGCAAAATGGCCTCTGTTCATAATAGAAACTGCCTTCCACTCCCAAACAGGATGTCGCCATCCATACTGTGTGACACTTGCTCAGTGGAAGTTCTTGAACAGAACTCAGCAGTTATTTTGGAGTATTTCAGCATGTCACTGTCACTCCAAAAATTTATCACCATAAACAAGCTCATTGCCAATGGTCAGTGTGCAGAAATATACTCAGGACAGTTTAATTTGCTTGTGATAGGAGTTCTGTTTGTTTTTGTTGTTGTTGTTGTTGTTGTTGTTTTTGTTTTTTAAGTTTTTGAAATACAAAATAGTCTCCTTCCACCTGTTCTTCAGGCTACTGCACTGTTTTGATGCAAATTTTGTTGTTGGTCTTATCATTTTTACATTTAGAAATTATTGCTGTTACAGAAATTAGGAAAGTAAGTTTGAATGAAGTACTGTCAAAGATATAATTGGTGGAGATTAATCTGTAATCAGTGGGTCTCTGCTCTCATAGACCTGTGCTTAGCCCGATGAAGAACATGAACAGGACTGGTATAGTTGCGAGGCACACTTGTATGGTATAAATAAAATACCAATATAAGGTTGTTAAGGAACAGTGATAGCTGTAAAAAAGTCACAGTGGTTGACATGATTGGGATGGAAAAAAACTAACACCCATCTAGTCAAAGTAAGGACAAGGTATAATAATGTTCATAATGAAGTGTGACTCAAACCTGCAACATAAAATACAGATGCTATCACCTCTCTCTCAGATAAAAGAAAATTTGTATTTATTTCCAAAGAAGGATGAATAGACTCACGCTAGCAAGTGAGAATAATTTCTTTCTTGTACTTGTTGATTGCATCTGGACTTGTTTCTTGCTGAAAATAGTTTCTCAATAGGAAGTTGTTAAAGATAACCATGCTCATTCTGTTTGTGTGAAAGGTTTGTTAAGTATGTAAAAAAAAAAAAAAAAAATGCAAGAAAGATCCACTTTCTCAAGTGGGAATTATGGTGAGATTAATATCAAGGCCCATACTCAGAATTATTATCTATGTTCCAGAATTTTGGTATAAAAAGGAATGTCCAAGTACTCAGATACCATTCTATTTGCATCAAATATCTAAAAGATGAAAAGAAAGGCCTGCTTGAAACACAGTATAGCAGAGAAACAAACTAGGGGGTTCACAGAATGTGTGGATAACTTCCTGAAGCAGGTGAAAAGCAAACTGACTAGGGAAGGTGACCCACTTGACCTGTTGTTTTTAACAGGGAAGGTCTTCTGGCTGATGGTTTTTTGGTAGGATTTTTTTTTTTCCTCGCGATCAGGTGGGAGCACCTGTGAGCAGCACCTGTCCTGCTCTTCACACTCGCCTTGCCACCAGGATCCAACCCAGTTCTTTGCCTGTGGGGAGAGAAGGGTAAGGAAGCCTTGTTGAGGGGCAGTGACCCTCCACCCGCTTGGTGCCAGCTGAGCCGTGAGCTGGGGCACTGAGCAGTATACGCTTGTGATTGAGCCTGATGGAGAACCCCGGGCAGCTCCGTGCCTCATGCATACTCCCCAGAAGGCTGCCGCTTGGCCATGTGCATGTGTGCTGCCCTACTGACTGCAAACTTGAAATGTATGTGGGAGAACTTTCATTTGTATTGTAGAATGCAATTTAATTGATGCTTGTTTGGCAATTTGCCTCATTAAATTATT
Organism: Pavo muticus; assembly: GCA_016647715.1. Lineage (NCBI taxonomy): Eukaryota > Metazoa > Chordata > Aves > Galliformes > Phasianidae > Pavo > Pavo muticus. The sequence continues at coordinate 53,128 of JACDJE010001051.1, forward strand.
CATTTTCCGTACTGGAAAATAGAAAAAAAAGGTTGGATGGAGCCCTGGGCAACCTGTCTAATACCAGTTCTGGAGGTTGGTGGCCCTGCATGTGGCAGGGGTTTGGAACTTGGTGATCCTTGGAGTCCCTTCCAATGCAAGCCATTCTGTGAATCTGTGATTCTGTGTACTAGCTGGAGGCCATCTCAGGCACAGTGGTCACAAGGAAGATAAGAGTTCTCAATCATTCAGGAAGCAAGTAGGATGTTCAGCAGAATAGACACTTTGTATTTTTGTAGGGCTGATTTTCTCATATTTAGGGACATGCTTGACAGTGCCACTTAGGAGGCAGTTCTAAAAGGCAAAGGAGCACAGGATGGCTGGACATTATTCAAGAATGAAATCTTGAGGCACAGGAACAGGTTGTTCCTGTATGCCAAAAGGCAAGTCAGTGAGGACAAAGAACAGCCTGGCTGAACAGAGAAAGTCTTCAGGAACCCAGGAAGAAAAGGAGAATTTATAACCCTTGGAAGAAAGGTAAGGCAACTCAGGAGAATTAAAATGATGTCATGAAGTTAAGCAGTGAGGAAATTAGAAAGATCAAAACCTAGCTAGAGCACAACCTGGCCATCATATTCAAAGAAAATAAAAAATGTTTTTCTAAGTACATAAACAAGAAGAAGATGTCTAAGGAGAATCTCCATTCTTTCCTGGATGCAAGGGGAAAGACATAGAGACAAGAGATGAGGAAAAGGCTGAGGTACATTTAGTACTTTCTTTGTCTTCTTTGCCTCAGACTTTATTTGCAAGATTAGTTGTTCTCAGGGTATCTTGTCCACTGAGCTGGAAGGCAGAGAGTTGAATGAAGACCTTATGATCCAAGTAGAAGTCTTTAGAGATCTACTACACCACTTGAACACCAACAGATCTATGGGGCTGGACAGGATCCAAGCAAGCATGCTGAAGGAGCTGGTGGAAGTGCTTGCCAAGTCACTTTCAATAATTTAGCAGTAGTCCTATCTAACCAGGGGGTTCCCAGTTGATTAGAGGTTGGCGAGTGTGCAAATGCCCACCTACTTAAAAGGCAGAAAAGAGCATTCAGGGAATGATGAGCCTATCAGTCTGACTTCAGTGCCAGAGGAAGTCATGGAATGGTCTTAAGTGTCATCACATGGCACATACAGGACAACCAGGCGACCAAACCAAGTCAGCACGGGTTCATGAATGTCAAGTCCTGTCTCACTAACCTGATCTTCTGTGAAAAGATGAGTCACCTAGCGGACAGGGGAAAGACTGTGCATACTGATTATCTGGACTACAGAAAATCATTTGATACTCTTTGTCACAGCATTCTTCTGGGGAAAATGACTGCTTGAATGGATGTATTGTTCACTAGGTAAAAATTGGCGGGATGGTTGTGCCCAAAGGCTCATTGTGGATGGAGTTAAATCTGGTAGGTGGCTGGTCACAAGCTCCCCAAGGCTCAGTACTTGGGATCAATTTTATTTAATATCTTTATCACTGATTTGATGAGGGGATTGAGTGCGCCCTCAGTAATTTTGCAAATGACACCAGATTGGGTGAGGGTGCTGATCTGCCTGAGGTTTAGAAGGCTCTGCAGAGGGATCTGAATGAGCTGGATCCAGTCACAAGACACTCAAGAAGGCTAAATACTGGGTGCTGCACCTGGGTCATAACAACCCTGTTCAGCAGTATAGGCTTGGGGAACAGTGGCTAGATAGTTGCCCAGCAGAAAAGGACATGGAGGTGCAGGTTGACCACAGGATGAACATAAACTAGCAGTGTGCTGAGGTGGCCAAGAAAGCCAATGCAACCTGGTCTGTAATAGAAATAACATGGCCAGTAGTAGTAGGAAGGCTGCATTGCTCACTGTAACTCCTAAAAGAAGGCTGTAGAGAGGTGAGCGTCAGTCTCTTTTCTCAGGTCACAAGTGCTATGACATGAGGCACCAAGATCAAGTTCTACAGGGGAAGTTTAAATTAGATGTCAGGAAAAATTTATTCACACAAATGGTCCTTAGGCATTAGAACAGGCTGCCTAGCCTTCCTCCATCCCTGGAGGTATTAAAAAGATGTGTGAATGTGGCACTTACAGACGTGATTTAGCAGTAGACTCATAGTAGGTCAGTGATTGGACTTAATGGTATCGAGGGTCTTCTCATACCTAAATTTTTCTATGATTCTATTATTTGGACACAGGTGCAGAATACATTACTACGACAAACTACAGTAAAATAAAAGCTGGGTAGATGGAAGGCTTAACTCAGTACTTCATGATCAGCTCTGGTAGATTAAGGTACTGCTGCCTAACACTGTGAGAATGTGTGGGGAATGGCCAACTGGAAAACATAATAATATGGGCAAAGAAATGAGGAGAGAGATGATAAAAATTGATACTAACAGGAAGTGTTCCAGAAATACATACTTTACTGTACCTCCTTATCTCCTCGTCTCCTCACTAAATATGTAGGAATGAGCGAGTGATAGAAAAATCAGGGCACTCCAGTTCAACATGAATGTACTTGATTATTTCAGTTGATGTGGTATTCACCACGTTAAGTACATTTACCACAGTTATCAAGTGTATCAAGTATCTATTTAAGGCTGTGCAATTCAGAATATGCAATGCAGTTTCTCACAGAATAGAATCGAGTTCATGCAGTCATTCATGGAATAAGCCATCTTTCTAAGAAAAGTGGCGACTACTTCTCAAAATTAGAAACACCAAGATCAGATAGATCAGTATGAGATATACCAATTAAATATTATCTTTCCTCTGTATTTCACACGTCAAACATTTGTACTCTATTTCTCAAGTCTTCCCTTCCATATTATTTTTGTTCTTCCCTTACTACCCCCCACCCAAGTGTGTTTTTTGGTTTTTTTTTCTCAGTTTATTTTCAGCAGATTAACTGATGATTAACCTGAGATAGTGGCAAATGTAGGCATGTTTCTCTGATCTGATCTAGGATCCTTACCCCACTGTAACATTGGTTTGTATCCTACACTTTCACTGTGTGGTTTATAAAAAACAAGATGTCCTATGTGATAGGACTGAGTTCATTCCAGCAGATCACATGCTTTCATACTATCCACAAGAAGTTCACATATGTATGAGTTTATTTATTTCAACCCACTATTATGAGGAGTAAAGACATCAAGGAAATTTTGTCAATTTCTTGTTGATACTGTGTGGGTACATGGTTAGTCTTGCTGGTTTGTGTTGGAGGGCCTCTGCCTAAGAGGGTTGTCTGTGGCTTTTTTCTTCTCCAAGAGTGCACTCAGCATACCCTAGGACCTGAACTATCTCTGAGTTACAACAGTACTGACACCTCATATTGCAGATGTACAACTCTGATGATCATGTTTGTTCCATTTTCCTGTTTGTGCAAAAATGAAAACACTTCAAATGTGCATCCAGGCAAACACGTATTCGTTTCCTATCTCAATTGTACCTATTGATCCTGTTGCCTATTGGGAAATGAGAATGTACACAAAGCTGTTGTAGCAGGCTTCATCTACTATAAGCTCCTTAGGACAGAACAGCATTGACTTCAGGGAGATATTCTTAGGTAACCTACATCCCCATGTTAACATGGTAAATTGGAGTGCAGTGGATATTGACTAAATATTTACCCTTTGTTTCTAGAAATGACCATATGACATCATTTCTGGAGTCACAAAGTAAATATTATTTTCATGTCCATCTGAGGTAAAGCTCAGATTTCATTAGCTGGAAAAAGAAAACAGAACAGATGCTAGTGTGTTTTTTTGTTGTTTTCTGGTTTTGTTTGGTTTCATGGTGGAAAGCTAGATGAGTTTTAAAGCAATAAGAAGCTTAAAGTAAAAGGGAGAGCAGGCTGCTGTAGCATGTTAGGACTATGATCAGGTATAGTGGAGTTGCACACATTTTAGCAAACATTTTCTTTGCATCCTTATGTATTAGGTAAGCAAGACGCTGCTGCAAGGAACTTTTTCTTAGCAATTGCTCTCTGGCATGATGTGAAATGAGAGCAGCTGGACAGACACAAATCCACAGGGATGATTCATAGCCCCAGGCAATTGCCCTAATTTTGAAAGCTGAATCTGACCACATAGCAGGCTGCAACTGCTAAAATAATTACTGAAGCTGAATAGAGAACATACATTTTCAAACCAAATGATTTGGACATGTTCAGGGCTAGATGAGAAAACTCAGACATACATTTAACATTGATTTTAAAATTGCTTTATAATTCATTTTAAATGCATATGTTTATTAAGATTTTTATATGTTGCAGACAAAAGCTGAAGCTGTTCAAATCTATCAGGCTTTATGTTCAGAATGCAGGCTTTTCAGAAACTACTCAAAGATCTTTTCTCCCAAATGATTTATTTAAGCAAATGGCTGGACTCATTCTAGGCCATAATGTTAATGATCTGGAAGATGAATACAGGAGATTGCCTGTGTAGTTTAAACTACTAGATTAGAGTTTCAGCAAGTCCTAGGGTATCCATAGGCTTCAGATGCTGACAGGAGAAATCAAGGCTTCATAAAAGTACTCTTCGTATCCACATGTAGAAGAACACTTTGTTTACCCACAATACATGAAACATATTGTATAAAAGATAATAGTTAGAGGAAATCTGAAAAGTCTACTACAGTGATACTACTTTTTAAAGGATGGATGTGATACAATGATGAGCAATATTTTAGGTTCAGAGCAATCACTGTGTTTCCAGTTTTTTTCTTTTCTATTTCGCTTCCAAAAGCATAAGATAAAATAATAAGAACTTAAATAAAATTAGGGTGACATCCTAAACAGTACTCAGTACCTGTTATTATAAATTATATTGTAAGTTGGAAGGGAGGGTTGATCTGCCTGAGGGTAGAAAGGCACTACAGAAGGATCTGGATAGCCTGGATTGATGGGCCAAGGCAAACTGCATGAGCTTCAATGGGGCCAAGTGTCAGGTCCTGCATTTTGGTCACAACAACCCCAGGCCAGGGGAGGGGTGGCTGCGAAGCTGCCTGACAGAAAGGGACCTTGGTGGGACCTGATGGGCAGTCGGCTGAATATGGGCCAGCAGTGTGCCCGGGTGGCCAAGAAGGCCAACACCACCCTGGCTTGTATCAGAAATTGTGTAGTGAGCAGGAATAGGGAAGTAATCCTCCCCCTGTACTCAGCACTGGTGAGGCCCCACCTTGAGTACTGTGTTCAGTTTTGGGCACCTCAGCTCAGAAGGGACATTGAGGTGCTGGATCAGGTCCAAAGAAGGGCAACAAGGCTGGTGAAGGGCTTGGAGAATTATGACCTATGAGGAGCGACTATAGTAACTGCGTCTGTTTAGTCTGGGGAATAGGAGGCTGAGGGGAGACCTTACTGCTCTCTTCAAATACCTGAAAGGTGATTGCAGCGAGAGCGGGGTTGGTCTCTTATCACTGGTGACACGTGACAGGATGAAGGGATATGGCCTCAATTGCGCCAGGGGAGGTTTAGGTTGAATATCAGGAAAAAATTTATTTACAGAAAGGGTTGTTGAGCACTGGAATATGCTTCCCAGGAAGGTGGTTGAGTCACCATCCCTGGATGTGTTTAAATTCTGTTTGGATGTGGTGCTCAGGGACATGACTTCGCGATGGGTTGTTAGAGTTAGGGTAGTATGGTAGTATGGTTAGGTTGTGGTTGGACTTAATAATCTTGAAGGTCTTTTCCAACCTGAGCAATTCTGTGACTCTATGATAAAATTCTACAGGATTCTCAACAGTTTTAGGCATGTTATTTGGTTATCTGGTGATCTAAAGTTATATGAAGAGGTAAGAGCTTTTGATGAATGAGTGGATATAACTAGTGTTAACATACAAACATGCAGGAACAGAAGCACTTCCTAGATGAGAAAGAATTAGAAACATTTTTTTCCAGGAAATAGTTCAACAGGTAATGGGCGGCAGCTGCTTGTTTCATTGATTCATTAAGTTGTCTTTGGCCAACCTGACATCTATAGAAAAACAACAAGAGGTGAGTGTAGCAACAAGTGAGCTTTGCAGGTATCCTACATTGATGTGCATGTGTCTCGCTCCAATTTATAGGAGGGAGATGAGGTTCTTTTAATGTATGTATACCTGACGTGAGATTAAGAAACAACGGTTCAAATGTTGGTCCAACCAGTTTATTACAAATCCTAGTTGCTTAGGGATATGGGGAAGGGAAGATGGGCGATAGAAAAGAGATAGGAAATAAGCAAGGAGTCTTCATAGAAAGCAAGAGAGAGATAGTCACCACCGTGGGTCCAGCGAGGTTCATAGCAGGTCCGTTGTTCTCAGGAACTCGTTTGGTCACCGCGAGGAAGGAAGCTTCACAGCAAGCAGGCCACGTGGGGGGGGGTTCTTCCAAAAAGGTTTTCCCCTGAGGGAATTCTCCGTCAAAGGTTTCTTTGGGAGTTCTCCTCCCAAAAACCTTAGTGTAGTGAGGGCCTTTTTATCCCCCATTTCTCTGGCTTTTTTTCTTCTTTCTGTTAGCGTGACATACCTGGTCCAACAGATAAGCCAGCAGGGAGTGGTGCCCTCGTTGCCATGCACAAGCATTATCACCTTTTGCAGTGGTCAGCTCCTTCAAGCCGCACCCCTGAAAAAGACTGCTTGTCCCACTTCTGCTTGCCTTTACAATCAATCATGAGCAGAGGTACTGTGGCACGGTGACACCTACCACTCGCCCCCTAGATAATTTGCAATTGTCAGTTAGAGTCTTATCTCCAGAAAGGCCTCATGAAGCAAGCTTTGAGACAAAAGAGAAAAACAGTCTTGTCTCTCACACCACCCGGTGGCTCAAAGGTTGCTTGAAATTGATGCATAAGTGACCCTCCATGCTGGTGAGGAAAAGAAAAAGGGAAAAATAAACAAGCAAGAGGGAAGGAGGGGTGGGAAGAAGGGGAAATTAATTGTTATACAATTACTACAAAAGATTTCTTGGGCTTGGTTACAAATGTTGCCCTAATCTGTTGGACTTGTCCATCAGTAGAAGTGGTTACAAAGTACATGGAGGATACAACACGTTGTATAAGTTGGATAAAACATGGAATCATACAAGGAATAAACATAAGAGTTGCAACAGCACACAATATCAACTTGCCACAGACACCACCCCGTGATTCTTCAGGAGCGGTAACACGAATATTACATAATAAAAAGGTAGAAAGTGAAAAGAGAAAACCATACATTTGACAATAACCATACATTTAACAATAATCAGTAAAAATAAATAGATAGTAAAACAAATTGAGGTATTTGTGTCAGCTGCTTTCCCACCCAGGAAGTCCCAGTGTAAGCCAGGATCCAGATGGGAATTCTTCAAGTGAGGTTGTGATGTTTATGAATAGCCATACAACATAATTCACCAAAAGCATATCTCGTCTAATTTGACAATATGTGGACTTGCCATGTAATGTTCTCAAAGATGATTTAGTGTCTTGAGAACTTTCCTCTTGAGCGTTTCCAAAGCAATTCAAATGCTAAGAGATATAAATACTAGTCTGGCAAGTTCAAGTACTGTTATAGTCTAGAGAACTTCTCACAGGATAATTTGTGTAGGATACCCCACCGTATAAAACAAAAGAGGAGTAATCCCAGAAACAAACACATCTCTTATTAAAACTTAGACACTTTCTAACAACCGTGTTTTGGATGGAACTCTTGGAATGGTGTGACACTGAAAAGCATCAGTGCAAAGGGCTTTATGATAGATTTCTTTTGTGACCACATCTAACAGATATTAGATAGGTCCCTTGGTTCATTTCCCAATTTATTAGGAATTTGGAAACTCTGTGGAGGAGTTACATGCAAATCATAATCAGTTTGATAAAAAGGGGTGAAAGAAGGGGTCAAAAGGAATGATATCACTGTACAGGGAGTACCAGTAAGCCAGGATGACCTGTAAAAACTCTGAACCCAA
>JACDJE010001051.1:61364-91885 GCA_016647715.1 Pavo muticus
GGGCATCCTTAGCCTTCCAAGTATATTTATTAAAAGATTCCATTAAAGTTAGGGGGACTGGCCCCACGTTAGGCAAGTCAACCAACACAGGCTGGCCAGGGAGATAAGAGGATTTCCCTAGCTTATCTGCATCTGGACCAAGAGTAATGGGCAAGAGTGGTGAGGCTGTGGGACAGAAGGCATTAAATCGAGGACATCCATTAATTCCCCAGCGATCACTGACTCTTTTGACTGCATCAGAGGTGCGGGTGCTCCAATTGGGTTTTTCTGGTTTCAGAAATTTTTTAAGGAGCCCATTGGATCTTTCCACAATGCTTGGGGGTAGTAGGGAGTATGAAAAATCCAATGAATGCCTTCCTCTCCGGCCCATTCTTGTACTACCCCTGAGGTGAAATGGGAGCCATTGTCTAATTGGATGGAATTGGGTTTTGGAAGAACGCTAAACCATTTTTTTAGAGCCTTTATAGTGTTTTCCCCTGTTGCTCGAGGGAAAGATTCAGCTTGCAATAGGCCAGAGACTACCTCTACCCCCACCAACACATACTGTTTACTTTCAGATTTGCGGAAAGGGCCAATGTAATCAATTTGCCATGTTTCCCACATGTGCTTTCCCTCCCTTAAATGGAGAGGGGCATCCTGTAAGAGATGTCTGTCCAGGCGTGTGCAGCACAGATCACAAGCAGAAATGCAAGTGTGGCATTGTTCCCTAGTAATAGGCCAACCACGAGCTTGGGCCTCACAGTAGAGATCAAGAGTACCAGAATGCCCTCTTTTTACATGTAACCATTCCAGAAGTCTCTCCCAGTTGTCACTGTCTAGTTCTCCCTGTCACAATGGGTCAATCCTGGCTAGTTCATCTGCTTTATTGTTCCACTGACTTGCAGGGGCCCCATCCTCTTGGTGGGACGTGACCCATGCAACAGAAAATCGGCCTTGTTTGGCAATAGCAAGAATCTCCTGCCATTTGTCTTTTTGCCAGACTGGGACACAATTAACTTCCCAACCATTTTGCTCCCAGAAAGGAAGCCATTCTGTACAGCCTTTAAAAACCGCATATGAGTCAGTGTAAATATGCACATGAACAGTGGACTGTGATTCATGCTGGAATACACTCCACACTGCTACCAATTCCCCAACCTGGGCACTCCCCTCCCCCTTGGTGATAATAGTGAAATTAGTCCCTCTCTGTAAGGCCACAGCCCGATATTTCCATACTTTTCCTTCACGCTTGGCTGAGGCGTCTGTGAACCAAAAATTCTGTAACTGGCTTGAGTATGGGGGGGCGATCTGGATGACGGGGGGAAGATCCATATCAGTGGCAGAGGGAATACTATCCTGTATAGCAAGTGTTTTTGGAGCACCTTCTGAGGCTGTAAAGGTATTACAGTAATGTTCAATTTGAGCATACCACTTTCGGACGGAAGCACGCTGTGCCACCCTGTCAGGAGGAGGGGTGCCAGACATTACAGACTTGATAACCTTAAATGGGCCTCTCAGTATTATAGGTTGTTGTCGTATGGTCCGCTCAGCTTCCCGCAGGGCCAGGCTAACGACAAACAGCCCCTTCTCCAACTGAGAGTATTGCTTCTCTGCATCTTTGAAGCTACGGGAATCAAATCCGATAGGTCTAATAGGACCATCNTTTTTTCCTGGGGCCTGTGCCCCCTTGTCACAGACTTGTATCCAGGGATAACCCGTGACAGCCCATGACATGAGAAATGGATTTTGATGGAACAGCAAGAGAGGCACCAATATTCCATCACATTTTGTTTACATGTGACAAATGGCAGCCTGACAAAATGGCAGCTGACATGGAAGTGTCTATGTAGAAAAGGTGTGTCACTGAATTCCTCTGTGTGGAAAAAATTGCGCCCACTGATATTCATCAGCACTTGCTGAATATTTATAGAGACCAAACATTGGATCTGAGCACAGTGAGGTAGAGGGTGTTGCATTTCAACAGTGCCAGTAATGACAGTGACTCATCTCTGCTGGTGCATATTTTTACGAGTGCAGTATGCAGGCTCTTGTTCACTGCTAGCAAAAATGCATTGCTAATGGTGATGACTATATTGAAGAATGGTATTTTGTAGTTGAGAATTTGCTCTATCAAATAAATAGTGTTATTGCGCTCTTTGCAACTTTTTTAGTTTCCATGAAATTAAATAGAAAGCATTATTTCAGTGCGACCTATGTATTTAATCATAATCATATGCTCATTCATAAGTGTTCACATTCACACATGCAACAGTAACAGCTTCATAGTTTAAAGACGAATTTCTTCTCTGTCCATTCCACAACTGTTTACAGTAGCAGAAGATCACAAAAGTTCAAAGGTTTTGACTGGACTTCTAGTTCTCATGGAATACATCTGAGTTCCCTTGTACAAAAAATGTGATGATAATGATGTACAGGGAGGGATAAGTCCATTGAGGATCCATGAAGGTCCCAAGAACTCAGGCCCACAGTTTTAAGGAGAGAAGGTTAATGAGGGATTTTATTGCTGTACCAAAAATACCTAGTGTGGGAGTGCAGACAGGAAACTATAAATCTCTTCAAATAGAAAATAGGAGTGAATGAAGAGGCAACTTAAGTTACAGTGAGAGAAATTCTGATCAGATATGAGAAAATACATTTTCACAATGAGAGCAATCAATTATTGAGAGCAATCAATTATTGGAGCAAGAACAAAGAGAACTTGCACTCTGGATGATATTCGACCTGGATGGGATACAACTTGCACTGCTCTTTCATAACATCCCGTTATTTCAGTAAAGGATTTGACCTCCAGAGATCACTTCCAATGTGAATTATTCAATGACTCTGTAATTAAATTAATTATTAAAAATACCAGTATTAATACAACCTTATCATTAAGAGGTCTTTTGCTTTCTTATGGTTATCACCGTTTAGTGATTTTCACTTTTTTTTTTAATCAGATTTATTTCAATAACGCATCCAACATCCATACATTACAATTCTGTAATTATTTAGTGTTTCAAAACACCACTATTCAGTTTGGAGAGAATCCCCAGATTAGTTCAAATCAAGCATAAAACATAATCTTTTAAGTAGTAAATGTAGACTTTCCTGTCTGACATCATTATTGTTAACAGCATAATTAATGCTGTTAAAAATATCTTCTGTTACAGTGCAATTCTGTGTTCACATCTTTGACAACTTAGCCTATAAAGTTAGGTGATGTTCATTTTACAGTCTGTGTATTTTGTATTAATCATAAGTAAATAAGTAAACAGCAAAAAAAAGAAGTAATATCAACATATTAGAAAAAAATACAGAAGAAACTCTAGAAGGTGATCCAGTTACCTAATCTGAAATACTACCTAAACAGCATTTAGTGCTCAGTGACATGTCCTGCACTGCTGTCTGGCCTAAAACAGATGTCTGGGAAAGTAAATGCTTTCCTTCAAGTCCTGTATCTGCACAGAATACATAGGCCTCTATACAGGCAACTGAAGCCATACTCTGGCTAAGCTAAAAGATATTCCTTATAAGGCTACCATAAAACGCATCTGATTTTATTCATAGAATCAATGAATGCTTTGGGTTGGAAGGGACCTTTAAGATCATATAATTACAACTCCTCTACCTTGAGTAGGGACAACTTCCACCACATCAGGTTGCCCAAAGTCTTGTTCAATCTGGTTTTGAACAACTTCAAGAAAGGGGCATTCATAACTTATCTTGACAACCTTTTCCTGTGCCTCACCACTTTCATTGTGAGAAATGTTTCCTTATATCTAATCTAAATCTATCTTCTTTTAGTTCGAAGTTATTATCCTTTGTCCTGTCACAATACTGACTGAAAGAGTACCTCCTCATCTTTTCTATAGGACTTCTTGTTGCATTCTAACTCCTATGTATGGTCTTCCCAGAGCCATTTTTTCTCCAGGATGAAGAATCCTAAACCTCTCATAGATCAGATTACTGAATCACAGAATCACAGGAGCTGCAAAGGACATCTAGAGGTCACCTAGTCCAAACCCATGCTAAAGAAAGTTCCCTAGAAGAGGTTACAGAGGAAAGTGCCCAGGTGAGGTTTGAATATTTGCAGAGAAGGAGACTCCACAGACTGTCTGAGCAGCTTCTTCCAGGGCTCTGTCACTGTTAAAGACAATTTTCTTTGTGTCTGTATGTAACTTCCTATGTTCAAGTTTGTGCCTACTGCCCCTTGTTCTGTTTCTGGGCACTACCAAAAGGAGCCTGGCCCCAACCACTTCACTTCTGCCTATTAGATATTTATAAGCATTGATAAGATCCTATCTTAGTTGTCTCCTCCAATCTGAAGAGTTCCAGATCTCTCAGTGTGTCCTCATAAAAAAGATGTTCCATGTCCCTAATCATCTGTGTAGTCCTCTGCTGGCCTCTCTCTAGAAGTTCCCTGTCTTTCTTGAACTGAGGTGCCCAAAACTGGACCCAGTACTCCACAAGTGGCCTCACTAGGGCAGAGTAGAGGGGGAGGACTGCTTTCTTCAACCTGCTGGCCACACTCTTTTTAATGCACCCCAGAATACCAATGGCCTTCCTGGGCACGCTGCTGACACGTGTTCAACCTATTGTCCACTAGGACAACCAGGACCTTCTCTATGAAGCTCCTTCCCAGCAGGTCAGCCCCTAACCTCTACTGAGACATTACTTTTGGAGCAACTTACCACATTAAATCCACGGTCAGTGTAACTTGAGTGGTTTTTTTGCTCATGTCTGATCATTACTCATCCGTGGAGGATCTGGCTCAACTTCTATGCTGTTAACAAGATTAAAGGAGAAATAATTTATTCTATACACAGATGCTAGATGGAAGCTTCTGATTCCAGTTTGAAACTATTTCAGGAACCTTTATTTTATTTTATTTTATTTCTGTTTTTGTGATAATGTTTATAATTTTTATGGCTGTGGCTGGAAAGCCCCTCATGGAAATTTCCTGATCCTCATTGATAGAAGTTAAACGTATTGCTGTTGAATCTCTGTTGTTCTCTGTGTTGGCTGCTGCTTAGGATTTTATCACTTCTCTGTCTCATATTTTGACATATAATTCAGAGCTTGTATGTGATAGCTCTCTTGTGTAACTATCTTGCATTATCTATCATTTCATTTCTTGAAGTAGAATATTTCTACTCCCAGAAATTCTTTGTCATTTCGTGTTAGAAACTTATGTCATTTCCTGCAGGATATTGTACAGTACCTCTATTTCTTATAGCATTTATCATAGAACAATTTATTTCCTCATTTTCCTTCTTTTCAGTTTACATCCGTATTTTATTCTATTCAAATATAATACATACAGTTTTCTCTTCCATTTCTCTTTATCCAGTTTACCTTTTCTTACTTTGGCCTCAGAACAAAGAAGAGATTTCTCAGTATATTCTATCCAAATCTCTGTAGCTCATTTTTTCAGCATTTGTCCTTTTCAATTTTGTTATAATATTCTATTCTAACATTGAAGGAATAAATAACAATTTTACAGACAGTGCCTTATTAAACAAAGAACATGACTATCTAATTCTGACTGCAGTATTTACCTTTTCTTTCCTATAATCTTCAGCTTTCATTAAAATAATCTCCATAGATGTGCATTTAGTATGTTATCTNGATGGAGCATCACTCTTTTCCAACTTTTGTTTTAGCCACCAATTAACTAACTTTTCTAACCTGTCTGTAGGTAATCCATCCATAAGTTCTCGCGGAATGCCCTTCTGCCAGCCCAGAGTCCAGAAGCTATTACGTTTATGATCTATATTTCACCCACTTGGTTTCACTGAAAATGAGGCCCCTTTAAATCCGTTGTGTTCCGGGTTGGATAGAGGAAGGGTCGGATTAGCCATTGCACGCCTTACTCCCTTGGTCTCTAATTTACCGGTGGAAGAAATCACCGGCCCATATTTTCTTCCATAGTTAACTGATTCTTGGGCAACCTCCCCCTGTGTCCATACTTTATATCCTGGCTGCAGATGGTTAGGGGTTACAGTTCCTTCTAATGTTGCCCGAGCTCTTTCTCCCTGAGGCATAGCCTGTATTTTTCCTTGTAGTTGTATACCTATAGGTTTTAACAATTCAGGAAGCCCCTTAATAAGAGGGGTCATTCTCTCAGGATAGACAGGCATCATCATAGGTGATTCATGGTGTGGCTGCAGCTTCCTGTCATACATCATTTGGAGGCAAGCAGCCTTTTGAACACTTTCTACTAACTGATCAGCTGTTCCGGTAATAGCAAGAGGGTCTCCCCTTTCTAAAGGGTTGAGACCACCTGCCCAAAAGGCAGCCCTCTGTGTTAAGGACCAGGGAGCACAATTGTTGCCAGTAGTTAAAAATACTCCTAGTCCCCAATATCCTTCAGCTTCCTTCTCTGTTAGCAGGATTTGATCGCCACCAGTGAGACTAACTCTCGATACATATTCCGTCTCTGATTCCTTTGGAGAGCGGCTAAAATCTTTCTTCAATTTTGCTAGTTCAGTGGCTGAGAAGGGAATTTCTTTAACATTCATTTGAGGATCTAGATCCTCACTGTTATCAAATGTATATTCGGTTTTTATCAAAGGATGCAGTGGGGCTATTGGGGTTTCTAATTTATCCAGCCTTTCCTTCATTCCTTGTAGTTCCTCCCGAGGATAAGGTTTTTCTTGAGGTGCACTATGGATAACAGTATCACTGGTGCTCTTACACGTTAACAGCTCGTTAAAAGCCACTTGCAACAGAGCTGAATTACGTTTCTCTCTTTCTAATTGTTCCTCAAGGTTCACTATTTGGTTCTGCAGAGTTTTTACCAACTCTTGTGTTACTTTAACTGATTCCTGCAATGCTTGTATAGTTTGGGTTTCTGCCGAATGCTTTTCATCTCGGAACTCCACGGCTGCTTTTAAAGCAGCACCGAGTACTGCACAAATAAACGATTTTCCTTTTCCGGCTCAGGTATGAGCCTCATTTTGTAAAACACTAATACGGTCTGAAACACTCTGCAAGTTATGCCAGTTCTGTCGTGCCCAATCCACCCCTGATACAGAGGGCCGAGCATCATGCTTTTCTAAGAGATCAAATAACACATCTTCACTTTTCATAGCAACTACACTGTTACTCATTTCTCAATAGGCAAAAAGATCTACACTGCGGAAGAGGGAGATGCATGTATTCAAAAGCTCAAGTGACTCCTTATCTCCTCAGGGAAACAGACACTTATCAAATGCAAATGCTCAAAGCGTTCTTTCACTTTCTCTGAGGGGAGAACACAAAAGACGAAAAAAAAACTAAAACAACACTTTCTAGGTTTCAATAAAGTAAATAAACTTCTTGGAGAGGCACACACGTTTAAGTCACTTCCCCAAGAGGTGCACACGAAAAAGGCTCCAATTTCGCACGTAAGTTACAAGATACTTAAATCACAAAATGCAGAGAGGTCTTCACGAGGAGGCACACACTTATTCAGAATTAATTCATACGTCCCCGAGAGGTATACACATAAACCGTGAAGTTTCAGAATATGGAGCGGTCTTCCTGGAGAAGGACTCCCATCTAAGTTTTCAAAAATATCGCTCCTTGCAACTCCAGGAGGCACACACAGAAAAAGTTTCAGACTATATCTGGAAGGACAACACTCTCACTGTTGGGTATCCTGTCCGTGACGCCATTTAATAATGTCTCACTCCAATTTATAGGAGGGAGATGAGGTTCTTTTAATGTGTGTATACCCGACGTGAGATTAAGAAACAACAGTTCAAATGTTAGTTCAACCAGTTTATTACAAATCCTAGTTGCTTAGGGATATGGGGAAGGGAAGATGGGCAATAGAAAAGAGATAGGAAATAAGCAAGGAGTCTTCATAGAAAGCAAGAGAGAGATAGTCACCACCGTGGGTCCAGCGAGGTTCATAGCAGGTCCGTTGTTCTCAGGAACTCGTTTGGTCACCGCGAGGAAGGAAGCTTCACAGCAAGCAGGCCACGTGGGGGGGGGTTCTTCCAAAAAGGTTTTCCCCTGAGGGAATTCTCCGTCAAAGGTTTCTTTGGGAGTTCTCCTCCCAAAAACCTTAGTGTAGTGAGGGCCTTTTTATCCCCCATTTCTCTGGCTTTTTTTCTTCTTTCTGTTAGCGTGACATACCAGGTCCAACAGATAAGCCAGCAGGGAGTGGTGCCCTCGTTGCCATGCACAAGCATTACCGCCTTTTGCAGTGGTCAGCTCCTTCAAGCCGCACCCCTGAAAAAGACTGCTTGTCCCACTTCTGCTTGCCTTTACAATCAATCATGAGCAGAGGTACTGTGGCACGGTGACACCTACCACTCGCCCCCTAGATAATTTGCAATTGTCAGTTAGAGTCTTATCTCCAGAAAGGCCTCATGANATATTTAAAATATATTTAAAGAAAATTAGAATCTGGAGAAAATAAGATGAAAGTCATTTAGACAGAAGTGTTTCACTTTGTTGTTTAAGACTCTAATAGACCTAAGGTATATATTTAAAATAAACTGAGTAGAAAGATTCAATTGAAAATGCAAACTTCACCATGGAATTATTCATTTATTTTACGGATTACTTACTTATTTATTTATTTATTAAGTTCTGTGAGGTAGCAAGAAATATGTAAAAGTAGGCAAGTTTATATCTCCTTCATACAGAATTATCAGACAAGTTATTGGAATATCCCAGTGTCATGGTTTCATGGTTTTTCAGTGGTATTCCACATCATAATATCATGCTGTGCTCTGGGAGTTAAGAGTTAATGCTGCAGTTCTGTGGATTGTCGATATACCTCATGACTTCTGAACTCCTGGTCTCAGAAGAGAAGAATGAACTCCCAGATGACTTCATTATTCTGTTTCCACTTTTCATTTGGAGGGAAAGATAAAAAGGACGGAAGATCACAAGACTTTCCTTTTTTTACTCCATGGCTGTTTCACCTACAGCATTAAAGTAAGGACTTTCACATTTTATTTGATTTATTATCTTCAATTTCAATCATATATTTTATTTATATATATATATATATATTATATTTTATTATTTTATATTTCACTACTATATTTAGAAAACTAAGTTTTTTTCCCTTAGCTTGTAGCCACTATTTTCCTTGTCATGGCCCATTTCCCTACCTTGTCCCTTTTCCCCACTCCCTTCCTGGGGCATGGATCTGTGGGTCCCTTTGCCCACTTGTCACAGAAACCAGGCTAAATCATGACACCCAGCTAACTACAAACTTGAAACTTTACAGAAAACTGCTTGTCAGTGATTTAAGGGCTGGTTTGGCCCAGTTCCATGACAAATGGGGCAAGGGGACCCACAGACTCACACCCCAGGAAAGGAGAAAGAAGAAAAAGGGGAAAGGGTAAGGAGATGGGCCTAAAAACAAAACAGCAGCAACAATCTGAGGAGAAGCAAAACTAATTTGCTAAATAAAATATCAGAATACAGGAAAACACAATAAAATACAATATAATACAATTGAAGCTAATAAGTCAAATAAAATGAGAGAGCGTGTCTGAAAACTGAAGGCCTCACTCTAAATAAGCTGAGGTTATACAGCACCCACAGCAGAGATGAGCTGGAAAGTCAAAAAGGGATGTCTCATAATCTGCAAACAGTTTTTATCTTTCCCTCTGAGTGAAAAATGGTAACAGAACAGCGAACAGTCCTCTGGGAGATGTAGTTCTTCTTCTCTTCTGGGACAGCTACCTGGAACTGTCCACAATACACAGAACTGGAGCATTAACTCTTTAACTCCCAGTGTACTACATGATGTTATGATGTGGAATACTGATAACAAAAAATGACCAAATCATGACACTGCTTCAACTCTGAATCACTTCTCAAAGACATTTCTTATAACAAGATATTTTATGAGTTCATTCTTTTCATTTTGAAGAAAATAATGTTAAAATGTTGCATGCTGTTATGGCTTAACTCAGCATGCTGTTCAGCATCACATTCACTCCCCCTTTCCCAGTGGAATCAGGAGAGATAGATAGAGTAGAACTTTTGGGTTGAGATAAAAATATTTACTAAGATAGAGAAAAGGAAAAGGAAAATATTTATGACTACATATATATATATACATATATATGTAAATTTATTGAACAAGTGATGCGCAAGCAATTGCTTACCACCCCCTAACCGATGCCCAGCTAGCCCCCTTTAGCAGTGGAAGTGAGAAGAACTCTCATCCTCTTCAAAACTCCCCTTGCTTGGTGTCATATGGTATGGAATATCTCTTCGGCCAGTTAAAGTCAGCTGTCCTAATTCTGTTCCCTCCCAGTTTCTTGGGCCCTTCACTATGAATAGCCTTGGCTCTATACTGCACTGCTCAGCAGCAGCTATAAGCATCAATGTGCTATTAACATTGTTTTTCTCCTAGAAGCAAAACATAGCGTCATATCAGACACTCCGAAGAAAACAATTCCATCCCAACTGAAGCTAAGACATTTGTCCAGAACTTATATGTGTGCACATGACAAACAAATTTCTTACAATGGAGTAGACTAGGGGAAGAAAAATCAAACATTGGGAAGAATGTTTTACAGTAAGTATAGTTAATTGGTAATAATTATCTAGAAACCTGATAAGATCTCTATTCTAGAGCATTTAAACTAAGACTAACTGTCTGTAGGAAAGCTACAAGAGAGTTCAAATTCTAGATGCTTAATAGGTAAATTATTAGACTCCATAGTACATTCATCAGCTTGGATGTTCATATTCCCCTTTCACTCAACTTTAGAAATATGTTCTCGAAAGGAGGGAAGTTGTTGAAATTAAATTACTTAATATATGTTTCACAAAAGTGTGAAGTATTCACATGAAATTATAGCAACACCAGTAAGTGGTGGTCTGCAAACCTTAAACAAAAAATAAGCAAAATACAGTTAGTTTATGTCTTGTTATGCTTTGCCAAATTTCCCCCATATAGCTCCAATGTGTAGTAGTCATTCAGAAAAGGAATGCATTTCCAATAAAGAGAAAACTTGAAACATAGTAGGGGAAAACAAAAATCTGAATGATTCATGCTAACTTTACGTCACTGCATTCCGAAAACAATATAAAAGAAACATGGATATCAGAAATATATTTAATACACTCATAAAACCATTTATTTTAAAGTCTAAAACATTAATCAAATATATGGATGATAGGAAGATAGACAGATAAATTGACTGATTAAAGTCAGTGATGAAATCAGCTTTGTAAGCTCCTAAAACCACTTCCTCTTTTATGAAACAAAGTATAACACACAAGTAATTGTATAAATCTACATACTTAGCATTGGGCATATATTCATTTCTTCAAACAAAAAAGGGAAGAAAATAAGTACATGACTTCAGTTTAGAAACTAGGGGAAATGAAAATATCCAGAAATCTACCTGCTGTTTCACATTCCAAAGAAAAACTGAATTCTAACTGGAACTGAAATTTACAGACAATGATGAAAACTGCATCTCATCTACAGTAAAAGATATGATTGATTTTCTCATTAAGCACAAATGTGTTGGTATTTATGGAGAAAATGCAGTTTTTAATGGAAGAAATTGTGTCATGGAAACTGCTGAGGATTGACCAGTATATATGCAAGTAATTTAATTTTTGCTTTTGCTACCTGATGCAGGCATAATAACTTCTCAATATGACCACACATAAAATACATGTAAGAATATTATAAAAATTTGTTTCTTTCTACACATAATTAAGTGTAAATATATCAGTGTGGTTGTTCTTTATATATAAATTAAATGAAACAACATACAATGAAAAAACTAAATCCTTAGGAGTTTTTTTGAGACAGAAAAAAAACTTCACAACTTTTCTGAAATTCATCATCTATTATTATTATATATACTCTAATAAAAATCCGTAATATGTAAAATTAGTGGCAAGATGTAACAGAAAATAAAATCTGATTTTTCTTGTACTCCTAAGACAACATCCAGAGAAAACTTTGTTTTGAAAAATAGATTTCTACTACACTTAGAAATAAATGCCTTTGAGTATATTTGGAGTAGATCAGTTGCTGCTGGATTACACGATTGTATTTGTTATATTTAAAAATCCCTACTTTTTCCACTGATGTATTTATTTCTACCACGTACAAAATTCTGAGTACTGATTTGTTCATTACTGTAAAAATTATGTACAAAGACTGTAAGAAAAATTTGTAGCCTACAAAGTTCAGCAAGTGATTTTGAGAAGGAAAATGTAATTATAGAATCATAGAATCACTCAGGTTGGAAAAGACTTTAAAGATCATCAAGTCCAACCATGACCTAACCATACTGCCCTAACTCTAACAACCCTCCCCTAAATCATGTCCCTGAGCACCACATCCAAACAGTTTTTAAACACATTCAGGGATGGTGACTCAACCACCTCGCTGGGGAGCCTATTCCAGTTCTTAACAACCCCTTCTGTAAAGAAGTGTTTCCTAATATCCAACCTAAACTTACCCTGGCGCAACTTGAGGCCATTTCCCCTCGTCCTGTCACCTGTCACCAGTGAGAAGAGATCAACCCCGCTCTCGCTTTAAGTGCCTGCCCTTCAGATATTGGAAGAGAGCAATAACGTCTCCCCTCAGCCTCCTTTTCCCCAGACTAAACAGCCCCAGTTCCTTCAGTCTCTCCTCAAAGGGCATATTCTCCAAGCCCTTCACAAGCCTTGTTGCCCTTCTTTGGACCTGCTCCAGCACCTCAATGTCCTTTCTGTACTGAGGTGCTCAAAACTGAACACGATACTTGAGGTGAGGCCTCACTAGTGCTGAGTGCAGGGGCAGGATTACTTCCCTAGTCCTGCTCACCATACCATTCCTGATCCAAGCCAGGATGCCATTAGCCTTCTTGGCCACCTGGGCACACTCCTGGCTCATATTCAGCCAACTGTCTATCAGTACACCAAGGTCCCTTTCTGTCAGGCAGCTTTCCACCCACTCCTCCCCAAGCCTGTAGGGTTGACTGGGGTTGTTGTGACCAAAATGCAGGACCCAACACTTGGCCTTATTGAAACTCATGTAGTTTGCCTTGGCCCATCCATCTAGTCTATCCAGGTCCCTTTGTAGTGCCTTTCTACCCTCCGGCAGATCAACACTCCCTCCCAGTTTGATATCCTCTGCAACTTACTGAGGGTGCACTTAATCCCCTCATCAAGATAAATTATAAAAGCACTGAATAGAAGCAGCCCCAGTACTGAGCCCTGGGGGACACCACTAGGAACATCCATCCGGCCTCATGGATTTGTGAGCAGCCAGCTTTCAAAGCAGGTCTGAAACCTGCTTTGATCTCATCATGGATTATGCAGGGCCTATTCTGTTCTCCATGCCTATCTTCAAGTGCAAGGGGCTGTGCGCCCAGGGAACAACTATTAATGGCTGAGACAAAGAAGGCATTATGCACCTCAGCCTTATCCTGATCCTTGGTTCCCCTCTACATCCAACAGGGGATGGAGATTCTCCCTAGCCCTCTACTTACTGTACGTATTTACATGAATATATATGAATATGTAGTTATAGAAATATTTATTGTTGTCTTTCACCTTAGTGGCCAAGTTCAGTTCTAGGTGGGCTTTGGCCTTTCTAATTTTCTCTCTGCACAGCTTCACTGCGTATTTGTAATCCCCATAAGTTGCTTGCCCCCTCTTCCAAAGACCATAAATTTCTCTTTTGTTCCTGAGTTCCAGCCAAAGGTCTCTGTTCAGACAGAGCAGTCTCCTTTCCTGTTGGCTTGACTTCCAGGACATGGGGATGGTCAGCTCCTGCACCTTTAAAATAACATCCTTAAGGTATTCCTAGCCTTTCTGGGCTCCCATGCCCTCCAGAAATGCCTCCCAAGGGACTTTCTCAACCGTGGTCTGAAAGACCAAAGTCTGCCCTCCTGAAGTCCAAAGTGGCAGTTCTGCTGACTCCCCTCTGTGCTTCAATAAGGAAAAAAAGGACCTGTGCAAGGCCTCTGACATGGTCCTGCAACACATCCTTATCTCTAAATTAGAGAAATACATATTTGAGGGATGAACTCTTCAGTGAATATAGAGCTAGTTGAATAATCTCAACTAGAGGACTTTAGTCAACAGTTCTATGATCAGGTGGAGGCTGGTCTCAAGTGGTGTCTCCCAGGGGTCCATTTCTGTACTGGTGCTCTTCAACATCTTTATTAGTGACACAGGCAGCCAGATGGAGCATACTCTCAGCAAGTTTGCCAACAACATCAAGTTAAGTGGTGCAACTTACACAATAGAAGGAAAGGATGCCATCAAAAATGGCCTAAATTGACATGAAAAGTCGATGCATTTGAACATAATGAGGTTCAATAAAGCTAACTGCAAGGTGTTGCACTTAGTTTGGGACTGTCCTAGATATATGTACAGACTGGGAGAATAAATCCTTGAGAGCAAATCCACAGAAAAGTATTTGGGGTACTGGTGGACAAAAAGCTGGACACGAACCAGCATGTATGTGCTTACATACCTGAAGACTAAAAATATCCTGGGCTGCATCAAAAGGGGAGTGGTCAGTAGAGTTAGAGAGGTGATTTTTCCCTGCCACTATAAGGACCCATCATAAGAACTGCATCCAGGCCTGGGACCTCCAGCACTGGAAAGGTGTGAAGGTGTTGAAGCAAGTCCAGAGGAGGGGTAGGAAGATTATCAGAGGGCTGGAACACATCTGCTATGAGGAAAGCTTAAGGGAATTGGACTTTTTAAGCTTGGAGGAGAGAAAGCTCTGGGGAGACCTCATTGCAGCCCGTTAGTACTTGAAGACAGCTTATAAGCAGGAGAGGGATCAACTTTTAGCACAAATAGAAAGTGATAGAACAAGGGGGAATGGCTTTAAACTAAAAAAAGGTCTAATTCAAGTTAGAAATTAGGAGGAAATTCTTTACACAGAGCAATATGATGCACAGGAACAGGTTGCCCAGAGTGTCATCTCTGATGACACTCAAGACCAAGACAGATGGGGCCCTGGGCAGTCTGATCTATCAACTGGTAATCTTGTAAATAGCAAAGGAGTTGGAACTAGGCAATCTTTAAGGCCCCTTCCAACCTAAGCCATTCTATGATAATGTTGTGGTGTGTTTGTTCTGTTTTGCTTACCCAGAACAAGATAAATCTTCAACCTTAACTAAATAAATTGTCGTTCCACCTAAGAAATATTTCAAACACTTCAATATGTAAACAGCTAAGTGTGGACTTCAGAATCAATTGCAAACAATGTGGTGCATTTTAGAGGTGATATTTTTATTTATTTTAAAAAAATATATATTTTTTAATAACGAAAGTCAGTCATGTTTCCTCCTAATATTTCTCTGTATATGCTCTGGCAGAAAACGTTCATTGCTTATTTGTCTACACTATTTAAAACACTACAGTATTATAACTATAGCCCATAATTATTTGAACGCAAGAAAATTATATTCAGAATGGGGTTACTGACTGCAGCTTTACGTAAAATTGATGTTTTCCATAAAATCCTTGAAGACTGAAATCTACAACTCTTAAAAGCTTTCTTAATAGTCAATTTATGCTTAGGAGGCATTTTTTATACTATTCTACATACTACTTACAACTTCAATTTTTCTGTATATTTGGCTCATTTATTTATTTATTTATTTAGACTATCATTGGTAACAATATTTTCTCTTTATTTTTATACAGAATCTTAACTGAAAAAGAAAAAACAAACAAAACCATAATTAAATGGAAACAGAGCATACTTACACAAGTAACCAAGCCCTTTTACAAGTCATGTACAGGGAGTTTACTTTCCCTATTTTTTAATTTTACTTACAGTAATCAAAATTTAGGTCATCATGAGATATCTTTATGAAAATGGATTATTTTATTTACTTATTTTTTTGGAAGTAGATCTTTCATAGGTCTTTTTTTTTTTTTCCACCTCCAGATATTTAAATTGGGTGAAAAAAAAATAGAAATTAAATCATTATATTTGTAGATACTATATCCAATCTAGCAAGCATAAGAAGATTCACAGCATTTCAGTAGGTCCTGAAAGCGCTTACTGTATTGTGACTGCCAACAAAACTTCATTCTCTGAGTTTACTAGCTTCTCCCCAGCACACAAATATACAGAGTTCTCATGGCTTTTTAGCCTGTGCCTGTGATACCTGACTTTGCAAACCTGAAGTCACTGACAATTGTAACAATTTCCAAGATTTAAGTGTTGCTAATTGTGATTGGGAAAACAAAAAAAACACTTCTTGTCTGGTTTTTCATTGAGTAGTTTAAATTATTCTAATCTTTAATATCAGATACTTAAAGGCTGACATAGATTGCTTTTAAGAGAAAATAATGAGCACACACTGGATGACAAAATATCATTTGATAGATTGGTGTACATTATTTGAACAGTTTTAGATATTCAAAACCACAATATTTTTATCTTTCTAAGAATCACTGATTAAAGCATATATAGAGGAACAAAACAAGCCATTAACATAACAGAAATTCAACAGTGATCTTCTTGGGCAAGATATAGAATCAGGAGCACAATATTCGTTATCTCTTCTGGAGATAAATATTTTATTCTCTGTATGTTAAATGCAAGAAAGCTTTCAGAAGGATACATTTCTATCGTAATTATGTTACATTATTTTGCATAGTAATTTATATTTCTCTCTTCTAAGTTAAAGGCTCAATGCCTGTTTCAGACAAGAGAATCAGAAACTTAAAAGCGTTCTTTGGTCATCTTCCCTAATTCCCCACAGAACAAAAATTATTTCTACTAGAAGACTCCTGATCACTTTCTTTGATTTTTAACTTGCTTTATAGTGATCAGACTGATGGTAGGACTTCCTTTCAAAGCTTATTCTACAGTATTAGAGACTGCTAAGAAGTTTCTTGGTAATTAGATTAAATTTGTCTTAGTTTATGTGTCATTTTTCTGCTTTTATCTTCGTAAATATATCTTAGAGAGCTTTTTCCTCCTTTGATGTTCACAGCATTTGTACATTTGCAGAATACTGTCATTAATTAATATGATAATAAGAATGGTTTTGTAATGGTAGTATGTTGAAAGTCCTTTTTGCAAGCACAGCAGAAACAACATCTTAGAAATTCCTCTCTGCAAAAGTTATTTTATAGTGTAAAATGAGCAACAGGACTGATCTTCATACACAGGTAAATCTATTATTTTTTTGTCTGGCTAGGCTGTATGCCAAGACAGCAAGGAGGAGTTTGTACAGATTATACATCACAGAAGATTTTTCTTTCGGAAGAAAAAATGTCAAGTGACATTCAGTTTGACTCAATGAGAGCAAAGCTGGACATTTTTAATGGGTTTGTTTAAAATTTACCAAAACCTAAGTTCTTATTTTGATCCAATACCAGAGTTCACCTTATTTAAATTTAGACAAATTTTTATGCAAAGAAAACATCATCTTTCTCACATTTGACCATGACAGATGTAAAGCAATTGAATAAATGTAGATGGCCCAGATAATTCAGGGTTTCTCAGAAAAGAAGAAATACAAAGTCAATTATTTCTCTGTACTTCTATAATAGTTATGCATCTCCTGCCAGGGTAATCAGATTATAGGAACAAAGACTGCATGATTTTCTTTATAAAATAGAAACATGCATGTAGTATAATTTAAACAATTTTAAAGGCTTTTTATAAAAAGCATACCCTATTTTTGTAATTTAAATTCTTCAATCAGAAATATTTTTAAATGTATATCTCTGATCAGAAATAATGTTCAGATTCAGTAGTAATAGAAATAAACATAATTCTAATGTAAATGAAAGTGTTCTGAACACTCCTCAAGATTATAATCTACCTTACTCCTTAATAGCTGCTGATAAATTGTATGATGTTTAGAGAAAACTTATTTTCAGAACAGTCCTAAGGCCAAATTTCCTACTGTTTAAAGGCAATTTTTTTTTTTACGCAGGTCACTTCAACAGATTTAGATCTCTTCCAGGCTAAATCAATTCATTGCATTATGACCGTATTTTCAAGGCACTCCACATTCAAGTGGAAGATTAAAAGAAATAGACATCTTGTTATTGGACGATTACATTGGATGAAAGGAGGGAGGAGCATGAGGTCTAACATTGTACTGTCTAACAACCTGTGAAACATATGAACATTTCACTTCAAGGGCACTTCAGGAGAAAACTGGAAACCAGACTTTCACGTAAATATACTGGAGGCCAAAAAGGGTAGAAGGTTTGTCTGATTTGGTGCGTGACTGGCTTTTTGGTTGGCTGGAGTGCAGGCTCTAAAACTGCATCATTTAACAGTCCTTGTGAGTCTGAACTGAATTCAAGCAGAAAACCTGGGAGTTGCTAAGGGAGTTCAAAATGAGGACAAACTGATGAACTGCAAAAGCCGTGAGATATCTAACGACATACGCATCTATAGAGGCTAGAAGCTGTTACAAGGACAGAGATGACTGTATTTATGCCTTCTTTTTAAAATATAACTGCACAATGAGTCTGGGACAGAGGTCAGGCTAATTGGATAAACTGTGAAAGTTGAGAACAATTATTTTTTCACTAGATACGAACTGAAAACTTTATGATGCATCTCTAAAGAACTGTAAAGTATGTGTGAATTATTTGCATTTCTAACATAAATAATGACTATATTTTAAGGATTGTTTTCAGTCTTATTTAAGCTGTTAATTTCAGTAATTGTATATTTAGTTCTAAAGGAAAATTCTTAGAATTATCTAGTTAGTTGTATTTGAACCCACATTTTGTCAGCAAAATTCTGTCATCAAATGTCTCTGTTATCCTCAGCAGTGGACACATCATTGTTCTAGACATCCATAGAGAGTTTCCTGTTTGAACTCTTATGAACATGAACACAAAAATATTTGGCATTTATATCTAAAATACAGTAATTTGTAGTGGATGCTTTCAATGAAATGAAATTTGAGTGCATGAATAAATTCCTGCTATCTTGCTATATTAGATGGCAGCTGGGCATTTGAATCTGGTTACTCTAGAGAATTAAAATTGTACAAAACTGCTTTTACACTGCACATTAAAATCTATTCTTTCATTAGACAGTCCACAGTTTCAAAGATATAATGGATAGGGTTGATTTTTTATCTTGGTCGTCTTGTTTCCATATGAACAATTAAATGGAAAGAAGAATAAGAGACATAAATTTTTTTATGCAGAAGTTCGAGTGTCTAAAAACAAAACAGATGAGCTCAAAGTAAAGCATATAAGCTAAAATAAATACAGAGATCAGTATTGGCAGGAAAAATACAGGGTTAAGTTTGGTTATTTATGAAGGAGAAAATAATAAAAGATTTTAGCATTGGTAAAATCGAAGACCAGAAAAGTGCCTGTATATGGGAATACTTACATCATGTCAACATACAGGTGAAACATACTTATCTGTTCACCATTAGTAGATACTGTATGTAAGTGATCTGTTATAGACAAAGGTGTGAAAAGCAAAACAAGACAAGTAAATTTAAAAGATTCATAGCTATATGTTCTTTTTCAGTAATGAGGATAGTAAAGAATAAGAAATGAGTGTCCATAGCACATAGCACTAAAGTGAAAGAGCACTCTGATGTTTTTCACTACCAGGGGAAAAAAAAAAAAGAAAAAAGAAGTTAAACAAAGATATTGAGTGATCAATATACATGCTTGAAACCTGGCTGTTTTCCTTGACTTTAGGACAAACAGTTTTCAGATGATGGAGATGTTTGCTTGTTTAAGAATCTGTTCAGTACCTAGGTGAAATGTGCTTCATTCCTGACCCAGGACTCTGGATTTCAGTAGAAAGAAAATAGCTACTAGGGATCTGAGAATGGATCAAAAGCTGTATTCATTCAACCATAAAGAACACAAACAGAAGATGTACTGAATGTAAAGAGGGACTTTTCAGTGTAAATATATATATTTTGCTACAAGGAAAGTGTAAGAAGCTAGAAAAAAATAGTAGGGGAAACTCTAGAGGATGAACCTATGCAAGAGGCAGCAAGATTGTTCTTTTTGACAACATCTTTCAATTTCTCCTAACTCCATTGACCCTCATCATAGGAGGCAATAATGTAAAAGAATCTGTAGGCAAATGGGAATATGCTAGATGTAATATAAGAGGAGCTTAGAAAGGTATTTGATACAGTGCCTAAGGAAATCTGGCTTTAAAGCACATGTTGGCACCATCTGGATGTGAACCAATCTTCTGTGAACTAAAAATCGCCTGAAGGACAATGCAGTACAAGAGGTATACAAATGTTATGCTGCCTGGCCTGTGGAAGCAGTATGTTAAATGAAGTTCTATGCTTTTAAGAGTTGCAGTGACAAGAACAGAAGAAAGGAGAAAGGTAGAAAATGTGAAACAATGAGAAAGGTAGCACAGAAATGTATTCTGAAGAAAATCCACCCTAAAAGCAGGTGATTGCACTTCAGTTTACTGAGTGGCGTTTTCTATAGGGTATAACTCAAAAAATTTATTTCAGCACCAAGCCGTAGCCAAAGGATACATTCACCTTCTGCATTTCACATTTATAGCGGTATGCACAGACAATATTTATGGGATTTTTTATCTACATTTGAATGACAAAGGCAAAACAACTGATTACTGGGCCTTTCATTCAAATTGAATATTTATCAGGTTCAATGTCTACAGACATCCGGAGATGACTCCAAAAGAACAAAGTTACAACAGCTATTTTCGCTATGATGTGTTCCTTCAAGAGGAACACAGGAAGTATAAAATGAACAAATTAGAAATCTCAGCTACAGTCTCACATTGTGGTAAGAAAGCAGAAGCATCATTCTTTGTTTGATTAAAAGAATGAAAATTTTGACCAAAAATTTTCTTCAGAAAATCACTTTTGACAAGTTCAATATTCTCTGCCTTTCCAGAAAATAAATAAATAAGTAAATAATAAGAAATATAAAATAAAATGAAATAAAATAAAATCAGAGTATAAGATGCTTTGCTAATCATGTGAGAACTGGAATACTTGCATAATCTTACTATGGTCTGTGAGGAATCAGTCTAAATCCCCGTATATGCATATAGGAACTAATTTATCTCAGGCTACTTTGTATCAGAAGAGGGGTGGCCAGAAGGGACAGGGAGGTCATTGCCCCTCTCTACTCTGTCTACGTAAGGCCTCATCTGTAGTACTGGGTTGAATTAAGGAAAGTAAGTCAGGTTAAAAGTTATGTGCCTTCATGAGATGCTGAACTGGTAGCTGCAGATTTGACATTACTAAGCCAAGTTCTCACTGACAGTAACAGATGCTTTTCTACAGACTTAGACAATTAGCGCAGAGAGTGGGTCTCCTGTTTTTCCAAATAACACTGTTAGCTATCCTATCTCTTGAATGCAAGGTAGCAGGCTCGAACATTAAAACCACAAATTAATGATGAAGCAGAAGGTTGGTGAACGGAGTTGTGGCCGATGAGAAGAAGACAAACCAGAGCCAGCCAAGTGTCCCCCATCCTAACCCAAGTCCAAGAAAATAAGATGACAGCCTTCATCAGAAAGACCACTGAGAGATAGGCATGTGTAAAAGAACTGAGATTTCAGGCGGAAGGGGGAATGTCAATCATTCCGGGGACTCACTGTAAAAACCCAGCCTTTTTTTGGACATCTAATGCATATATAAGCAGTTTTTTCTTTAAGTATGTGCCTTTCTTGCCCTCCGGTATGCAGGCTAGGTGGGAATACCCCCCTTTGCGTCCGTGTGCGCAGCGCTGATTAAACATACCTGCTTTATAACTACTCTGTGGCTATAGAGTTTGATTTCTGCACGTCAGGATCCAGGTCTGGGGCCTCCAATACAGGAAAGATGTGGAGCTGCTGGAGAGGGTCCAGAGAAGGGCCACAAAGATGATCAGAGGGCTGAATCACCTCCCCTGTGAAGACAGGCTGAGGGAGCCAGGCTTGTTCAGGCTAGCGAAGAGAAGGCTGCAGAGTGACCTCATTGCAGCCTTCCAATATTTAANAATAAAAGACTTGAGGTTGATTTGCTCTTATTTTCAGTCACACTATTTATTAACTTCATAACATCAGCTGGAACATCAGAAAATATATCATGAACTTTAGCATGTTTGAGTACATATCTAAACTGTGGAAAGAGATGTGATATGCAATCTGAAAAAGTAAAAAGTTTCAAACCATCTACCTCACTATGCAAATATCTAAACTTCTGAGCAAATAAAAAAGACTTTTTTCACCTTCACGACTTGAGTGATTTGTTGAGCAGTTAAATGATTCACCTTCTAAAATTCTTGAATGATTCACTAAGTTAAAAATGGTCAACATTTATAACAAACCCTCTTTATTCAGGATGCTTCATGAAGTTTACAGTATTTTCATAGATGTAGTAAAGACTAATGATCCTCTTGTATCTCTCACCTTTCTTCTTGACATCCTTCTGAAAATTCACATAGAAAAAAAATGTTGGGAAGTTTGTAGCAGTGATATGAGAAAGCCTGATAAGAATTTTGTGCTTGACAGCAGATACCAGCACAAGACACTGCTTTCATAAACGTAAGCCAAGCATGTCCTAAAGTACGTCACAATCAAGCTAACAACCAATTTTAGTTTAGTTCTGAACTTACTCCCAGTAGACATCTTGGAAACATTTAATCCTTAGCTTCAGGTATCGGAGTATTACAGGTCCTGAATGGAGTCTGGGATCATGCCTTACTGTAGTGCTAAACACTGTTAGTTGAAGAGATTACATATGTACATTGCATAACACATGGATAACACTCCAGATACCAGAGTCTGAAATCCCATAATCTCCAAAATCAGAATTAAATAAAGAAAACACATTTTGTATGACCACTGTGTCTGTTAAGGAGCTGCAGCCAGTCATACTTTACAAGTATAAGTGGCTAAATATTAAGTAAGTTAATTAAAAGGAGTAAATAAATCTTCAAACTAAAGAAAATCAAAGAATTTGTGACTCATTCATATGATACAGAAAAGAAAATGATAAATGTAAAAGAGTAAACGCATACAGATCTGCAGTTAACAGGAGGAATGCTAAATAAGGAAGAGGTGTTACACATTAACATTATTTCAATACATTAAATTACACATTATCTATGAAATTGTTTGACCAGAATGAGAAGAAATNCCAGGGGAAAAAAAAAAAAGAAAAAAGAAGTTAAACAAAGATATTGAGTGATCAATATACATGCTTGAAACCTGGCTGTTTTCCTTGACTTTAGGACAAACAGTTTTCAGATGATGGAGATGTTTGCTTGTTTAAGAATCTGTTCAGTACCTAGGTGAAATGTGCTTCATTCCTGACCCAGGACTCTGGATTTCAGTAGAAAGAAAATAGCTACTAGGGATCTGAGAATGGATCAAAAGCTGTATTCATTCAACCATAAAGAACACAAACAGAAGATGTACTGAATGTAAAGAGGGACTTTTCAGTGTAAATATATATATTTTGCTACAAGGAAAGTGTAAGAAGCTAGAAAAAAATAGTAGGGGAAACTCTAGAGGATGAACCTATGCAAGAGGCAGCAAGATTGTTCTTTTTGACAACATCTTTCAATTTCTCCTAACTCCATTGACCCTCATCATAGGAGGCAATAATGTAAAAGAATCTGTAGGCAAATGGGAATATGCTAGATGTAATATAAGAGGAGCTTAGAAAGGTATTTGATACAGTGCCTAAGGAAATCTGGCTTTAAAGCACATGTTGGCACCATCTGGATGTGAACCAATCTTCTGTGAACTAAAAATCGCCTGAAGGACAATGCAGTACAAGAGGTATACAAATGTTATGCTGCCTGGCCTGTGGAAGCAGTATGTTAAATGAAGTTCTATGCTTTTAAGAGTTGCAGTGACAAGAACAGAAGAAAGGAGAAAGGTAGAAAATGTGAAACAATGAGAAAGGTAGCACAGAAATGTATTCTGAAGAAAATCCACCCTAAAAGCAGGTGATTGCACTTCAGTTTACTGAGTGGCGTTTTCTATAGGGTATAACTCAAAAAATTTATTTCAGCACCAAGCCGTAGCCAAAGGATACATTCACCTTCTGCATTTCACATTTATAGCGGTATGCACAGACAATATTTATGGGATTTTTTATCTACATTTGAATGACAAAGGCAAAACAACTGATTACTGGGCCTTTCATTCAAATTGAATATTTATCAGGTTCAATGTCTACAGACATCCGGAGATGACTCCAAAAGAACAAAGTTACAACAGCTATTTTCGCTATGATGTGTTCCTTCAAGAGGAACACAGGAAGTATAAAATGAACAAATTAGAAATCTCAGCTACAGTCTCACATTGTGGTAAGAAAGCAGAAGCATCATTCTTTGTTTGATTAAAAGAATGAAAATTTTGACCAAAAATTTTCTTCAGAAAATCACTTTTGACAAGTTCAATATTCTCTGCCTTTCCAGAAAATAAATAAATAAGTAAATAATAAGAAATATAAAATAAAATGAAATAAAATAAAATCAGAGTATAAGATGCTTTGCTAATCATGTGAGAACTGGAATACTTGCATAATCTTACTATGGTCTGTGAGGAATCAGTCTAAATCCCCGTATATGCATATAGGAACTAATTTATCTCAGGCTACTTTGTATCAGAAGAGGGGTGGCCAGAAGGGACAGGGAGGTCATTGCCCCTCTCTACTCTGTCTACGTAAGGCCTCATCTGTAGTACTGGGTTGAATTAAGGAAAGTAAGTCAGGTTAAAAGTTATGTGCCTTCATGAGATGCTGAACTGGTAGCTGCAGATTTGACATTACTAAGCCAAGTTCTCACTGACAGTAACAGATGCTTTTCTACAGACTTAGACAATTAGCGCAGAGAGTGGGTCTCCTGTTTTTCCAAATAACACTGTTAGCTATCCTATCTCTTGAATGCAAGGTAGCAGGCTCGAACATTAAAACCACAAATTAATGATGAAGCAGAAGGTTGGTGAACGGAGTTGTGGCCGATGAGAAGAAGACAAACCAGAGCCAGCCAAGTGTCCCCCATCCTAACCCAAGTCCAAGAAAATAAGATGACAGCCTTCATCAGAAAGACCACTGAGAGATAGGCATGTGTAAAAGAACTGAGATTTCAGGCGGAAGGGGGAATGTCAATCATTCCGGGGACTCACTGTAAAAACCCAGCCTTTTTTTGGACATCTAATGCATATATAAGCAGTTTTTTCTTTAAGTATGTGCCTTTCTTGCCCTCCGGTATGCAGGCTAGGTGGGAATACCCCCCTTTGCGTCCGTGTGCGCAGCGCTGATTAAACATACCTGCTTTATAACTACTCTGTGGCTATAGAGTTTGATTTCTGCACGTCAGGATCCAGGTCTGGGGCCTCCAATACAGGAAAGATGTGGAGCTGCTGGAGAGGGTCCAGAGAAGGGCCACAAAGATGATCAGAGGGCTGAATCACCTCCCCTGTGAAGACAGGCTGAGGGAGCCAGGCTTGTTCAGGCTAGCGAAGAGAAGGCTGCAGAGTGACCTCATTGCAGCCTTCCAATATTTAAGAGGGGATTACAAACAGGAAGGAAATCAACATTTTACTTGGGAAGATACTGATAGGACAAAGGGGAATGGTTTTAAGCTCAAGGAGGGAAGATTTAGATTAGATGTCAAAGAGAATTTCTTCATGGAGAGAGTGGTGAGATGCTGGAACAGGCTTCCTAGACAGGCTGTGAATGCCCCATCCCTGGAGGTGTTCAGGACCAAGTTGCATGGAGCCCTGGGCAAGCTGGTCTGGTATCAGATTTGGAGGTTGATGGCCCTGCCCGTAGCAGGGAGTTTGGAACCTGATGATCCTTGGGGTCCCTTCCAACCCAAACCATTCTATGACTCTGTGATTTTATGAATTGGTCCTACTCTATTCAAAATACTAACACAAATTAAAGCTGTGTTTTTATGCCAGTTTAACTAAAACAATGTAAAATTGAAAGAAGTGACATTTAAAAATTTTGTGTAGGATTTTCTTCTT
The DNA here is from genome assembly GCA_016647715.1 of Pavo muticus. Classification (NCBI taxonomy): domain Eukaryota; kingdom Metazoa; phylum Chordata; class Aves; order Galliformes; family Phasianidae; genus Pavo; species Pavo muticus. Next base: position 87,271 of record JACDJE010001051.1, read on the forward strand.
CAATAATTTTACAAGCATAACTGAAACTGAAATGCAATGAATTTTAAAAGATTTTGATAGTTTTATGAAATCATTTTTAGTTGAATAATTTCAATTAGAATTTTACAATTGTTTTCAAGTAAAAGCAGCCATGCTTGTATTTTAATAAATAATCATTAGAGGGTGAAACACAGCTCAATTAAATCAGTTTGTCCACAGTACTACTTGAAAGTTATTATTTTAATGAAGAATTCATTAATTTCCTGGTCAGAATTCAGATGATGCTTTTCTCATTTAGTTTTCTAATATAGTGAAAAAATAATGCTAATATAAAAATTAAAGGTAGACCAGTATTCTAAAGCACTTTCATATAAAATTGATATTCTTATAATAAGCTTGTTTCTGGATTAGGAGAAAGTAATCCATTTCTGCACACAGATCTGAACCACACATTTTCCCATAATCAGTTTGTTTATCACAACAATATTCTTTTTTTATAACCCCATGCTTTAAATGCAGTCCCACACTTAAATGAAAGAGAATTTCATGTTACATCTAAGTTGATATTATCATTGCTTCTTAGAGCATTAAATTAGTGAACCTTACTGAGAAGTGGGCTCAATATAATGAATGCTTTCCTCTTTTCAAAGGGTGGAATCATCATTTTGCCAGCTAATTATGACACATAGTAAATGCTGTGTAGCTATAATCTATTCATAGAAAAGGAAACACAGTTTAGGTTCCTTTAAACAATACTCTCTGATGCTATGCATCAATGTAGAAGTATATTTTTAGTGTGTTCTTTCTTCAGAGTGTTTCAGAATAATATTCTTATGATAAAACCAGAAATGCATTCTCATCACCAAATGTTTGAAGTTTTCCTTTTCAAACATTTTAAACTAACTTAGAACCAAACTTCGCACTTCTTTTTTGTACCATAGAATTGATACTCTACAATATTTCTTTTGAGTTAAGGTACAAGTACAGGTTTCACATTTATGCACACATCGAACAAATCAATGCAAATACTGTTTGACTTCATGAGCTTGCTACTCCAAGCCCATTAAATTTCTACACGAACTGAATAAACCTTTTATACTACAGCAATTTTATAATAATCTTTGCTTTTAGCATCCTCTCTTCATCAGGTTTTACTTTAATTACTTCACTGAAATATTTTAAAGTTCATCTGAGAATCTCATCTGTACATCTTTAGAACTTTTGGAGAAAATTGATTCCCTTTTGATTCCCTGTCATGAGTAAATGTAAATATGTAAATAATATGAAAAAAAAATTGATTGCAAAGCTGTAAAGTGATGGGAATTTGTGGAGAACATGGGTTGGGAATACCTAAGGGATACGAAATAATAGCAACTGCAGGGAAAAACAAAGGCAAGGAGTAAAGACACAGTCCAATTTCCATTAGTAGGTTAATCTACCAATATTTAATATTGATTAAGCTGATTCCTAATTGATGGTGCTGTAGTCCCTTGAATAAAATGGGAGGAATTATTAATAAAATCAATTTGATATTTAGTTACTTTAACTCATACATACTGTTACACTTGGATACCGTCATTTGTAGACAAATGCCTTGGATCAGTTTTCCATTCTAAGACCAGTTCCATTTTTCCCAACAGCAACTAATGCATTTTGACCTACTGTGTTCAGTAAGAGTTTTTATGTGAGTTACAGAGTTAAGAAAACAAAACAAAACAAAACAATTAAAAAAAAAAAAAAAGTTTTTGAGTTTTATCAGGTATTCCTTAACTGTTAAACAATCTCTAGCGTAATAGCTTTTACTGAGGGGACTGAGATAACCACTTATGCTAATTACTTATTTTTTTCACTGGTCATACAGGAGTTGTATTACTTGAGATGTCACTGCAGGAAATAAACAAGCAGGCAGTTTATAGTATAATACTGAGATGTACTTCAGTGAAGTGAAGATTGTTTTTATATTATTCTAATGGTACCTCAAGATGGTCCATCAGGAAACTCTTTAAGACTCAAGTAGCAGTGTTAGAAAGCAGACATTCTTTAATATTAGCTCTGAATGTATGGGAGTAATCCTATCATACACGGCTTACACAGAAATCCTCAGTTTATATATATCACTTGTGTTGCATGTGCAGAAATTTTCCAAGAGGTATGTTACATATGCAGAAGTTTCTCAGAGTTATGTCACATAAGCAAGTTTCACAAAAGTCTGTTACTTATTCAGTGACCAATTCCAAGCAGGACCTCCTATTTCCTTGGTAGAAAGATTCAGCAGAATTTCCTTAACTCCTTGGTTCAGAGACATAGCTTTTATCTGTTACCTAAACAAAAGTTGCAGGGCAGGGGTATCCATCAATGCGCACTAGCAAGCTTAACAATATTGTTACAACTTGTATCACCAACAGGGAGATAGCTCATCTTCCTCAGACGTCTCATGGGGATAGGAACATTATTTTCACCTAGTTACTAAATATGATGCATGTTAAGCATGCCTTGCGTGTGCCCATCTCTATCTGAACTTTAGACATAAGAAACCTTTGCTTGGTAAGTCACAATGAGGGCAAGAAGGAGAAAGTCTCTGTAGGAGTTTTACCTGGATGGTGATGAAGGAGCAAAACTTCTGATGCTTCAGCAGGTTTCATGGTGAAAATTTCCCATATGATAAATTCTGGAGCTTACGTCATATACTGTAGCACATGTGCCACCTGATTTTCAGCTCAGCTTACTTTCTGTTACTCCTGAAGAAATGAATGAGTTATACTCAGAGTCTATGTTTCTCAGTTTATGTTATACTATTAAATTTTTATGTTAAATTAGAGGTATGCAACTGAATTAAAATAAAGAACATATTACCTTTACATTTCTAGCTTTGGGAGTGTTTTAACTGTAATCTAAATTTTATAGGTGTGGCAAGAAAGCTATGGGCTCCCTTGCTGGTGTGGCAAGAGGGGCACGGACTCCCTTGCTGGTGCAGAACAAAGAACTAAGACCTTTACTGTAGGTGCTTACAACCTTTTATACCCATGCAACAACAACTTGGTCACATGTAGGAGCCAGGCGCCTCATGTGTGTTTACATCTGGCTCAAGTAGCTGCTGAGCTTGTTCACTCCTTTGCTAGGTCTTTTGTTCGTAATGACATTCTTTGTCCCACATACAGGTAAATTTGATATTTGATACATAATTGTAAGTGTTTTTTCTCTCTGAAGTATCAGATATTTCTGGTAAATATACTTCCCCACCTAAAATTAGGAATGCTAACAATAGCATTTACATCTTTGATGAGAAAAAGGTTTGGTGGTTTTTTTTTATTGTTGTTTGTTTTTTTCTGGGAGCTTATTATGATTAATTTTTTCATTGATACTATTAATACTTCATTGTACCTGCTAAAATGTCAATAAACTTTCATATATATATTTTTTAATTCAATTGCTTTAGTTAGCTGAATTTTTTTATATTTTTTTTTTGTGATCAGTAATCATATTTATAGCATCCTTCATGAGAAATATTATGACAGCACTTTTTTAGACAACTTGGAAAGCATTGAGAGATACACATTTGTAAGTGCAGAATACTAAGTATTATAAGTATATTTCAGTTGCAGACAAGCTGATGCCATCTCTTGGTTGTGCAAATTAACAATATGAAAATAGCAAAAATAATAGGAAAAATAGCAAAATAATAGGAAAAAAAACCCAACATATATTTTAAAAGGATTTCACATGAATGTAATATTTTTTACAATACTTTTTCATGAAATACCATTTCTCTGCATGTATGTTATCTTGCTGTCCTGGGAGCAACAAAATCTCAAACAGATACTGAAATGTTCGTTGCATGCAACAGGAAAGATAATTGTGAGAACAATTATTAAAAAAAAAAAAAAAAATCCATGTAGCTCTCTAAGAACAGGCAAGAAATGCATACAGTGAATCCACAGACTTGAAACAAAAATGAGATACACTCAAATACATGTAAAGCCTTTTCACAAAACTAAGCTAGAGGTCAAATGGTTTGGGAGGTGACTGAGACTTCAACCAGTATTGGTTCTTGCCAACAGATCTAAGCAGACAGATGTCTACAAGCCCAGGACTTCTGATTAGCCAAAACATCCTTGATGTGCAAAACTGCAGACATTTTTTAAATGCTGTGTTTCCTAATTCTATACTTGCAGGTAGGTCAGAGGAGTAAACACCGAAGTGCTTTCCTTCCCTCCTTCCCTCCTTCCCTCCTTCCTTCCTTCCTTCCTTCCTTCCTTCCTTCTCTCCTTCCCTCCTTCCCTCCTTCCCTCCCTCCTTCCCTCCCTCCTTCCTTCCCTCCTTTCTTCCTTCCCTCCGTCCTTCCCTCCTTCTTTCCTTCCTTCCTTCCTTCCTTCCTTCTCTCCTTCCCTCCTTCCTTCCCTCCCTCCCTCCTTCCCTCCGTCCTTCCCTCCTTCCTTCCTTCCTTCCCTGCTTCCTTCCTTCCCTCCTTCTTTCCCTCCTTCCTTCCTTCCTTCCTTCCTTCCCTCCCTCCCTCCTTCCCTCCTTCCTTCCTTCCCTCCTTCCTTCCTTCCTTCCTTCCCTCCTTCCTTCCTTCCTTCCTTCCTTCCTTCCTTCCTTCCTTCCTTCCTTCCTTCCTTCCTTCCTTCCTTCCTTCCTT
>JACDJE010001051.1:97206-137843 GCA_016647715.1 Pavo muticus
AGAGGAGAGGAGAGGAGAGGAGAGGAGAGGAGAGGAGAGGAGTAATACATTTTATTGTTTATTATCGAAGATCATATTTAAAGGTAGTAGAGGAATATTTTATCAATGCAAGCAACATTCATTATACTGTACGTAAGAAACACTGCATAAGATACAATGAAAAACACTAGATATAATTAACACCTTGATTCTTCAACTATTTTTTTCATCATTTATATGAGGTAGCCCCATTTGTACTGTGTTCAGATAGAAACATGTATCAATCTAAATTTTCTCTTTGAATTATAGTTCTTTTATATCAAAAATTCATCAAATGTGTTAGAAGTTTTTGCACTGAATTTATTCCTAATTAGTTTAAAAAAAGAAAAGTAGAAATAATTCAACACATAAGTTTAAAGAAGAACATCCAGGGTTAGAATAAGATATCACAGTTCATGAAAGGAGTTTGGGTTAAGGTTAAGGTTTTCACTTTTCTCTAAGATATGAAAAATTCATTAACAAAGCTACTTTGGAACCCACTTTAATAATACAGCAGGATTGTGAATCCTTGCTGAAGTCTGGGGCCCCCAGTACAAGAAAGATAGGGAGCAGTTAGAGAGGGTCCAGAGGAGGGCCAGAAAAATGACCAGATGGCTGGAGTACGTCCCTTATGAAGACAGGCTGAGGGAGCCAGGATTGTTCAGCCTGGAGAAAAGAAGGCTGCAGGGTGATCTCGTTGCAGCCTTCCAGTAACTAAAGGGAGCCTACAAACAGGAGTGGAGTCAACTCTTTACAAGGGTAGATACTGGCAGGACAAGGGAAAATGGTTTCAAGTTGAAGGAGGGAAGATTTAGGTTGGATATCGGAGAAGTTCTTTACCGAGAGAGTGGCGAGGTGCTGGAACAGACTGCCCAGAGAGGTTGTGGATGCCTCATCCCTGGAGGTGTTCAAGGCCAGGTTGGATGGGGCCCTGGGCAGCCTGGTCCAGTATTACATATGGAGCCTGGTGGCCTGACTGTGGCAGGGGTTTGGAGCTTTATGATCCGTGAGGTCCCTTCCAACTCAAGCCAATCTTTGATTCTATGATTCTATTTATTTCTTTATTGAAGATAAATCCCATAAATTGAAGATTGAAAATACAGTCCTCATGAAAATAAGGTTTAGGATGTATCATGCCTGAGAAATGTGTTACAAAGTCTCTTAAGCTCCTGAATTAAAATCAGCACAGCAGTCTGAGCAGTATTATACCTCACTAATAAACCATATTGGCAGGAAAAGCTAGCAATGCATGTGTAATGATTTCCTGTTCTAAATCAGTATCTCTGAACTGTGTAGTACTTCAGGTGTTAGTCTGGAGACATTTACAATTGCATTCTATTGGACATACTTCAGGCAATACCTAGTCAGAACCTTGGGGAACAGTTTTGTGAAGTATCTCTAAAAACTTTAATGGGATTTAGACTCCTAATTGCATTACATTTTTTATTCATAAAGAATAACAATCTCCTTGGAAAAAAAGAAAAAAGAAAAGAAAAAGAAAGAAAAAAAAAGAATAGCAAAGACAACAGCACTATCTTCGTACTCTGAAGCTTGAAATTAATTGTAAGTAGTGAATGAGTTTATTACGGGGTTATGATAAACCACAATTGTATACCCATATAAGGGCTAGAATATAGCTCACAGAACAGAGAAGAATACGGAATAGGAGTATTCTGCAAGGAGTAAATATTATTGTTAGAAATATACATCACCTTCATTTTGAAACTCTTGGAAATTTAATTTAAAAAATACAACAAAAAGAGTTCTTGTGTCAAGGGAATTAGTTCCTAAGACAGTCATCCAAGGGAAGGGTTACTGATTTCTTTCCAGAGGAGAGAACAATTATTATTAATAAACTATGATAAGGAAACCACACAAAAAAAATATTTAGATTTGTTTTAAGTTCCTAACAGAACTTCGTCTTGACTTCAAATATTCTATGCATCACGAAGAGCTAGCCATATATTTGAAACAGTCTCAGGATAGAAATCTCACAAAAGGCAAGATTGCTATATGGTTGTAAAATAAAATGGACAGAATCAGTAAAAAAGACTGAAGAAATGAAACATCACTAAGTGGTAAACACATACTGACTTAAGTGCATTATATGCTGCTGTATTAAAAATAAAGTCTATAGCAGAAATACTGTTCTATGAGATCAATAAAGAAATGTGGATCAGTAATATATAATGAACAACTGACTGTATTAATTCTGAGCTTATTAAGAAATCCAGGGAAATAAATGAATATTATTCTTTTGCATACATCTATTGTACCCCTTGAAAAATTAGTTCATCTTGTTTTCTCACTCTCAGTGAAGCCAAACACAATTTTAACTACAAACTACAGCACTTTAACTTCTCTATTGCTAGAAACTTTCCAATAATGTAGGATAAATTCCTTAAAATATCTCATTCTGTCCTACACAAAACTATCACTAAAATATCACGTCTTGTTTGCTTCTTTGTCCCTTGTTGCTCACTCATATACCTGTATATAGATTATGTTCAAATGGTTTGTACTGTATGTGAAAAAATATGGTACTGGTGCTTACCCATTTTCTGTTAAGCCAATGTCCTTAATGTCATTGCCAACCATATCAAGATGTATATCAAGAATGGCATTGCTAGCCAGTCAAGGGAAATTATTGTCCTGCTCTACACTGTATTGGTGTGGCCTCACCTCAAGAAGTCTGTGCAGTTTTAGACACCACAGTACAAAAACGACATGAAACTATTAGAGAGTGTCTAAAGAAGGGCTACAAATATGGTTAAGGGTCTAGAGGGGAACATGTATGAGGAGTGACTGAAGTCCCTTGGTTTGCTCAGTGCAGAAGAAAGAGACTGAGGGGAGATGTCACTGTGCTTTATGGCTTACTCATGAGGGGTATCGAGGGGCAAGTGATGATCTCTGCCTTCTGGTGACAAGGAAAGGACCTGATGGAATGTCATGTAACTGTGACAGGGGAGACTCACCCTCTCTCTTCACTGAGAGGGTGACTTGGAATTGGAACAAGCTCCCAAAGGAAGTGGTCACAGCATGAAGTTTGCTGGAGTTCAAGGAATGTCTGGATAAAGCTCTGAGACATATGGTCTGATTCTGGAGTGGTCCTTTCTTAAGCCAGGAGATGTACTCTATATTCACATTTTTTTAAGGAACTAACTCATAATTCTTTAGTACGTTTCTTATGCATTTGTATTAGGTTTTTGGCAAAACTTTGGTCTTCAAAAGGTAGTAGATTATTCTATGAGAAATTTCACTGGAGAATATGTAATCCCATGAGTTTTTACCTTGTCACCCATCAGTTCTACAACTGATTAATTTCTTTTTATGTCACATCATATGTAGGAGAGGCAAGACCATTAAATATTAATTTGTAAATTTTGTTCTAATTTCTTCTATGCTTTTTTCCACATGGAATATCTAGAGTTTTTTACTTTCTAATAAATTTTGTTGTTCACTGTAAAGTTGTCTTTTTCTCAACAGTTCTCCACAACATGGTCTTGAAAGGAGTATACGCTACTTGATTTTTTTTCTTAATATGTCCATTGCTTTTCATTTACAGGAGATGAATAACATGTCTGCAATCCATGAAGGAAGATGAAATAAATTAGGTTAAAAAAAAATATAAAAAAATTAAAGCCTGAGAGTCTGATTCTACAGTTCTAAATTAAATAAGAGTTTCACAATTTTAAAAATCAGTTTTGAAAACTGCACTTTAGTTAAAACAGCTACTGCTGTCATCAACAAACTGTAATAGCTAGTTGCAGATAAAGTCATCTTTTGAATGTTGCAGAGAGACCATGCCACACATTTATCACACTTAAAACATCAATGCTTACATCCAGGGTTGAGATAGTTGCTGACAGCTGTTCTGTACATTTCACTCACTCTGACACACCTAATAGCGTTTTCCCATAATAGGTCACCTAGTGTGTGCATGATCTTCAGATACAAAACATAGTAGGTTTGTATACTATTGTTAACTATTTCTAATTTACAGACACACATCTTTCTTCATTGTGAGCCTGAAGTGTAAGAACAGTTACGGTTACAGGGTAACTTACATGGTAGATGATCATATTGACTTCCTTGATACTATTCTGACTTTAGTTATTGTATACCAGTTATTAGCTGTCATTTTCAGAAACAAATTATAGTTTCAAAATCTTTCACATACAAGCTAAATGAAACTGAAGTACTACAGTATTTATATCAGATTATAGAATCATAAAATCGTAGAATAATAGACTCCTTAGACACAGAGGAGACTTTTAAAGGCCATCTAGTCCAACTTCCCTACAATGAACAGAGACACATGCAGCTAGATCAGGTTGTCCAGGGCCTGATACAGCCTTGCCTTGAAAGTCTCCAGGTAAATTCTCTTATGATAAGACAAAGGAGATCTCATAGAAATCAATATGGGAATTACTTGAATAGATTTCACCACTCTTTTCCATATGAACTTCAGAATTATTAAAAATATTGAATTCTAGAGTATCGAGATAGGGTGTAGTTATTTCAGCATATGAGTTTTTTCTGAAATAAGCAAAGATCAGTAAAAGTACTCAACAAATGTTTAAACTAATGTAAAATTAATGTATAATATATAATATGTAAATGTATAATGCATAATAATGTAAAATATATAGGTAAATCTGAAAAAGATGATGAAACAACTTTTAACATTTGTATTTTTTATTACTTGCCCCACATTCTGTTTACTACTTAGCCACAGTTTTGCTCAGAGATTTATGCTGATGAAGGAAGCTTCGTGAGGAGTATGGTAAATATTAAATTATCAGGAAAAAGAATTTTAAAAGGAAATTATAAATGTTTAATTGCTTTTAAAAATGAAGTGAACAAGATAGACAAATAATTCGGAGTACTTGGTCATATTTGTATTAAATATAATTGACATATTCTGCCTTGAATTATCAACAGCGATAGGAGATTCTCAGGGTAAAGTTATACATGTGATCAGTGGCAACAGATATTAGAGCTATCCAAAGAAACTTTATTTTCAGGAAGGTGTTAAATTAAGATTCTTCTTACGGACAGCCTAGGATATCACATGAGATAAATAATTTAAGGCAATGAGAAAGTAACTGAGACAAACTGTCAAAGAGTTTTTTCTGCTAATTAGATAGTAGAGGGGCTGGTAGCAGTATTTCTGTAGAAAGATTGATATTCCATTTTTGTGAAAAGTTCTGAACTAGATAGTGGAAAACTCTTGTAAGAGAAAGTACTACTAAAAGCCAGTAGGAAGGGAAAACATTGTCTTGGTTCTTGAGATGAAAATTTCAGTAAAATAAACAGAAGAAGAAATGATTGCTGTGGAAAATTAGGCCTATCTTCAGCAAAGTCTAAGTTAAAAGCCTAAAAAAAGTAATAATGCAAGCCTTGAGTGTGTTAAACAGCCTCTCACTGCTACACAATGTAAAATACGACCAGCGAATGTAAAACTGAGGAGTAACTATTAGTTTTTAAAGTCTGCTCATGCTTTATAAATAAATATATTGCTATCACCTATTGAGCAAAAGAGGCAACATAATCCCTAATAATATAAATTCAACTCAGCAAATGAGATATTTAGATACTTTTTGCTCTTCAGTTGTTCAATTCAAAGGGACACAATCATTATTTCTATAAATCATACTCTTCATATTTTGCAAAAAAAAAGTTATGGTAAATTCAGAGTTCTACCCCTAACATACAGAACAAACTACTTATACTGAGTCAGATTTCAATCTGTCATGGGGTTATCCCTAGATATAAGTCCTTGACAGGGGGGNGAGAGGAGAGGAGAGGAGAGGAGAGGAGAGCAGAGGAGAGGAGAGGAGAGGAGAGGAGAGGAGAGGAGAGGAGTAATACATTTTATTGTTTATTATCGAAGATCATATTTAAAGGTAGTAGAGGAATATTTTATCAATGCAAGCAACATTCATTATACTGTACGTAAGAAACACTGCATAAGATACAATGAAAAACACTAGATATAATTAACACCTTGATTCTTCAACTATTTTTTTCATCATTTATATGAGGTAGCCCCATTTGTACTGTGTTCAGATAGAAACATGTATCAATCTAAATTTTCTCTTTGAATTATAGTTCTTTTATATCAAAAATTCATCAAATGTGTTAGAAGTTTTTGCACTGAATTTATTCCTAATTAGTTTAAAAAAAGAAAAGTAGAAATAATTCAACACATAAGTTTAAAGAAGAACATCCAGGGTTAGAATAAGATATCACAGTTCATGAAAGGAGTTTGGGTTAAGGTTAAGGTTTTCACTTTTCTCTAAGATATGAAAAATTCATTAACAAAGCTACTTTGGAACCCACTTTAATAATACAGCAGGATTGTGAATCCTTGCTGAAGTCTGGGGCCCCCAGTACAAGAAAGATAGGGAGCAGTTAGAGAGGGTCCAGAGGAGGGCCAGAAAAATGACCAGATGGCTGGAGTACGTCCCTTATGAAGACAGGCTGAGGGAGCCAGGATTGTTCAGCCTGGAGAAAAGAAGGCTGCAGGGTGATCTCGTTGCAGCCTTCCAGTAACTAAAGGGAGCCTACAAACAGGAGTGGAGTCAACTCTTTACAAGGGTAGATACTGGCAGGACAAGGGAAAATGGTTTCAAGTTGAAGGAGGGAAGATTTAGGTTGGATATCGGAGAAGTTCTTTACCGAGAGAGTGGCGAGGTGCTGGAACAGACTGCCCAGAGAGGTTGTGGATGCCTCATCCCTGGAGGTGTTCAAGGCCAGGTTGGATGGGGCCCTGGGCAGCCTGGTCCAGTATTACATATGGAGCCTGGTGGCCTGACTGTGGCAGGGGTTTGGAGCTTTATGATCCGTGAGGTCCCTTCCAACTCAAGCCAATCTTTGATTCTATGATTCTATTTATTTCTTTATTGAAGATAAATCCCATAAATTGAAGATTGAAAATACAGTCCTCATGAAAATAAGGTTTAGGATGTATCATGCCTGAGAAATGTGTTACAAAGTCTCTTAAGCTCCTGAATTAAAATCAGCACAGCAGTCTGAGCAGTATTATACCTCACTAATAAACCATATTGGCAGGAAAAGCTAGCAATGCATGTGTAATGATTTCCTGTTCTAAATCAGTATCTCTGAACTGTGTAGTACTTCAGGTGTTAGTCTGGAGACATTTACAATTGCATTCTATTGGACATACTTCAGGCAATACCTAGTCAGAACCTTGGGGAACAGTTTTGTGAAGTATCTCTAAAAACTTTAATGGGATTTAGACTCCTAATTGCATTACATTTTTTATTCATAAAGAATAACAATCTCCTTGGAAAAAAAGAAAAAAGAAAAGAAAAAGAAAGAAAAAAAAAGAATAGCAAAGACAACAGCACTATCTTCGTACTCTGAAGCTTGAAATTAATTGTAAGTAGTGAATGAGTTTATTACGGGGTTATGATAAACCACAATTGTATACCCATATAAGGGCTAGAATATAGCTCACAGAACAGAGAAGAATACGGAATAGGAGTATTCTGCAAGGAGTAAATATTATTGTTAGAAATATACATCACCTTCATTTTGAAACTCTTGGAAATTTAATTTAAAAAATACAACAAAAAGAGTTCTTGTGTCAAGGGAATTAGTTCCTAAGACAGTCATCCAAGGGAAGGGTTACTGATTTCTTTCCAGAGGAGAGAACAATTATTATTAATAAACTATGATAAGGAAACCACACAAAAAAAATATTTAGATTTGTTTTAAGTTCCTAACAGAACTTCGTCTTGACTTCAAATATTCTATGCATCACGAAGAGCTAGCCATATATTTGAAACAGTCTCAGGATAGAAATCTCACAAAAGGCAAGATTGCTATATGGTTGTAAAATAAAATGGACAGAATCAGTAAAAAAGACTGAAGAAATGAAACATCACTAAGTGGTAAACACATACTGACTTAAGTGCATTATATGCTGCTGTATTAAAAATAAAGTCTATAGCAGAAATACTGTTCTATGAGATCAATAAAGAAATGTGGATCAGTAATATATAATGAACAACTGACTGTATTAATTCTGAGCTTATTAAGAAATCCAGGGAAATAAATGAATATTATTCTTTTGCATACATCTATTGTACCCCTTGAAAAATTAGTTCATCTTGTTTTCTCACTCTCAGTGAAGCCAAACACAATTTTAACTACAAACTACAGCACTTTAACTTCTCTATTGCTAGAAACTTTCCAATAATGTAGGATAAATTCCTTAAAATATCTCATTCTGTCCTACACAAAACTATCACTAAAATATCACGTCTTGTTTGCTTCTTTGTCCCTTGTTGCTCACTCATATACCTGTATATAGATTATGTTCAAATGGTTTGTACTGTATGTGAAAAAATATGGTACTGGTGCTTACCCATTTTCTGTTAAGCCAATGTCCTTAATGTCATTGCCAACCATATCAAGATGTATATCAAGAATGGCATTGCTAGCCAGTCAAGGGAAATTATTGTCCTGCTCTACACTGTATTGGTGTGGCCTCACCTCAAGAAGTCTGTGCAGTTTTAGACACCACAGTACAAAAACGACATGAAACTATTAGAGAGTGTCTAAAGAAGGGCTACAAATATGGTTAAGGGTCTAGAGGGGAACATGTATGAGGAGTGACTGAAGTCCCTTGGTTTGCTCAGTGCAGAAGAAAGAGACTGAGGGGAGATGTCACTGTGCTTTATGGCTTACTCATGAGGGGTATCGAGGGGCAAGTGATGATCTCTGCCTTCTGGTGACAAGGAAAGGACCTGATGGAATGTCATGTAACTGTGACAGGGGAGACTCACCCTCTCTCTTCACTGAGAGGGTGACTTGGAATTGGAACAAGCTCCCAAAGGAAGTGGTCACAGCATGAAGTTTGCTGGAGTTCAAGGAATGTCTGGATAAAGCTCTGAGACATATGGTCTGATTCTGGAGTGGTCCTTTCTTAAGCCAGGAGATGTACTCTATATTCACATTTTTTTAAGGAACTAACTCATAATTCTTTAGTACGTTTCTTATGCATTTGTATTAGGTTTTTGGCAAAACTTTGGTCTTCAAAAGGTAGTAGATTATTCTATGAGAAATTTCACTGGAGAATATGTAATCCCATGAGTTTTTACCTTGTCACCCATCAGTTCTACAACTGATTAATTTCTTTTTATGTCACATCATATGTAGGAGAGGCAAGACCATTAAATATTAATTTGTAAATTTTGTTCTAATTTCTTCTATGCTTTTTTCCACATGGAATATCTAGAGTTTTTTACTTTCTAATAAATTTTGTTGTTCACTGTAAAGTTGTCTTTTTCTCAACAGTTCTCCACAACATGGTCTTGAAAGGAGTATACGCTACTTGATTTTTTTTCTTAATATGTCCATTGCTTTTCATTTACAGGAGATGAATAACATGTCTGCAATCCATGAAGGAAGATGAAATAAATTAGGTTAAAAAAAAATATAAAAAAATTAAAGCCTGAGAGTCTGATTCTACAGTTCTAAATTAAATAAGAGTTTCACAATTTTAAAAATCAGTTTTGAAAACTGCACTTTAGTTAAAACAGCTACTGCTGTCATCAACAAACTGTAATAGCTAGTTGCAGATAAAGTCATCTTTTGAATGTTGCAGAGAGACCATGCCACACATTTATCACACTTAAAACATCAATGCTTACATCCAGGGTTGAGATAGTTGCTGACAGCTGTTCTGTACATTTCACTCACTCTGACACACCTAATAGCGTTTTCCCATAATAGGTCACCTAGTGTGTGCATGATCTTCAGATACAAAACATAGTAGGTTTGTATACTATTGTTAACTATTTCTAATTTACAGACACACATCTTTCTTCATTGTGAGCCTGAAGTGTAAGAACAGTTACGGTTACAGGGTAACTTACATGGTAGATGATCATATTGACTTCCTTGATACTATTCTGACTTTAGTTATTGTATACCAGTTATTAGCTGTCATTTTCAGAAACAAATTATAGTTTCAAAATCTTTCACATACAAGCTAAATGAAACTGAAGTACTACAGTATTTATATCAGATTATAGAATCATAAAATCGTAGAATAATAGACTCCTTAGACACAGAGGAGACTTTTAAAGGCCATCTAGTCCAACTTCCCTACAATGAACAGAGACACATGCAGCTAGATCAGGTTGTCCAGGGCCTGATACAGCCTTGCCTTGAAAGTCTCCAGGTAAATTCTCTTATGATAAGACAAAGGAGATCTCATAGAAATCAATATGGGAATTACTTGAATAGATTTCACCACTCTTTTCCATATGAACTTCAGAATTATTAAAAATATTGAATTCTAGAGTATCGAGATAGGGTGTAGTTATTTCAGCATATGAGTTTTTTCTGAAATAAGCAAAGATCAGTAAAAGTACTCAACAAATGTTTAAACTAATGTAAAATTAATGTATAATATATAATATGTAAATGTATAATGCATAATAATGTAAAATATATAGGTAAATCTGAAAAAGATGATGAAACAACTTTTAACATTTGTATTTTTTATTACTTGCCCCACATTCTGTTTACTACTTAGCCACAGTTTTGCTCAGAGATTTATGCTGATGAAGGAAGCTTCGTGAGGAGTATGGTAAATATTAAATTATCAGGAAAAAGAATTTTAAAAGGAAATTATAAATGTTTAATTGCTTTTAAAAATGAAGTGAACAAGATAGACAAATAATTCGGAGTACTTGGTCATATTTGTATTAAATATAATTGACATATTCTGCCTTGAATTATCAACAGCGATAGGAGATTCTCAGGGTAAAGTTATACATGTGATCAGTGGCAACAGATATTAGAGCTATCCAAAGAAACTTTATTTTCAGGAAGGTGTTAAATTAAGATTCTTCTTACGGACAGCCTAGGATATCACATGAGATAAATAATTTAAGGCAATGAGAAAGTAACTGAGACAAACTGTCAAAGAGTTTTTTCTGCTAATTAGATAGTAGAGGGGCTGGTAGCAGTATTTCTGTAGAAAGATTGATATTCCATTTTTGTGAAAAGTTCTGAACTAGATAGTGGAAAACTCTTGTAAGAGAAAGTACTACTAAAAGCCAGTAGGAAGGGAAAACATTGTCTTGGTTCTTGAGATGAAAATTTCAGTAAAATAAACAGAAGAAGAAATGATTGCTGTGGAAAATTAGGCCTATCTTCAGCAAAGTCTAAGTTAAAAGCCTAAAAAAAGTAATAATGCAAGCCTTGAGTGTGTTAAACAGCCTCTCACTGCTACACAATGTAAAATACGACCAGCGAATGTAAAACTGAGGAGTAACTATTAGTTTTTAAAGTCTGCTCATGCTTTATAAATAAATATATTGCTATCACCTATTGAGCAAAAGAGGCAACATAATCCCTAATAATATAAATTCAACTCAGCAAATGAGATATTTAGATACTTTTTGCTCTTCAGTTGTTCAATTCAAAGGGACACAATCATTATTTCTATAAATCATACTCTTCATATTTTGCAAAAAAAAAGTTATGGTAAATTCAGAGTTCTACCCCTAACATACAGAACAAACTACTTATACTGAGTCAGATTTCAATCTGTCATGGGGTTATCCCTAGATATAAGTCCTTGACAGGGGGGCACAGGCCCTGCGGAAAAAAAAAGAGAGACAAAAGAGCGAGGAAAAAAAAAAAAGGAAAGGAGTACTAACAGGTTGCTGCATGATCTGGCCCACGGGAGTGGTCCGGGAGAGGGGGAAGGGCAGAGAGCTAGCGGATAGTTTTAACAAAGAGAAAACACAACGGCAGCAGTATGAGGAGGAACGGTAATTTACTAAATTTAACCAAATCAAACAAAATGAGAGAGAAGAGTACCCGAAAAATGCAAGTCAAACCACAGTAGTGCAAGGGAAGCACCTGCTTCTCTCCCTGGCAAGCTGAGATGGCTGAGCCAGCCCAGAGGGAGAGCCAGTCGCTGGGAACCTGTCTGGACCTCCACCCCACTTCCTCTTCCCACTAGGTCCTCCAGGGATGCCACCCCCTCCCCTCCCATCAGGATACTCAAAATGCCCATAAAAGGCAGTAAATTGAACCAGAACATCAACTCTTTAACTCCCACTGGTCCACATGATGTCCTGATGTGGAATACTGACAACAAAAAAAAATCACAAAACCACAAGACAATCCCACACTATTTTTCCTATATATTTAAACTTACGAGTGAAAATAGATTAATTGAATATGTAGTAAATAAACATCTGGGGAAGTTTTAAAGAGCACTGTTATATTCAGCAGTACAAACCCTAAAGTTTAAATACTGTATCTTCCAGTTTTTCTTCAAGGTTTTGCAGGAATTTGACTCTTAGATTAGTTCTTCCTCCTAAATGTGATTCTTATTTTCATTAAGCAAATGAAATATTTTACAATTTTCTCTACAAAGACATTTCAGATCTTACATTTTTTCACTAAGAACCCCAAAATTTTACAGAATGATTCACAGAAGGCCAAAAAAAAACCCTTCAATTTACAACATTTCTGGTTCATCCTCCCCCAAAGCAGTTAAAATGGATTAAATCATAGAATCATAGAATCACAGAATGGCCTGGGTTGAAAAGGACCGTAATTATCATCTAGTTTCAACCCCCCTGCAACGCACAGGGTCGCCAACCGCTGGACCAGCCTGCCCAGAGCCACATCCAACCTGGATATGAGATTCACTTTCACCCTTCCAAAAAGATACTAGTTCATTCAGTTTTGCAGTATCACTATACACAAACCTCTTCTGACTGGCCAGCCTCAAAAGCAGGCAAGTAAGAACAGAGCTCACTCCCTTCCATCAAGGAACATGTGAAAATTCACGTTTGCCAGGACACAGTACTCCAGATTGGAACCTCACAAGGGCAGAGTAGAGGGGGTCAATCACCTCCCCCATTCTGCTGGCCACCCTTCTCTTGGTGCAGCCCAGGATACAGCTGATATTCCAGGCTACAAGCACACACTACTGGATTACGTAAAATTTTTCATTTACCAGAACTCTGAAGTCTTTCTCAGCAGGGCCACTCTCAGTGAGCTCTTCTCCCACTCTGTACTTATTTGGGATTGCCTAGACCAAGCGCGTACAACCTTGAACATGGGCCTATTGAACCTCACACCAAGATGGGATGAAGTGTTGATCTGCCTGAGTGTAGGAAGGCTCTAGAGAGGCATCTACATGTCTGGATTGATGGATTGAGGCCAATTATATGAATTTTAACAGGACCAAGTGTTGTGTCTTGCACTTCGGTCACAACAAGCCCATGTAATTACGTAGTCTTACTAAACATGATATTGGAATGCAAGATAAGACAACATAGTAAATATAATTAGAATTGAAGCTGATAAATCAAATAAATGAGAGAGATAGTATCCAAAACCAAAGGCCATATTCTAATGCTGAAGGTGAGATGCCTAGGGAGCACACACCACAGTGACAAGCAGTGAAAAAAAAAAACAGGGCAATCTTATGACTCATGAGCAGTTATAACTTTCCCTCTAAACAGAAGACGGAAACAGAACAGTGAAAGTCTTCTGGGATATATAGTTCCTCTCTTCTGAGAACCAGGTACCCTGAAATCTTGACTGTCCTCTGAACTGGAGCGTTAACTCTTTAACTCCAAGTGCACTGCATGATGTTATGATGTGGAATACCAAAAACAAAAAATCAGAAAACCATGACATTCCACTCTTTATTCCACATCACCACATGCTTAATATAGATACAAACAAACAATAAGTAACATGCATTAAACACACATATACACACATGGAATTATTGATTGCACTCCCCCAACCTCAGATTCCCTTGTGGTACACTGAATTTTTCCATTTTTCTGCATTATCCACCAAGTGGACCCAGGTCCCTGAGGAAAAACAGTTCCATGGAGATTTTTGGTGTCATCAGCAAACTTGCTTAGGGTGCACTCAATTTCATCATCAATGTCATATTGATAAAGATGTTAAAGAGCATGGTCCCAAGACAGTCCGCTGGGAGGCACCACTCCCAAGACAGTTCCCTGGGGGACGCTACTCATTACTGGCCTCCACCTGGACATAGAACCATAGAATCATTATCCCTCTCCTGGCTGTTGACAGGGCCCCTCTATTTGTTACCTGCATTGCTCTTCTCTTGTGAGTCATGATCAGGCCCTGCAGTAACTGGAGCAACTGTATCAGTAGTTTATCTGTTTTGTAATGCTCTCGCCCGTGCTCATAGTACAGGAGTGGGATTTTTATGCCACTTCTTCTTGTCTTCTCCATGCTCATGCAAGTAACTCTACAAGGCAGAATGTGACATCGATTTACTACTGTCATTTGCTTGAACAGGAAGACTGTCTTAAATAGCTGAGTTTTTTGATGATACAGGTGAGGAACAGGGTTCATCACCTTTGATCAGTTTGATCAGCTCTTTCAGTAGACTCTTTTGATCATCCTGATGTTCATCATATGTTTCTGATACCACCACAGGTTCATCACAATTAATCAATAGAGAGAGGTCATCCAGTATACCGTCCTGCTTCTCCATTTTATCTAGTTTTTCTGTTATTTTCAAGATGACTGAAATATAAGCATGAGACAGAGGTAACAGTTGTTCAAAGTTCTGAGGGTTAAATAAGTTCAAAAACTAGGCGTCTTCTCTGTTGTTCCTCATATCTTTCAAACTTTGCTGCCGGTGCACCAGAGTACTTCTCTTGTGAGTTTCCACCATGTGTTTGATGTATTCCTAGCTCTATCAGGATCGTGGTCTTGGCATGGATTGTTAGGAGCAAACATGGGGTCATACAACATTTCCACCACTGCTGTTTCCCTCGAATACTGGGTACCTTTTTCAATAGTAGTCCATTTTTTCATCTCAGGCTGCAGATTGTCTTTGAAAGGATGTTTTTCCTTTACAGCTAATAACACTCATTTCCAGAGGGTGGCAGCTCCATCCAGACATCTACTAATTCCTCTGTCAATAAATGAGTCTTTACCAATGCTTCCTTGCTTTTGATAGACTGTCCACAGAATTGGAGCATTAAGTCCAAGTGCACTGCATGATGTTATGAAGGGGAATACCAACAACAAAAAATCATAAAATAATGACAGTAGTCCTTCCAGGTATCTCATTCCTGCTTCCATGCTCTATAGACTTTTTTTTTTGCACTTAAGTCCAGGATTGTCTTCTCAATCCACGAAGGCCTCCTGACATCTCGTCTGCCATCCTTTCTCTCTGGATGCACTGCTTCTGGGCTTGAAGGAGATGGTCCTTGAATACTGACCAGTTTTCCTGAGTCCCTCTTCCCCCCAGAGCTTTACCCCGTCACCCTGCCAAAGAGTTTGCTGAAGAGGTCAAAGTCTGCTTGCCTGAAGTCCAGAGTAATAACCTTGCTGTGCACCCTCTTTGACACCTTAAGGATCTTAACTCCACCGTTTCAAGGCCACTGCAGCCAAGGCTGCCTTGGGCTTCACACTTTTCACTAGCCTCTACTCATTGGTGAGGGCAAGGTCCAGGTGTTAGCCTTCTCTTGAGGGTTCCTGTACCACTTGGAAGAGGACATTATCACCAACAGGTTCCAGGAATCTCTTTGATTGCTGGTTTCCTGCTGTGATGTACTTCCAACAGAAATCAGGATGGTTGAAGTCCCCAGTCAGGACCATGTTTTGTGAAAGTGAAGCTGCTTTTTACAGAAGGCCTCATCAACTTGGTCTTCCTGTCAGGCAGCCTGTAACAGACTCCCACTAAAATGTCTCCTTCCTCTGCATTCCTTTAATTCTAACCCGTAAGCTCACTTTCAGCTCCTTATCCATCCCCAGGTGGAGCTCCAGGTTGATTTCTGCGCATCACAGGGACTCCAGCTGGTCATTGATGTAGAATGTGACATCCTCTCCCCTTCTCCCTTGCCTGTCTTTCCCAAAGAGTTTATACCTATCTAGTCCTACATTCCAGTCATAACAGCCATCCTACCATGCCTCAGTTTTGCCAGTGTCATAATAGCCCTCCAGGCACACGCATGACTCTAACTCTTCTTGCTTGTTACACATGCTCCATGCGTTAGTAAAGGCATTTGAGTTGGGGTCCCATTGAGTCTGTTTTACCCACTGATCCCTTATCCTGCACTTTAGGTGCTATCTTCCTGGTCTGTGTTCCAACACCAGACCAAGGGCATCTATTACTATCATCCTCGAATTGGAATGGATTGAGGATCCCCTCCTTGGCAACTCTAGTTTAAAGCCCTCCTGACTAAACTGGAAAAATTCTAGTCAAAGATGATCTTCTAGATCATCCTGAGAATGAAGATCTATAAAATACTTGAACAATGGCATCTAAACTTGTTTTAAGAGCAAAATAAAGGAAAAAAGAAATAATATGCTTGTCAATTAACTGAAAATGTGTGATGAGGGAAGATTTAGGCTGGATGTCAGGGGGAAGTTCTTTACTATGAGAGTGGTAGGGTGCTGGAACAGACTGCCCAGAGAGGCTGTGGATGCCCCATCCCTGGAGGTGCTCAAGGCCAGGTTGGATGGGGCCCTGGGCAACCTGGTCTAGAAATAAATGGGGAGGTTGGTGGCCCTTCCTGTGGCAGGGGGATTGAAGATTCATGATCTTTGAGGTCCCTTCCAACATCGACCATTCTGTGATTCTGTGATGTATAGGTAAATATATATGTATATGTATGTGGATAAGGCCCTGGGTAACATGATCTAGCAGTAGTGTCCCTGTTCACTGCAAGGCAGTTGGTCTAGGTGGCTCTTAGGAGGTCCCATCCAACTCTAAGGATTCTATTATTCTATGATGATTCTATGTATATATAGAGAGTCATAACTATTATCCTTTTCTCTGTCTTAGTAAATAGTTTTCTCAAGCCATGAATTCTCCTTTCTTTTCTTTGTTTCTCTCCCCCATCCCACTGGGAAGGGGGGAGTGAGTGAACTACTGAGTCATGTGCTGGGTTAAACCACAACAGTCATTTTGGTGCACAACATGGGGCATGAAGGGTTGAGATAACAGCAGAACTGATCAGAGCATGTTAACACAGGGCGCTGTGGTAGTTTGTAATTGCTGGTCACTATGTAATTTTTTTTTTTTCCCTATTCATCGAGCTCTTTGAGAGTCTTCTCATGATTGCAGTCATCTTTGGGTTTTGGAAGCTATACTGTCGATACTACTAGTAATTACACTCTTTGCTTTCTCTCCTCAGGGAGCTTGGCTATGGAGGAGACAGTGGAGGATACTTCAGCCTGCTTTTCTCTTTCACTTTTCCTTCTTTCCCTAGGCATGTTACAATAGCTCATGAGAATTTTGAATATCTGTGGAATGTTCAAACCAGCATGCTCTTCTTGCTATATGTCATGAATGTGTTTCAAATTTTGTTTAAGATTAAACAATTATTTTACAATATCATATAATAACAATATAATAACAAATAATAACAATAACAATTATTTAAGAATATCACCCGGAGATCTGTCCCGAAGCTGGGAAATTTCAGGTTTGGCAGACAGTGTGGGATGGTATGGGCAGGTGCCTAAAGCAGCAGGCACCCCCAGTGGTTTGGAACTTTGCCTTTGTAAACTTCAGAATCCTGAAAAACTAATAGAGAATTTGAAAAAAAGGACTACTGTTGCCCTGCCAATCCCAAATAGGCACAAATCACTGCAACATGCTAGGGCCTGGCCTCTGCCTATCGAGCTCTCTTCAACGCTGATCATCATCCTCAAGGAGACGAGAATACCAATGGATCTAGTATTCTGGTAATGGACAATTCAACAGACCCTCCAACTCCTGTGACAGACCCTGACGCAGCTCCAACTCCTGCAATAGGCCCTGTGGTTGTGATGAGCCCTGAGATTGCTCTTGCTATGAGTCTTGTGGCTGTTACAAGTATTGTGATGAGAAAAAGTTTCTCATGACAGAGGTGCACTATGCCTTGACCTATAGCTATGTGGCCACTCCAGCCTCTGCAATGAGCCCTGTGCTGCTCCAATTTCTGTGACAGGTCCTGTGGTTACTCCAATTCCTGCAGCAAGCCCTGCAGTTCCTCTAACTCCTGTAGTTGCTCCAAGCATTCGACAAGTCTTGTGGTTCCTCCAACACATTCCTTGAGTCCTGTGGTTGCTCCAACTTCAGTGACAGGCCCAGTGGCTGCTTCATCTCCTGCAATGAACCCAACAGTGAATGAAGTGGCTAGCCTACTGTGGCAATATGAAGATAGTCTCTGTGAAGGCCTGTGTCTCAGCTGTTGGAAGAACAGTTTCAATGGCTCAAAGAAGAAGAAATAGGTTCAGTGGTTCCTCTACCTGTACAAGCCAGTATTCTATACATTAGAAGCAAGTGTTCCCCTGTTTGAGAGAGAAAATATATTAAGCACACACCACATATCATCCTGAGGTTTAATGTGCATGACCATGGAGAGGATATGAGGAAATGGAATGGAAAACCAGCCTTGGTATGACAGCTGCAAGTGAAAACAATCACAAGAGGGTTCTTCCAGGAGAGTGGCCTCCCTAGTTTACAGCAGGCAGTTCTCCAGACAGAGAAGATGGTCTAATCTTATTTCTGAGGTTGACAATGAGCCTGCTGGTTCTCATATATGAGAGATGAGTAACGAATATAATAACCAGATTTATAGGGGTCCTACCTCCAGCCAGGTAGAGGAAGGAGTTCATTGGACTGTGTAGATTCGGTAGGCACGTTAGAACCAATGAAATATAAGGCTCTATCTGACACCAGTGAACAATGTACTTTAATGCGTTCAAGTTATAAATGGGTAAAACCTATCTGTATTTCTGGAGTGACATGGGAATCCCAAGAGCTAACTGTATTGGAGGCCAAAGTGAGCCTAACCAGAAATGAGTGGTAAAAAGTAAACCATTGCAACTAACCCAGAGGCTCTGTGCATCCTTGGTATAGATTATCTTAGGAAAGGATGCTTTAAGGACCCAAAAGTGTAATGGCTGGCTTTCAAAATTGCTGCCTTGGAGATGGAGGACATTAGGAAGCTGTCTACCTTGCCTGGTCTCTCAGGTTGTGAGGTTGCTAAGAGTGTAAGAACAGCGGGTGCTGATAGGTACTACAAAGGTGCACTGGCAACAATATCACATCAGCCGGAATTCCCTGATTCCCATTAGTCAACTAATTCATCAGCTGATGAATCAAGGAGTGATCAGCAAGACTCACTCGCACTTCAATATGGTCAGTGCGAAAGTCCGATGGAGGCTGGAGGCTAACAGTGGACTATTGCAGCCTGAATGAAGTCCACCACTTAACACTGCTGTGCCAGGATTTCAGTAATAACTGGAGTCAAAGACAGGCAAGAGGCTGATATCACCAATGCATTTTTCTCAGTCCCTTTGGCAGCAGAGTGCAAAATATAGTTTACTTTCACTTTGTAAGCCCAGTGCACTTGGAATCGGCTGCCCCTGGGGTGGGAACACCACCTTACTATTTGTCATGGGCTGATACAGACTGCACTGGAAGTGGGGGAAACAACTGAACCCTGCAACACATTGATGACATTATTGCATGGGGCAACACAGAAGAGGCAGTTTTTGAGAAAATGAAGAAAATACTTCAATCCTTCTAAAAGATGGTTCTGCCATAAAGCAAAGTAAGGTCAAGGGATATGCACAGGAGATCTAGTTATTAGGAATAAAATGGCAAGATGAACATTGTCAGATTGCCATGAATGTCATCAATAAAATAACTGCTATGTCCCAACCAACTACAAAAAGGAAATAAGTTTTCCTAGGCATTGTAGGTTTGTGGAGAAAGTGTATTCTGGATTACAGACTGATTGTAATCTTTCCCTATGAAGCAACCGTGCAGAGGAACAATTTCACATGATGCCCTCAGCAACAACAAGCCTTTGAACAAATTAAAAAGGTGACAGTTCATGCAGTAGCCCTCTGGCCAGTTTGGACAGTACAAGATGTAAAAAACCTACTCCACACTGTAGCCAGAAAAAATGTCCCTACTTGAGGCCTCTGGCAGAAAGCACCAGGGAGAACCTGATGTCGACCTGTAGAGTTTTGGTCAACGATACAGAGGATCTGAAGCCTGTTAAACTCCTACTGAAAAAGACATATTGGCCAATTTGCAGAAGTGAAGGCCATCCATTTGGCTTTGGACATCGCTGAAAAAGAGAAGTGGCTAGTGCTCTACCTTTACACTGACTCCTGGATGGTGGCAAATACCCCATGAGGGTAGTTATGGCAATGAAAGC
Source organism: Pavo muticus (assembly GCA_016647715.1). NCBI lineage: Eukaryota > Metazoa > Chordata > Aves > Galliformes > Phasianidae > Pavo > Pavo muticus. The sequence goes on from JACDJE010001051.1 coordinate 117,462, forward strand.
AGAGCAACTAACTGAGCAGAGGCAAACCTATCTGTACCACTGCACTGTGGAAAGATGTTGCCGCCCTGGTAGAGGACATGATTTTAAAAGTATGTCACATAGATGTTCATATACCCAAGAGCTGTGCCACTGAAGAACATTAGAATGACCAGCAGTTGTATTGGAACACCAAGATTGAAATAGCTTGGGTAGATTTGGACTGGCAACATAAGGGTGAATTATTTCTAGTTCTGAGCCTACGACACTTCTAACCATCAAGGTCTCTATAGGTGACCTATAGGCAACCTATAGGTGGGCTCAGAATCGAGGGGTGGGCTTGTCCATGGATGCTATTGCACAAGGTATCTGTGAATGTGAAACATGAGCTGCAATTAAGCAGGTCAAGCAGATAAAGTTTCTTTGGTATGGAGGATGATGGCTGAAATATACATAGGGGACAGCCTGGCTAGTGGATTATATTACACTCTCACAAACTCACCATGGCAAGCACCATGTGCTTACAATGGTGGAAGCAACTTCCAGATGACTGGAAATGTATCCCATTCACCATGCCACCATCTGCAATACTATCCTGGGTCTTGAAAAGCAAGTCATATGATGACACAGCACCCCAGAAAGAACTGAGTGAGACAATTACACTAGTTTCAAAAACAGTCTCACATCTGAGCCAAAGAGCATGGCATTGAGTTGATTTATCACAACCTCTGTCACGCACCAGCTTCTGGAAAAATTAAACTGTACAATGTAGTTAAATGTAGTTAAAGACTACACTGAGGGCAGTGTGTACTGGGACATTCAAACACTGAGACAAATTTAGCAAGATCTAACTGGTTAGTCAACACCTGGGGGTCTGTGAGTTGAGCTGGTCCTGCCCAATCAAACTTCCTGCATACTATAGAAGGGAAAAAGTCTCAGTCGTGCACATAAAGAACATGCTGGGCAAGATAGCCTGGGTTATTCCTTCCTTAGGCAAAGGCAAACCTATTCATGGAATTGCTTTTGCTCAAGGACCTGGGTGAACTTGGTGAGTAATGCAGAAGGATGCGGTTGTCCATTGTGTATACTATCATTGCTATTATCCTTTTCCTTTTCTCTGTCTTAGTAAATAGTTTAATCTCAACTCATGTGTTCTTCTTTTTTTTCTTTTTATTCTCTCCAGCATACCACTAGGAAAGGGTGAGTGAATGAAAGACTGTGTGATGCTTAGCCACCTGCCAGGTTAAACCACAAGAGTTATAAATTAGCAAATGGTGAAGTACATATTCTTTAAATATAATATCTATGCTATGTAAATGAAATAGCTTTCAGAGGGCTAGATGAAATTGAATTTTCTGAACCCCAGATTTCACCAATGACTGACATAGTTGGTTCTCCTAGGTAAGAAAAGTGAAAAAGAAAATAAAGGAATAATGTTCTCATCTTGATATTATGTCTTCACAAAACATAGAAGTAATAATCAATAATTAACATCATTATGTCAATAGAACAAATATATGTAATCACATTAGATACTGCTATTTAATTAATAACTCACGGAATTTGTCAGTGTATGCATGTATATTTCAGTGTATGCCAAAGTCTATACAAGTGTACTTGTATACGTAAATACACAAACAAAGAAGAGAAGAATACTGTTGGCTTTGTTCGCTCTTCTCCCACTTCTCTTTCCAAGAAAAAAAAGTATGTGTGTGTGTGTGTGTATGTCATTCTTTATATTTCATCACACATGACAAAGAAAATATTTTTACATGCTAGAATACTGTTGTAATTTTATTGCTTTGACTCTGAAATTGATTTTACATCTTCTGGACATTGGTGAGCTTTACAGCTATTTTGTCATGAATATGAAGGTGTATTGTTCTTCACATTCCTATTGGCATCCATTATTATGTCAAAAACAGAATCTGCTGTACATGAGGAAGTGCAGTAAGAAGAGGAATCTATTTTTAGCTACGCAGAATATAAAATATCAACTTTTCTGTTTCTATATTATACAAAAGTTATAGTCAACCAAACCAAATCCACAGAAGTCTTCAGTTCACTGCATTCATTTACTATATGTACATTATTTTCCCTTGTCATACATATTTCTAAACTGGAAGCGCTGTGTACAGTGATGGTTTATGAATCTATGTGTTAACCAAGATTTAGTTTGATATTCCCAGTAAAATGCACAATTTGTACAGTCTCCTACTTTGTACTGAGTACTGCAGTGGCTCTCAAACTGGTACTTCTTCAACATGCAGTTTGTTTTCTTGCTATTAAGTCTAAAAGCAAAGGATGCAAATGATCTAATTTAAAATTACTAGCTGTAGATAAATGTCATGCAAATATTAAATTATCTACACTATTTGCATATTGACAGATAACCTAATGCAGCCATCTAAATTTTAAATAGTGCAATGTATAAAGGAAGCACACCATGATAAAGCAAGGATCCTGAGGGTTTCTACATCGCTACATTTCAATTTTGGTTTGGAGAAGTGCAAATGAAATCTGAATTAAGCTCTTATACAAACTTGTAAGATGGTGGAACTTTCTCAAATATTCATTAAATTTTAATGATGTCATATTTCCAAGTTTTACATAGGAATTACTTATATCTAGACACATTAACCAGGGAAAATATTATATGAGTGGATTAAAAAGAAATCTAAAAACTTTCAGACTGGATAGCAACCTATAGATATGCCGTTTTGTCATATTTGTTTCATTGGATGTATACTGCACAAGCAGTATTCGTAATTATATGTCAGACACTAATGAAACCAGCAGAAAGAACTTTTTATCAATAAATCCATTCTTCTAGATTCTAATATAAACAAACATAAGATCACACTGTGAAATGAGTGAATAGTGCCATTATATTTTCTTACAACAGATAAGACAATGAGACCCAGTGAAAGAGTGATTTGCATTAGAACATAAATACTGAGAAATTAGAGAATACAAATCTAATAAGCTAAGAAAGAAATCTAATAACAACAGACAGAGGAGAAAATTATTTACTTTGAGGGTTACGAGCACTGAAACATGCTGCCCAGAGAGGCTGTGTGATCTCCTCCTCTAGAGATACTAAAAATATGTCTGGACACTTTCCTGAGCAATTGTTGTGGTTTGGTGATGTTTCTTTTGTGATCAGTATTCCACATCAGAACATCATGTGAACCAGTGGGAGTTAAAGAGTTAATGTTCTGGTTCCATTTACTGCCTTTTATGGGCATTTTGAGTATTCTGATGGGAGGGGAGGGGGGGCATTCTCAGAGGACTTGGCGGGAAGAGGAATATAGGTGGAGCTCTAGGCAGGACCCCTGTCTCCCTCCCTCTGGGCCCGACTTAGCTCGTGGCGGTGAAGGGCATGTGCTTCACTTGCACTATCATGGTTGACTTGCACTTTGGATACTCTTGTCTCTCTCATTTTGTTTGATTTGGTTAAATTTAGTAAATTACCGTTCCTCCTCAGATCACTGCCATTGTGTTTTCTCTTTGTTAAAACTATCTGCTAGCTCTCTGCCATTCCCCCCCTCCTTTCCTGGAGCACATGGTCTGTGGCGTGCCTTTTTTTTTTTCCCCAGGCCTGTGTCCCCCCCTTGTCACAGACTCAGATAACTCTGTGACAGCAATCTACTGTAGGGAATCTGCTTTAGCACGAGGTTGGACTAGACAGTCTCCAGAGGTCCCTTCCAACCCCTACAATTCTGTGATCCAAAATATTATTTTGCTGTTAGGTTTCTCAGTATAACAGTTTTGGAGATGGACATATATACTAACAAGCTTTGCCCAATCTGCCTCCCAGGGTAGTCTGATGTGTGTTGAAATTGCTAGAGACTAACAGGGTAGAAGGAAATGACTGGCATGTGCTCATTTCTGTTTCAATCCAGAAAGATCTCACCAACTGAGTCAGTCATTCATTATGTACTAGCAGAACTGAGAAGCACTCAGCTTGCTTTGTGATGTAATGATGGCAGCTAATTTAACAGAGGAAGGAACTTAACACTCTCTAGATCAGAAAATATTTCCTCTTCCAAGTAGATGTTGGTACATTAGAAAAAAAAAAAATGTATTTCATCACAAGAGAGAGCTGCTTGCACTGAGAAGTTGTCTTATGTCTACAGCCACCTCCAATTTGTTTTACTTTTTCCTGTGTTACCATCTGTCTCAATCCAGTTACTGGAGGAGATGGTTCAACATATTTATACCAGGAGGAAGATAAAGGCAGCAAACAAGGCCAAATATTGTCCATTGCTTTACTGCGAATTCTAAACTACTAAGGAATGTGGGGAAGATGGTGTAAGAGATTATTATTTTATACCATTGCCTCAAAGCTTGCTGAGGAACACTGATGGACAAGTCCAGGCAAGTCCTGGACAGAGGTTGAGAAGTTCTTCGTCTGAGGGGCACAGATGGACAAGGCCAGGGGCAACAAGAGAGAGATAAGCTTCACATTAATGGCCGGGAAGCACTCTTCTGTATGGGCTTATCTCGAAGGAGATGGCCCTCTCAGGAGGGGCTGCACATGACTCTTACCCAAGTGCCCAGGAATGTCACGTAGGCAGAAGGATAAAAAAGGGACAAGCAACCATGGTTTTTTAGGGTTTCTGACAACAGATTCCTCATGGAGAACAAGGAAGGTTTCTGACAACAGATTCCTCATAAAGAACAAGGAGGTTTCTGACATGAGAAGCCTCACGACCTGCCTCTCTCCCTCCTGGACTTGCTCTGCGCTCTACCTGCTTGCTTCCTAAGGCCGGTCATGCTGCTGCTGCTGCTCTCTCCCGAAGAAGAAAGGCGTCAGATTCCTCACTATGGAATGCCTGCATGCTGATGGATTCTCCTGGGCCTGCTACTGGAGACCTGCTGCTTCTTCCCAGACCTACCTGGTAACTGCACCTTCTTGCTGCCTAAGACTGGCCACGCTGCTGCTGCCCTCATCCCCTGAGCCTCTGCCCCGGACCATCGAACAACGGGACCTCTGCTGGATCCTGGTGGTGACTATCCCCACTTTACGCAATTCTTACTTCTTTCCTATCTTTTCTATTTCCCGCCTTCCCTTCCCCATCACCTTAATTCGTAATAGTGTCTGTCCTCCACTTCCCCATCTCCCTAATTAGGGTTTGTAATAAACCTGGTCGGACCAACATTTGAACCGTTGTTTCTTAATCTCACGTCGGGTATACATACATTAAAAGAACCTCATATCCCTCCTGTAAATTGGAGCAAGACAGATGGGGAGGTGTGAAGAGAGAAGTCCTAAAAGACTGTTTACAAAGCAAGGATAGTCACCATGAGGGATCCAGAGACATCTTGTTGGTCCATAAGGAGGCAGCATCTTAGTCAGCAGTGTCTCATTGATCTGCATGGCTGAGCCAGAGGGTGTACTCATCTGGTTTTTATTCTCTGCATACTGTCCTTTTGGCTGCCAGGTGCACTTCAGTTTTGTCTGTCAGGGGCGATGGTAGTTGCAACAGCATGTCCGTAGTACATGCTCTTCCCATTGTGTAATTGGCAGTTGATCATGTGATTGTTGCATGGTGGGCTGCTAGGTATGTGCACTGACTGCATGGTAGTCTTCTCCTCCGAGACGACCCGCATAAGTCAACTCGAGTGCCCTAAATAAAGCAAGAGCCAAAAAGGTTTCTCCTGGTTGTTGAGCCATATATATTTCTCTTTCTGCTGTGCTTATGATAACCATTGACCCCACTGAGCTTTTGCTTGTCAAGCAGGTCATGTCTCAGATGGATGTCACTGAACAAGACTTGAGCCAAAAATTGTTCCAGCTTCTTACACCATCCAAATATAAGGTCCACCTTGCCAAGTGTCACAGGACTGGAATTATATACATCCAGCAGCTACCAGTAAAGCCACATACCAAGGATACATGATATAGTCTTGGAGAACGGGGGAGGTGCCTGAAGACGGGAGAGACTGGAAGACTGGAGGATAGACACTGTCACTCCAGTCTTCAAAAAGGGCAAGAAGGAAGGTCCAGGTAATTACAGGCCAGTCAGCCTCACCCCTGTCCCTGGAAAGGTAATGGAACAACTTGTGGTGGATGCCATCTCCAGAAAATTGGAGGAAAAGGAGGTTATCAGGAGTAGCCAGCATGGGTTCACCAGGGGGAGGTCATGCTCGACCAACCTGGTAGCCTTCTATGACGTCATCACTGGCTGGGTGGATGGGGGGAGAGCAGTGGATGTAGTCTATCTTGATTTCAGCAAGGTGTTTGATACTGTCTCCCACAACATCCTTATAACAAAGCTGAGGAAGTGTGGGATAGATGAGTGGACAGTGAGGTGGGTTGAGAACTGGCTGACTGGCAGAGCACAGAGAGTTGTCGCTGACGGTGCAGAGTCTGGTTGGAGACCTGTAACTAGTGGTGTTCCTCAAGGGTCGGTGCTGGGTCCAGTCTTGTTCAACATCTTCATCAATGACCTTGATGAGGGGATAGTGGCCACCCTCAGCAAATTTGATACGAAGTTGGGAGGATTGGCTGACACACCTGAAGGCTGTGCTGCCATTCAGTGAGACCTGGACAGGCTGAAGAGCTGGGCGGTAAGAAACCAGATGAGGTTTAACAAAAGCAAGTGTAGAGTCTTGCACCTAGGGAGGAATAATTGCATGCAGCGGTACAGGTTAGGGGATGAGCTGCTGGAGAGGAGCTCTGCAGAGACGGACCTGGGTGTCCTGGTGGACGACAGTTGGCCATGAGCCAATGGCATTCTGGGCTGCATTAAAAAAAGCGTGGCCAGCAGGTCGAGGGAGGTGATCCTCCCCCTCTACTCTGCCCTGGTAAGGTCTCATCTGGAGTACTGTGTCCAGTTCTGGGCTCCCCAGTACAAAAAAGACAGGGATCTCTTGGAAAGAGTCCAGCAGAGGGCCACAAAGATGGTGAAGGGCCTGGAGCACCTCCCCTGTGAAGAAAGGCTAAGTGAACTGGGTCTGTTTAGCCTTGAGAAAAGAAGACTGAGAGGTCTAGGTCTATAAATATTTAAGGTGTGGGGAGCAAAGAGGTGAGGCCAGACTCTTTTCAACGGTGTGTGGAGACAGGACAAGGGGAAATGGCCAGAAACTGGAGCATAGGAAGTTCCACACCAATGTGTGCAAGAACTTCTTTACGGTGAGGGTGACGGAGCACTGGAACGGGCTGCCCAGGGAGGCTGTGGAGTCTCCCTCTCTGGAGATATTCAAGACCTGCCTGGACGCCCACTTGTGCGACCTGGTGTAGGGAACCTGCTTTGGCAGGGGGGTTGGACTCGATCTCTGGAGGTCGCTTCCAACCCCTATGATTCTGTGATTCTGTGATAAATGCAGTGCGTGAATAATAGAATCATAGAACCACAAGGTTGGAAATGACCTGCAAGATCATCTAGTCCAACCATACTCCCATCACCATTACTACCACAAGTCACTAAACCATATCTTGTAGCTCCTCATCCAGACACCTCTTGAACACTGCCAGGGAATGCGACTCCACCACTTCCCTGGGTAGGCCATTCCAGTGCCTGACCACTCTCTGAGAGAAAAAGTTTTTCCTTACATCTAACCTAAACCCCCTCTTGCACAACTTGTGGCCATCTCCTCAGGTCCTGCTTATTGCCTGGGGGAAGATGCCAAACCCCTTGTCATGACAACCTCCCTTCAGGAAGTTGTAGAGTACAGTGAGGTCTCCCCTGACCCTCCTCTTCTCCAGACTAAACAATTCCAACTCCCTCAGCCGCTCCTCATAAGACTTGTGCTCCAAACCCCCCCCCTCACCAGTTTCGTTGCCCTTCTCTGGACATGTTCCAGGGCCTCATTGTCTTTCTTGTACTGAGGGGCCCAAAACTGAACACAATATTCCAGGTGCGGCCTCACCAATGCTGAGTACAGGGGGATGATTACCTCCCTGCTCCTGCTGGCCACACTATTTCTAATGCAGGCCATGATACCGTTGGCCCTCTTGGCCACCTGGGCACACTGTCAGCTCATGTTCAGCTGAGCATTAACCAACATCCCCAGGTCCCTTTCCTCTTCACAGTCACCTAGCCACTCTGCCCCAAGCCTATAGTGTTGCATGGGGTTAATGTGGCCAAAGTGCAGGACCCGGCACTTGGCCTTGTTGAACCTCATCCCATTCACCTCAGTCCAGTGATCCAGCTTATTTAGGTCCCTCTGAAGGGCCTCGCTACCCTCAGGCAGATCGACACTACTTCCCAACTTGGTGTCATCTGCAAACTTAGTGAGGGTACACTCAATCTCCTCATCTAGGTCATCAATAAAGATATTAAACACAATGGGCCCCAGTACCGACCCCTGAAGGACACCACTTGTAATGGGTCACCAGATGGACTTAACTCCATTAACTACTACCCGTTGGGCACGGCCCTCTAGCCATTTCCTTACCCAAGGAAGGGTATACCTGTCCAGGCCACGGGCAGCCAGTTTCCCCAGAAGAATACTGTGAGAGACTGTGTCAAAGGCTTTCCTGAAGCCCAGGTAGACTACATCAACAGCCTTTCCCTTGTCTACCAGTCTGGTCACCCAGTCACAGAAGGAGATGAGGTTAGTCAAGCACAACCTGCTTTTCATGAAGCTGTGTTGACTGGGCCTGATCCCCTGGATGCCATGCATGTGCTGTGTGATCTCACCCAAGGTGATTTGCTCCATAGCTTCATAACTTCCTCTGGTACCGAGGTCAAGCTGACAGGCCTGTAGTTCCCCGGATCCTCCTTACGGCCCTTCTTGTAGATGGGAGTCACATCGGCAAGCCTCCAACCCTCTGGGACCTCTCCAGATAACTAGGAGACTGATAGATGGTGGAAAGCAGCTCGGCAATCACCTCTGCCAACTCCCTCAACACCCTAGAGTGGAGCCCGTCTGGTCCCATGGACTTGTGACAGTCCAGATGGGGGAGGAGCTCTCTAACTGTCTCTACCTGAATCACCAGGGATGTATTCTGCGTAGCATCCCAGACTTCCAGATCAGGGTGTAAAGTGCCCTGAGGATAACTGATTTGCCTATTAAAGGCAGATGTAAAGAAGGTGTTGAGGACCTCAGCCTTCTCCTTACCCTCAGTGGTCACATTCCCCGCTGCATCAAGTAAAGGATGGAAATTCTCCTTGGTTCTTCTCTTACCATTGATATATTAGTAAAAGGATTTCTTGTTCTCTTTTACTGCAGTGGCCAATCTGAGTTCAAGTTGGGCTTTTGCCTTCCTAACTTCCTCCCTGCATACCTTAGCAACCTCCTTGTAATCTCCCCAGGTAGCCTGTTCCTTCTTCCAGAGGACATAGACTCTATTTTTCTTCCGGAGTCTCAACAGTAGTTCCCAGTTCATGGGTAATGACTGTTGTGTGTTTAAAAAAGAGCAACTTCCATCTGAGACAAACTTAACTCAGCTCCATCTCATACCTTGGCTCTCTAATAATCTATTGGCAGGGTAGTGGAAGGGATGTAACATCCAAGATATCTTAGCATGAATTATAAACTTGGTTACCTACAATCAGACACCCTGAGAAGCGCTCTCAGAATGATTACTGCCTTTGGCAACTAGATACCTCCTTCGTCATGGACTAAGTCATTTTTTATTAAAACAAATTAAGAGAGAGGAATTTATTGAGCGTTGGACAATCTATTGCTCAGTGCATTAAGTTTTCCTTACAGGGAGGGCTGTAAGCCAGATTTGGGTGAGAATTTGATTTGAACATGCTATCGACAAGTATCCCTGGGAAAAGAGAAGTGTGTAGAACATTCAAGAAGAAAAGATACATCCCAGGAAGACCTTTCTTTTTCCAGTAGCAGTGAATGTCTGTGCATATGCCATCTAAAGATAAGGAGAGGGGTGGTCCTGAAGTGCAAACACAGGAAATGTTCATGTTGAGGAGAGGTCCTGCCATAATTAGATATGACATTAGATAAAACAGTGCTGACACCTGTAAAGGGATCCATTTAGATACAGCTAGGCTTCAGAAACACCATGGAGCACCATACAAAGCACAGTAATCAAGTGGCTAACCGCTACTTCCAAATGTTTTTTTATAGAAATTTAAAATCTAATGATTAGAAATAATTTTCATAGATGAGATTCTTGTTCAGAATTCTTAGCAAATTAAAAATGAAATTAAGATACAGTGTACAAAAATAAAGCAGAATAACAAAGGAACAAGAAAATCCTAGTATCTGAAAATGCAAGAGCTCTGGATAGTTTAACTCATCTTGATAGCCTTTCAGCCTCAGTAGGCCTCCATTCTGGGATTTTTACCATTGTCTCTAAGTAATAAGAATTATTAACATCAGCCTTAAGACCTATTTATTATTTCCTTATGTATTCACGCTAAAATTTAAAATTTAACTTTCGGTGTAAAGGCATCCACTATGTTCTTGCATATTGTCATAAAACCTTAAAACAAAAATGGAAATCTATATTTTGATGAAGTAGTTCTATCAACATGTAAAAAATATAACACACAACCTATATAAACTAACACACAGCATAAATAGCATACAGCAGCATAATGATATTTATATTTTAAGGATACATTTGTTACAAACTTTCAAACTTCAAAGCAACAAAATCCGAACATGTGTAATTCCAAAAATGCTTTTGTATTCTCTTTTAGAAGATATGTACATAGGAATCTAACCTCCAATCCAAGACACACTGTTTTTCTAGCATCATCTGTATTACTACTTCTAGAATCTTAGGAGACAAGTAATATGTCAAAATTCTAAAAGGTAAACCAGTCACTCCACATTTCAGTCTCCAGAATGATAACAGAATGAAGAATTACAAACAATCTGCATGCAAATAGATTTATAAGATTTTAAAAAGCAAAACAAATGTGAATTTGTCAGGAAATAAAAATTATTCTGAATAGCTTTCTTTTGATAGGTTTATTGTGTTAGTTAGAGGGAAACATTAATTCTTTAAAAAAATATATTAAGTACATTTAAAAATCTAAGAATAATACTAATCTGAAACACATTAAACATACCTTAGAAAGTCTGGAATTCAAGAGATAATGGTAAACTCTAGATCTGGCATAAAATCAATCAGATTAAATTTAGTAGAGATAAATGCAAAGACCTGCACCAGGAAAGGAGCTGTCAGATGCAAGAATTCAAATTGGGAAATATCTCACTAGGCTAAAGTGCTTTAAAAAGGAACTAGAGACTGAGCATATAATAAAATTGAGGATGAGTCAAAAAAGTTTGATGTTGTTGCTAATCAGCATGTCATGCAGCTGCCACCGTGCAATGTAATGTAATAAGAAGATTATATTATATGTAGGACACTGATGACAGCTATTCTGATCTACATATTCCAGGGAATTATCATTTTCACTACACTCTTAGCTCTGGATATAGCAGTTAAAGACTGCAGCCACAACATGTTTTCAGATTTATTGTCTGGATGCACAACAAATGCTTTCTACAGGAATAGAGTTCACTTCAAAAAGCAATACTCAAAAAACAATAAGATTCAATTTCAGTATTCACCATTTAGACTAGCAGAGCTTGGGGCATAAATAGAACCATATTCTGCATTCAATGATACGTACTTCTTACTTTTTTACAAATAAATAACAGCTAGTATTCAAAACTTAAAAAACAGGATCTAACATATTCAAGGTTAGTATGGCTATTTTGGCATATTTTCATTCTGTTTGCTTTTCCATATAATCTCCACTTCTCCTGTGAATGTGTAAAGTGGAATGATCCAACTAGCCAAAATCATTCCCTCTTAGTATAACACAAATTTTACAAACAATAGAGTCCAAAAAGCACTCAGTAAATTATTCATTTTGTTTAGGATTCACTATTACATTGTTCAAAAACATTTTCAGGACATACATCAAATCATTACACGCACTTGCAACTAGAATGGTATCTAATTGGTAATATACATGTACAGTTACCATGTTAGCAAGCATACAAGATAATTTTAAGAGTAAATTAGTCTGAGATACACATGTATAAATTGTGCAGATTTTTTCTCATCTGGATTTGATTCTCTCAAGCTGAATCAGGCTAGGGAGCATAAGTCAACTGAGCTCAACAAAATAGCTTCTCTTGAAAGAAATAATTAAATCAGGGCCTACACATTGTAACTCTTTAATAACTACTTGCAGCCCATCAGGCATTGTTTCATGACTCGGGGGGTGGAGCCATTTGTTTAAACCATAAGGACCACATACTTCTGGGAAGAGCTAATTAACAACATAAGACACTGAATACTGGCAGAAGAACTTTCAGCTGTTCCCTGGACTGAATATATCTGAGTTATACTGCAGACCACAACGCAGAGCTTTAGGAAAGAGGAGAAAAAAAAGAAAGAAAATAAATAGTGGAAAAACCTGAAACCCATAGCATTGGGCTTGTGTGTCTAGGTTTGATAGAAGGGATTCTGCAAGGATGGCCTTTGTAAGACCTCAGTCACTGTCAGCACCCTCACTCAAGGGCTATGTGTAACCTGCTATGATACCAGGAGAGCAGAGACAAAGTCGGGGCAGAAGAGGTGTCAAGAGTAAAGGCAAACCTGGTGACAGGAGAGGACAAATGTTTTCCTTAACAATTTAAATATTTGTTGTCTCCATTTCCCAATATCCAAGTCAGTAACTAAATGTTTTGTGTTAAGTTCAATTCCCTGCACTGAATTTGTTTTGCCTGCAAGAGTAATTTTGGAGTGGTTTTCCTATCTTTATCCCCAGCCATGAGTTTTCTTGTTCTCTCCTACGTTCTGTCTTATTCTTGCTGGAAGGCACAGGGGAGTGAGAAGCAGTGGGGACACTTGGCTGCCAGCTGGGCCCAATCCAGCACACCAGTGTGCTCAGAACTCTAGTAGTCAGTTGCAAATCTCCACTAGGCCTAAAGATTTCTAGTAATTTACATACATATGTAGACAGAAAAAGTCTGGTGGCTAATAGCAGCCAGTTACTCAGTGCATGGTGACGTCTGTGGAAACGTTGATATAGTAATAAAAGATTTCTTACTTTGTTTGCAAGGGTTTTGTACTACGTAGTTGATTACATTAATGTAGGTCTTCAAGTAGCTATATCGTACTAAAATTTTGACACACGGTGTATTGTTTAATTCATAGTGCCACCCAGAAAGCTACTACAATCAATTAATTGTCTTGAATGAGTACTACTCTTTTTAATATTTTCTTTGTCAAAATATACCTCATTTAATAATAATCAAAATGCAATATGCTTACATTGAAACATTAATTCTTCTTTAATTGAAGCAAGAAATACCATTAGTTAGTAACAGAGACAGACAAATATAGATGTCTGTTCTTAAAGAACTCTAAAAATTTCTTGAGAGGGCATAAAACAGATAAAAAATACAATTTTTATTCCAGCTGTTCAGTGATCATTCCACAAATAATATATATTTTTTAAGTTTTGCTATGGTCTCTTGCTTCTCACATAGTTTAAACAGGACAATGAGGAGAGATTCAGTTTAGAAATTATGAGGAATTTTTTTAACTCAGAAGGTGATGAGACAGAAAAACTTGTTGCCTGGGGAATCTGTGGATGGCCCATCCACTGAGGCATTCAAGGCTAGGTTGGATGGGTGCCAGGCAGCCTGATCTACTGAAAAGATCCTATTTGAAAGAAAGGCATTTTACACTAGATAAGATCAGAACAATTATGAAAGAATCGGTAACGCAAGAGAAATAATTTTCTTATACTAATTGAAATTCTCTAAAGAAAATATTGTGTTTTGATATTAGTTTTATGTGTGACGTGTCTGGCATTTCTTATATTTAATGATAGCTGTAAAAGAAATCATAATTAAATTATAAAGAATCGAATATGACATTGTAAATCCTGCTGTAACATACATAAAGAACAGTGTAAATGTAAATCTGAATTTTCCACACTTTTAAAGCATTACTTTCGTGAACCAATTGATGCTCTATTCCATGAATTTCTTGAAAAGACAGGTAATCACAGTTCCCAGCTCTTGTGGTTTAACCTCAGTAAGCAACCAAGCCACACATTGCTGTTCACTTGTTCCCTACCCTTTGTGGTCGGATGAGAAAGAGAGTCGAAAAGGTAAAAGAAAACTTTAGAATTTGGATTGAGATAAACAGTTTATTATGCAAAGCAAATCTGCATTCATTCTCCAAGGTGATCAGCTCTGGTGCGGGTGCATTCTGCAATGAAGCAGGTGCGATGAGGTATAACAAATCACCCAGGGAGTGAAGTGGTTTTTTTTGCAGGGAGGGCTTTGAAGCTGATTTCTGCACCCACCACAGCAGAGGCAGCTTCCCATATAGAGCTCTGGTGGGAACACACAGCAAAATCCAAGTGTCAGTCTGGAGGGTGTGCACTTCTCCTAAGGCTAAAATAGGACAGCAGTAGTAATCAACACCTGCGGGTGGTGCACCAAGGTGGAGGAACTTCTTAGCTTAATGACAGAGCTTTTGGAGGTGGTGAGCAAGTTGAGTAGTATCAAAGAGTATGAGAGGAAGACAGACCAGTGAAATTGCTCCCTACCTTTCGTTAGACAGGCCCAATGGGCAGACGGGCTAAGTGATATGGAGGATTCCCTATTTCTCTCCATCTGGCTAAGCACAGACATCTAAAGTATAAGAAAAAATGGCACAGTACAAGAGGCACATCTCAGTGACCATACATGATAGGTATGATGCTTTGCAAATGGAAACAGGCAATATTCATCTGCGTTGGAGGTTCATCTGCCTTGGAGGTAAAGTCATCCTGTGCCTTGCATCAAAACAGCTTCCACAGATGGAAAAGAAGATCACTGTCAAAGGAGACAGGGACAAAAGACCTAATATGTAGACTGGACCCACTTCATAATGTTTTCTGTCTTCCTGAAATCTTGCCCCATGTATACCCCAGCTGTAAAGGAAATTTCTACACTTCAGGACAGCATATCTAAATCTCTCCTACAACATCTGGGTTCAGACCATTCTACACACTATTTGAAAGCAGACTTTATTTATTCAAAATACAAATTCATACAAAATTCAAGTTAGTATTATGATAGCATTATGGTAGCTGTTTCTTCATGGACATTAAAAGTGCATTAAAAGAGACTGCAGTCCAATAGTCAAAGTTGTTTAAAATTTGGGGGGTGAAATCTGATATCTTTCTGCATGTATCCGTCTACACCATGCTATGATAAGATCACAAGAGATTTAGTATTAGATATTACTGTTTCAGTGTCAACTGAAAATGCAATTTGTTTTAAGTTTAATTAAATATGTGTCATGGTTTCATGGTTTTTCACTGGTATTTCACATCATAACATTATGCAGTACATTGAGAGTTAAAAAGTTAATGCTGCAGTTCTGTGGATTGTTGATATATTTTTCATAAGTTCCACCTTCCTGGTTTCAGAAGAGAAGAATGAACTACAACTCCCAGAAAACTTCATTTTTCTGTTTCTGTTTTCCATTTGGAGGGAAAGATAAAAGAGACTGGGAATTAAGAGACTTCCCTCTTTACTCCCTGGCTGTCTCATCTACTACATTTGAATAAGGGCTTCAGTTTCAGAAACTCTCTCTTTCTCCTTTTATTTGATTTACTAGCCAATCATATTTAAGTATATTTTATTATCTCATATTCCTCTACTATATTTAGTAAACAAAGTTTTTCCCCTTAGCTCATTACAGTCATTTTCCTTTGTCCAGGCCCATTTCCCTACCTTTTCCCTTTTCATCCTCCTTCTCTCTCCGGGGCATGGATCCATGGGTCCCTTCTTCCCTTTGTCACAGAAACCAGACTGACACATGACAATATGCAAAAGTTACAGTAAGTTAGATTTTAACACATTCATCATCTTCACTCTTCTTTGGAGTTTAAAAAAGGGAACTGAGCATGCCAAACATGAAAGCAAATTCTGGAAAACTCGTTGATTTGAAATAGCAGCAATAGTAATTGCAGTCTACTTTTATGTACCCAAAAGAACTGAGTACAAAGAAGGAACTTTCTTCCAATAGTTTTGAAAAAAACTACCCATTATTTTGCACAATAGAATTATCTTATTATTAGATTATTAAATATTGTGTATTGGATCTGTCAAAACTTGCAGCATCTGGTGGAGAACAGAAGCATGCAACTGAGAGAAGTAGAAATATAGAGCCATTAGTCTAGCATTTCTAGGGTGCAAGGAAAAAGTCTGTTTTGAAAGACAAAATAATTAAAAGCATTTAAGTCAGAAAGAGCAAAAGTTAAAAATAAAAAATTAGTGGCCTAAAATAAACTAACCTCAAGAGATTTTTATTATAGCTGATTTCACAAATGAAGGGAACTCCTTATACACGTCTAGCTGGCCTTCAGTAAAGCAGTTGATATGATGTGACTTTGAAAAAATAGTGAAACAAGTGAAATTGAAGGACTAGTGCTAAAATTATGAGGGCTGCTCTGAAGGTAACATGTCTTATTTTATAATGCTGGCCCACAACATCAGAGGCAGATGCTGATGTTATGACAGTAGAGTTTGAGCCTTCCTGAGAATAATCCATTAAATATTATTGCTGTGCAACAGATGGCAGCAGAGAGGTAGTCTGACGTTTCAAGATGGTGTTTGATGTGGTAATGTGTATGAAGCAAAGGTGTGCCACTGAATTCATTCATGTGGAAAAAATTGCAACCACTGGCATTCATCAATGCCTGCAAAATATTTATCGAGATGAAACAGAAGATGCGAGTGCAGTGACACAGTGGGTGGTGCATTTCAGCAGTGGTGACAGTGACTGTGGGTCACCTCCGGTGGTACAGATTTTTATGAGCACTGTAAGCAGGTTCTTGCTCATTGCTGGTAAAATGCGTAGCTAATGATGGTAACCATGTTGAAAAATAGTGTTCTGTAGCTGAGAATTTACTCTATTAAACAGTGTTATTGTATTCTTTGTTGTATTTTCCATGGCACTAAATGGGAAACATTATATTCAAAGAAATCTAAGGGCAGAACCAATGAGGTTAAACAAAATGCATGTAAAAATATATGTAAAATCATGTCATTTTGCAGGAAGACCCTAAAAGACTCCACTTGAAAAGGAAAAGACCCTAAAAGACTCCACTGAAGACAGATTATGATTTCATTATGACAAAATCATGAATGAAAAATAGCTGTGAAAAAGACAAATCAAATCTGTCTTCTCTTTGAACCCTAAAGGATAAATGATGTTTTAGAAGTTCTATGTAAGAGAATAACTCCTTCATATCTTTCATACCATAATCAAGTCTGTTAAACCACCACTGTTAAAGATGAAAAATGTTGACAAATGTATTAACAGCAAGAGGAAGGCCAAGGATATTCTCCTGTCTTAATTGGATGTGGCAGGAAATGTCTAACTTTAAGGAAGAGGAAAAAGCTGAGGTTCTGAATGCCTTCTTTACTTTTAACAGTCAGACCAGTTATCCTCAAGATACTTAACAACCTGAGCTGGAAGACAGGAATGGGGAGCAGAATAAACTCTCTGTAGCTCAGGAGGAAACTGCAACTTGCTTCTCCACCTGGTCTGTCATTAGTCTGTGTGGCCAGATGGAATCCACACAAGGTTACTGAGGGAGCTGGCAGAATTGATTGCCAAGTCACTTTATATCATTTGTCAGCAGTCCTAATCAACCAAGGAGGTCCCAGATAAATGGGGACTTGCTAGAGTGGCACCCATCTACAGGAAGGATAGGAAGGATGACTCAGGAAACTGTAAGCCTGTCACCATGACCTTGGCATTGGGGAAGGAAATGGAGCAGGCAATCTTGAGTGCCATCACACAGCGTATGTAGGACAAACAAGGGATCAGACCTAGATAATATTTGTTACAGAGTCACAGAATCACAGAATTATAGAGGTTGGAAGGGACCTCTAGAGATCATCGAGTCCAGCCCTCTGCCAAAGCAGACTTCCCTTCAGTAGGTTGCGCAGGAAAACATTGACGTGGACTTTGAACATCTCCAGAGAAGGAAAGTCTACAACCTCTCTGGGAAGTCTGTTCCAATGCTCTGTCTCCCTCACAGTAAAGAAGTTCTTCCTTGTATTTTTACGGAACTTCCTGTGGTAAAGTTTCTGCCAATTGCCCCTTGTTCTACTGTTTCACACCACCAAAAAGAATGCACCCCTATCAGCATGATTCCCGCGCTTTTGATATTTATAAACAGTTTTAAGATCCCCTCTCAACCTTGTCTTCTCTGTGCTGAACAGTTCCAGGTCTCCTAGCCTTTCCTCATATGGGAGATACTCCAGCTCCCTAATCATCTTTGTGGCCCTCTATTGGACTCTCTGAACATCCCTGTCTTTTTTTGAAATAGGGAAACCAGAAGTGAATGCAGTACTCCAGATATGGCCTCACCAGGGCAGAGTAAAATGGAAGGATCACCTTCCTCCACCTGCTGGACACATCTTATTGATTCGCCTTAATGAACCATTGTTAACTAGGACACACTGTTGATTCATGGATGACCTGTTGTCCACCAGAAATCCTAGGTCCTTCTCTGCAGAGCTCATCTCCAGCATGTCATCCCCCCACCTCTACTGTTGCATACACTCCTACCTAGGTGTAGAACCCTACACTTGCTCTAGATGAACCTCGTCAGGTTCCTCTCTGCCCAGCTCTCCAGTCTGTCTAGGTCTCGCTGAATGGCAGTCTGGCCTTCTGCTGTGTCAGGAACCCCTCCTAGCTTTGTATCATCAGCAAACTTGCTGAGAGTGGACTTCATAATCTCATCCAGGTTGTTAAGGAAGATATTGAGCAAGACCACACCCAGCAATGACCCCTGGGAAACATCACTATTTACAAGTGCCTGTGAGATGCTGTTTTGGACTCTTTTGTCTCAAAGTTTGCTGTGAGACCACTCATCTCAAAGTTTCTATAAGTCATTTGGAACTCTATGTTTCAAGATCTACATGAAGGCCCACAGCATTTTCCTGTCTTGCCAGTCCTATCTGCGTCAATGCATTAGTGCCAGTGGCAGGGAAATAAGACCTACTCTGCCAGGGTCCAAGGTACAGCCAAGCAATCTCCTAGGGTGTGGGCCTTGGAAGAGATGGACCACCTGAGAGGGGATGCACATACCAACACCTGCCATCACCTAGGAGACCAAGACTGACAGGACAGTATAAAGAACTGTTCAAGCAAGATTAAGAGAAGAAAAAGAAAAAGGAAGAAAGAGTGAGAATCTTCCTCATTGACCTGCAAATATCCTCTGAGTAATAGATTGCTGCCAGAATCCATGGTACTGAATACTTCTTGCTTTCTATAAAGAGTCCTTGCTTTATTTCCTATCTTTTTACTATTAGCCTCCTTCCCTTCATCATCATCCTAACTATGAATTTATAGTAAACTGGGAGAACAACATTTGAACTCTTTTTCTGTCTTAATCTCACTTACCTCAAGTGAGATTAAGACAGAAAAGACATCATGAATAACCTCACCTCAAACAGACGAAGTGAGGCAGCCCCTAACTAGACTCTGTAACACTGAACACAACTCTCTAAGCTCCACTAGTCACTGAGTTCTCAATCCACTGTCCACTCATTTATGCCACACTTCTGAAGTTCCATTAAATTTCATGAAAACAGGTCCTGTTTGGCCAAACTCATCTCCTTGTGTGACCTTCCAAAGAGCAGCAACGAGGCTGTGAAAAGTATGGAGCACAAGTCTTACGAGGAGCAGCTCAGGGAACTGAGATTTTTTAGTCTGGAGAAGAAAAGGCTCAAGAGAGACTTCATCATGTTATACCTGAAATGAGGTTGTAGGATGATGGGAGTTGGCCTCTTCTCTCACTGATATCTAGGGAAAAAATAAGAAGGAATGGCCTTAATATGCACCAGAGGAGGTTCAGGTTGGATAGTTCTTCTCAGAAAAGTGAAGTATTGGAACAGGCTTCTCAGGGATGTTGTGGAGTCACCATCCCTGGAAGTTTTCAAGAAAAGGGTAGATATGTTTTAAAAATATAGATTTTTTTTCCATTTCTTCGCATGTAGCATTGGTATACTGCTTTTATTTTAGTACACAGCTAGCATCAGAGGTGTTTATCATTCTGTCACTACTGCCTCTCCTTCTTTGTGAGGCATTTATTTAGTACAAGAGACTATTTCTTAAAATATTGCAAATGCATTCTGTAACAAGTTAAATAAGAGAAGAACATTATCTGTATCTGACTATTTCAGCAACAAAGGTACGAAGTATTCTTAAATAAAAATATCATGGCAACTCCATTCCCCACATCAACAAATGCTCTTCTTTCCCTGCTATGTTTTCTTACACACAATCTGCCATTCATGCTTCCTAGCATCAATTATGCAAAAGTATCGTCAATATGGGAGAGAAATATTACTTTCTTCTCTCTACCATTTAGTGTTCATAGCTGCATTTAGATCCAACTGATACCATTAGGTATATGTTGCAGGACATACGCAATT
>JACDJE010000758.1:0-137740 GCA_016647715.1 Pavo muticus
AAAAAAAAAAACGCAAATCAGAGAGAGAACAGCATCTTATTTGCTATATAAATCTACTGTATGTATTCATTTGGAATACTGCTTGCCCCTGTTCATCTCACCTTATATTAAAATTTCATAGAATCATAGAATCATTGAATTATCAAGGTTGGAAAAGATCATCCAGTCCAACCGTCCACTTATCATCAATCTTTCCCACTAAACCATGTCTCTCAGTATAACATCTAAACATTTCTTGAACGCTAATGTAATAGGAATGGAAGAGATTCATGGAAAGATAACAATGATGACCAAAGTCATGGAAAAGTTCTGTGCAGAAGCTCTTTGAAATTTAGAGAGACACCTGATAAGGAATGATGTTGTCTGTAGAATCATGAAAAGAATAAATGATAAATAATTTCTCATTGCTTTAGAAATAGAAAAAATAACATAACTAGATGAAATTGTGATCAAGTATTGCAATACAATGTGAAGTTTTATGCCAAAGTAAAACACCTACACTAATCCCCTGTATCCTCTTTAATACATCCTTCTTTAATCAGAATTACATTATCAATTTTCTTATTCCAGACTCTTTTCTTCCTTTTATAGAGGAATCAAAATTGCCTAAACAAAACTTCCTCAAACAAAAGTTTTTCAGCTGATTTTCCAATAAATTAATGTCTTAAATTTATTGTTTTGTGAGTGTGACTTTCACTGTCTCGGTGATCTATACTTAAATAAATACATTTGCTTCTTTGCTGGCTAGAGTCAGATCTAAAGCCTACTAAATTTAGGAGATATTTACATTCTGATGGATTCAGTAACTTATTAAAAATCCTTGCCCGTGTCATACCACAAAATATTCTCAAGTCTTTCCTGAAGAATTCGTGATATAATTTTAAATAGGAGCACAAAGGTGAAGCAGAAAGAGTACAAAATAAATCATAATCAGAACATACTCTGAGTTTGTACAATTAAGTCTTCTTTCTGTAGCTTCTCTTCAGTCTAGGTTTCAAGAGCCAGCTGATTTACTTTGTTTGTAATAGGAGGTAGAAATTTTAAGAACTGTAGAATCTAAAGGCATGAATAATGTAGAAAGAACGGCATAAATGGTTGCAGTCAGAACTGTGTGTTGTAATATTTCCATAATAATCTGAACAATACAAATACAAGGTTTGTAGGGTGATATACCATTGTTTATTGTAATATGTTGCTAAAAACTGAGCAAATTTATCAGGACAGCATAAGCACAGCTATAACGTTACCAGTATGCTCATATCAGGTCTATTTAAAGTGAGCATTGTTCATTTGAACCTAATAACTCTGCAAGTATTTAGTAGCTATAAGTTGGTAACTTCAGGCAATTACACAAATAACGAGTGACATAAATGTTTCAGTGTTATTGGTCTTGAGATCATTTGTATTTCAGGGGCTAGATGGTGATGTGTCATCTTTCAAGAGAAAAAAAAATAGCACGTAATACACTCTGTCATTGCACAATATTTGTGGTTTATAATGATCTTTGTCATTTTGGCACTCTCCACTGCAGTTCAGACATATCACTTTCCTTTCTTGTCAGAGCTGAAATCAGATAATGCATGTATTTATCTTTTACATTCAGACTCATCTGTCCTTATTGTTCGTATAACTTTAGTAATTAACACAGATGTTGCAACCATGTACTGACTGAACTGACAGTCTAAAGACATAGATTGTGATGTCAAGATTGCAGTCATTTGACATACTGTTCTGAGATAAAAGAAGCTGCTCTTCAGTGGAGCTTTGTCCTCTTTTCCCCTTTCCCTTTCCCTTTCTCTTTCCCTTTCCCTTTCCCTTTTTCTTTCCCTTTCCTTGCCCCTTTCCCTACCCCTTTCCTTTCCTCTTTTTCTTCTTGTTTCCTTCCCTCTTTTCCTTCCCTTTCCCTTCTGCCATCTTAACCACTGTAGGCAATGACACAATGCTTAATTACAAAGTGCCATAAATTCATATGCCATTTGTAACTTTGTCAGTGAGATTTGTTCTGCTAACACTAGGACTGCAGAACACTGAAAGCAAAGTTTCACAAGTTAATGGCCTGCCCTTTTCTGACAGCACACCAAGCTTTCACACTATTAAGTAACACTTTGCTTCATTCAACCACTGAACTGTTGACAAGAGCACTTTAGCAAGTCTGAACAGCAGAAAAAATCCAGTAAATCAAAAGCCAGTTTGGAATGAGGCAGAAAAATATGATTAAAAAANAAAAAGAAAAAAAAGATGAATCAAAGGAAAAAAAATAAACCAGCAAAACAAAGCAAGCTGACAATTTTTGAATAGTTTTTCTTCTCACTACTAGGGAAGAAATTATCAGTTAGTTTTTAACTATTTCAGACTGTTTCAGAGGATGGATTCTACATAGAATAATTGTGCCTGTTCCTTTGAAAAGGGAAGAAACTCACAAATTTTCCCCATGGAGATAACTAAATTTTACAAAAATTGCTCAGAATGGAAATACTGATCTTTATAGAGATTACAGAAAGATGTCTCTTAAGAGCATGAAGGAAATATGAACATTTATCATTAAAAATAAAACATATTCAAATGTGTTCATGAAAATATATTTCATGAAAGCACAATAAGTTATTGTGCTTTCAGAGAACAAATAAAATAGAGCGCATTAGTTTTAGAGAATTCATCTAGAATAGAATGTACATTTTAATATTAACAGTTAAATGCATGCACACATACTTTTTTTTTTTTGTGATCATAACTTATTCATATGAAATTTTTCCAAAAATAGTGCGTCCTATTTTATTATGTTGGCCCATGACTTAAGAGGCAGATGGTGGTGGTATGACAGTAGATGTTGAACCTTTCCTCCAATATCCGGTTACATTCTGTTGCCATGTGACAGATGGCAGCAGAGGGGGCAGTGTCACAAAATGGCATCTGCCATGGAAGTGTGGATGATGCAAAGGTGCGTAATCAAATTCCTCCACGTGGAAAAAATGGCACTCACTGACATTCATTGATACTTGCTGAATGTTTATGAAGACCAAACAGTGGATGTGAGCACAGTGAGGTGATGGGTGGCGCATTTCAGCACTGGCGACAGCAACAGTGGGTCTCCTCCAGAGATTTTCATGAAAGCAGCATGCAGGCTCTTGTTCTTTGCTGGCAAAAATGCATAGCTAATGGTGGTGACTATGTTGAAAAATAGCATCTTGTAGCTAAGAATTTTCTTTATCAACTAGCATTATTGTACTCTTTATATCTGCTATAGTTTCCATGGAAATAAATAAATAGGAGACATTACTTTTGGAGCAAGCTATATGCAGTGGTAGATCACTGAGAAAATTATGTATTCAATTTTCTCAAGAAAATCCTTGAAAATTAATAAAACCTATTCTTGTCTAGCAGCAGAAACAACATAATATGAAGATTTTGGTCAAATAGATTATCAAATTTATGTGATTATGCCCATAAAACAAAAACAAATGTTTCTAATCCACTATGTGGAATCTTGCAAATATAAATATTAAGAAATGCAATTACTTTTTATGTAAGTGATGTTTTGAAAGCATACTCAGATTTTCAGCAGATGTTCCCATTCTTGTCATCAAAATGATTTCACATTTTGTTTGCAAATGTGATTCATAAAGTTTTCTATCAAATTGAGTCAAGCAGAATTTCTTACTATCTCAAAACATACTGGAATATTGCATTTAGTTTCAGAGAGATTTCCATGTTACTCCTAGGAGAATATTGGCTTCATAGAATCGCAGAATCGCAGAATCATAGGCTTTGTAAAGGACCTCTGGATATAAGCTAGTTCAAACTCCCTGCTAGTTCCCTAGAGTACGTTACACATGAAAGCATCCAGGCAGGTTCTGACCTACACACCCTACAGCCTTCCTGGGAAACCTGTTCCAGTGCACTATCACTCTCAAAATCAAGAATTTATTTCTCCTGTTCTCATAGGAAGTATCGAACTTCCTATGTTGTGGCTTGTGCTCACTGCCTCTTGTCCTGTTGATGGGCACCACTGGAAAGAGCCTGGTCTCATCCATTTGACTCCTGCCTGTTAGATATTTATAAGTATTTATAAGATCCCCTCAGTCTTCTCTTCTACAGGCTCAATCCCAAGGCTCTCAGCCTGTCCTCATAAGGGAAATGCCCCTTCGTAGCCTTTTGCTGGTCTGTCTCCAGTAGTTCCGTCTTTCTTGAATGGAATAGCCCAGAACTGGACACAGTATTCCAGATATGTCCTCATAATCACAGACTAGAAGGGGAAGATAACTTCCCTTGACCTGCTAGCCATGCTCTTTTTAATGCACTCCAGGAAACCATTGTCCTTGGCCACAAGTGCACACTGCTGGCTAGTGGTTAACTTGTCCATCAGGATATCCAGGTCTTTCTCTGCAGAGCTCCTTTCCACCAAGTCAGCCCTTACCTTGTACTGATGCATGCCTCCTCAGGTGTAAAACTCTACACTTTCCCTTGTTGAATCTCATAAGATTATTCTCCGCCAAACTCTCCAGCCTGTCTAGGTCTTGCTAAGTGGCAGCACTGCCTTCCTAACAAAATAATCTATGGTCTTGAGATAAAGTCAGAGATGATTTAGCATCATAAAATAAGCCAGCAAAGAAAAAAGGGTTGAAATAAAGGTAGTAAGTTTATCAAATATATAGACATTCAACATGAACAGGTAGATAACTTCAAAGCGAAAATAAATGTATTGCTTTAATCAATTATATGCTGAGTACGGAGAGAATCCAAACTGAAGCTCTCTGTTTAAAAACAGTAAAACTTCAAAAAAGGCATTTTTCATGCATACGGAGAACTAGGTTCATACATTAAATAATGTGGTTTAAATGATTGAATCTTTAAAGTGAGAAAAATGAACTAATTCAAAACATAAAGGAAAGGATTACAAAATGCAGGACTGAAAATATATCCCTGAATAATATGAAGACAGTGTTCTTAAACTTGTTTTTTTTTCATGTTCAATCAATCAAGTCAGGATTAATAGAGAATATTACCTTCATAACACAGTATTAGCTAAAATTATTGCAAGATAGTAACATCTACGGTCTCTAACTAAAACTTGGCATTATCTTGGAAATCCAACTATGCTTGAACACCAGCTTAGGAATGTGCGAAGATGTGTAATTTTCTTCTCATATGTGAGTGTTTTTAGCAATTCTTTTTCTGTGAGTTTGAGTATTTCTGATGAATTATTGGTTACTCTTAAAATAAATATAATTGAAATGTTTTATACTATTGCATTTTTTTTCCTTTTGAAGCAACAGGTCTTTCTTCTTCTCTGCTTATACTAGTGGATCTTCCTGGACTCACAACACGAATACATTATTCTTCATAAGCATCCAACTTTTCTCTGATGTTCTGTAAAAAGATTAACCCATATTGATTCCATGACAGAAAAAGACAATTGGAATCTCTTTATTTGTATTTGATATCTGTTGGTTCTCTGTGTACAATCATGTACCAACAAAGGAACAATATCTAATTGTAATACTAAGAGATACGGTACAATTACTTTACTTTTTTTAGACAATTCAATTTTTGATGTACTGATCCAAAATGAAATTTTAATAAATTCATTGCAACTCCAGAAAACCCTTATTTCTCCAGAGATCATATAGTCAATAGGTCATAAGTTCAAGTAGTATGGAAGCTATGCTTGCTGCTTAAGTACAAAACAAATATTCCAGAAACTATTTCAGAGTTTTGGGAAGCTGAGTATGAAACATTTATTTGCAACTGAAGAGGATGTTCTTCTGTGATCACACTGGTTAATGATGTTTGCATTTGCATAATCGCCACAATGCTTCCTTTAATTTTTACATTCTTCACATTTTTCTTCCCATTTAACAATTTCTTACGCTGTCTGTGGGGCAGCATGGTGAATTAATCTCAGAATATTTGCATTTTTTCTATAAATACCATTTTGCATTGCCAAATAAAGAAAGTAAAAAAAAAAAAAAAAAGAGTGAGGTTTAGTTGGTTTTATTTTTTGCCTGTTTTACTAATCCTTGTATGATATGCTTTTCTGTGACAACTTTTTTTTTTCTGTAAACAAACTTCACTGAAATATTATTTCTCCATACAACCTTTTTTTTCTTCAATGCCTTAGAAATATCATTCTGTCTTTTACAATATTTGGCCAGCATGATAAAAGTAAACACAGAAAAAAGTATCTGGAAAAGGAAGAAAGAAATGTCTACAACACTCATTTTCATACAAACAACTGAATTACTGGAAAAAAATTTTGACATATGGATAAAAAATTCTCTCAGAAAGAATGACCAGAAGAGAAAGTCCTTTCACAAATTTAAGAGGCCTGTGCTGATGTTTGTGTTTCATGTGCTTGATGCACAGTATGCTGTAAATACTGCTATAAAATAACATTCAGTAACAGTAGAAATGGTATTTCCTGGAACACAGATTGGATATTATTAAAATAAAAATACATAATGCTAATTCTATAAGGCTTCATGTACGGTTGATTGATTTTTTTCCCAACAGTGTGCAAGAAAAACAAAGAGCTATAGATATGCTATATACAAGGTGGGTTCATACAGATATGTACTTGTAACAGTAATTGACAAGCAAATGATAGCCAAAATGACCATAATGGTGAAACAGCTTGTTCTGGATGCCGTCTCCAGGCAATTGGAAAAGAAGAAGGTTATCAGTAGTCAGCATGGGTTCACCAGGTGGAGGTCATGCTCGACCAACCTGGTAGCCTTCTATGATGTCATCACTGGCTGGGTGGACCACAGGTTGGCCATGAGCCAGCAGTGTGCCCTGGTGGCCAAGAAGGCCAATGGCACCCTGGGGTGCATTAAAAGAGCGTGGTCAGCAGGTCAAGGGAGGTGATCCTCCCCCTCTACTCTGCTCTGGTCAGGCCTCACCTGCAGTATTGTATCCAGTTCTGGGTTCCCCACTACAAAAAAAACAGGGATGTCCTGGAGAGTGTCCAGTGGAGGGCCACAAAGATGATAAAGGTCCTGGAGCATCTTCGCTGTGAGGTGACCTGGGTCTGATCAACCCTGAGAAAAGAAGACTGAGAGGGAATCTGATCAATGTCTATAAATATCTAAGTGGGGGAGGCAAAGGGATGAAGCCAGACTCTTTTTAGCGGTGTGTGGTGATAGGACAAGAGGAAACAGCCACAAACTGAAACATAGGAAGTTCTACACAGATGTGTGTAAGAACTTCTTCATGGTAAGGATGACGAAGCAGTGGAACAGGCTGCTTAGAGAGGTTGCGGAGTCTCCTTCTCTGGAGATGTTCAAGACCTGCCTGGATGCCTACCCGTGCAACGTGGTCTCTGGAGCCTGCTGTGGCAGGGGGTTGGACTAGACAAACTCTAAAGGTGCGTTCTAGCCCCTACAATTCTGTGATTCTGTGATTCTCTGACTGTAAAAAATCAAGAAAGAGTCAGAGGAGAGAGGAGAAAAAAGATTGAATGGTGAATAGTACTGGTTAGAAAATATTACTTCTTATAACTGAAGCGACTTATTCAGATAATAATGTTTTTAATTATTTTTCATCAAAATCATGACTAATTTAGATAAACAGCTGAAAGACATGTATGCCTGTAAGCTGATCCTCCATAAAATTTTCATGCTTCAAAATGTCTTCAAATGCTGCTAAATTACAGTGAAATTGTTTGTATTTTAAATTCTGGATGAAAGCACCTATCTTATGACAGTCAGTATAGCTAATGTTGTGGGTATTTTTTTAATCTTTGGATAAAATTTCTCCCAGGCAAGCCCTTTGCTACTAATTTTCAATTAATCTTTCTTCAGTAAAATTTACAGCGTATTACTACCCTTAGTAACATACTTCAATTTAGTTTAAGTCGGGTTGCGCAAAATGACCTCCAGAGGTACCTTGCCACCTTACCCATTCTGTAATTCTGTGGAGTCTAGCGTATGCCGACACATATTATTAAAATTAGATTCCAGAATACTAGAGAATAACTCTAGGAGACATGTTTCATGGGAAAAACAGAAAACTGAATGATTTCTTTCTTAATTAATTATCAGCTGACTTCTGTTTCTCTTCCTCTGTATTTTTTTTAGTGTCATAAGCTTGAGTTGACTGATGAAACCAAAATAAATAGCTAATACAGACAGTTGAGGCTGATTAAGCGAGCTACATTTTAAGTAATGTATGATTAACAAACTAAACAATGTTATAATACCGGAAGGTATATATTAGCCGCATATTAGTATACAAAACATAGTTCATGTTCTATATAACATGTTATTTAAATAGTAGTGTTCTTAGAATATTAGAACCTGAAAAATGTTACTTATCTCTCTGGTAAGATACAGTATCCTTCTTACAGATGCTCATGCCTTAGGTGTAATAACTTTATATCAGGCTGTATATCAAACTGTTATGGATTCTTCATCATTAAATCTTAGATCATAATTAAAATAAATATTTAATTATTCAGTTTTGCTTAGTGAAATTCAAGCACTATTTTTGCACTAAGCTCAGGTTTGA
Organism: Pavo muticus; assembly: GCA_016647715.1. NCBI lineage: Eukaryota > Metazoa > Chordata > Aves > Galliformes > Phasianidae > Pavo > Pavo muticus. Next base: position 8,506 of record JACDJE010000758.1, read on the forward strand.
AAATATTTAGGCCTTCCCTTATGAAGTTTAGTTTTTAGATAAAAATGAATATATGAATGTTCATAGCAAAATATTCAAGACCCGCCTGGATGCATACCTGTGTAGCCTGCTGTAGGGGGCCTGCTTCCCCGGGGGGACTTGATCTCTAGAGATCCCTTCCAGCCCCTACAATTCTGTGATTCTGTGATTCTATATAGGAATGGATTATATGAGAGAATTAGTTTGAGATTTCTCTATGGATCCCTGAAATTGTACTGTTTAAAGGTTCAGGAAATATAGAAGTAGTTCAGGAAGTATAGAAGGAAATATTGGTTAAATCTACAGAGAAGAAATAGTCTTACTGAAAAATACATCTCAAAGTCAGAAATGGAAAAACAGCTCTGAGGACACTTGCTGCTCCAGGACTCCTGTACTGAAGTCCTTTATCAAGTTAGTGTGGGACAGAATGTCAGAATTTACATTAACCAAACTAAAATCACAGTGCAATTCAGTGGGATGATCCAACTCTGAATGTGTTGAAAATACCAGCTTTCCATGGGAATTGGAACAGACTGTTGATCAGTGCAAAATCTGCCCAGAAAACGGAATTGATGATAGTTTTCCTTGTGGCTGTCTGACCACTGAAAACAACACAAGAAAAAGAATATGTTGTCCAGGCACTGGAGCGGTACTGCCACTCTAGTTCAGCTTCTTACTGTATGTGGAATATCATCCTTTGATTGCTGGGGACATCTTTGAAAACAACATGTCATGTAGCCTCTGTCATCCCTTAACTAAGGCCACGTCAGAACTTACAGCTGTTGCAATGATTTTGAGCATGGACTGGAAAATACAAAGCTAGACAATTGATGCAAAATTTTGTATTGAACAAAAAGTTTGGAATGATACGTAAGTGTAAATACGGAAGTTGAATTAACATACTTGAAGCAGATTACCAAGAGATGAGTCATAATGAGAAAAGACAGAAACTGTAACTCTTGATAGGTTTTACTTAAGTGGGGTAAGGTGTGAAAATCCTCATCAGTTTCGTTATGAGTACTGTCTCTACTAATTTCAAATTAGTGATTTTTATGAAAGTATAAATATATTCTTACTATTTCTAATTAATCTACAGTTCTCCAAGCAATCTATTATACACCTATTCTTTTAAAAACACCCAACTCACAAAGGATATCTTGAGTTTCCCCTAACTTACACTTCATGTGATGAAACTTTTTCATTTGTCTGATAACATTATGGACTTTCATTCACACTTAAAAGACTTACTGGTCATAATTTCCTACTACTTACGAATAAAATAAACAATGTATATTCATACTGTCAATTCTGTTCTCTTTGTTCTCTACTAAATATTCAAACATTTCCTGTACAGAGGCCACACTTTCTAGAAGATAGAGACCCAACTCATTGCTGAATCTTATTGACTAGGACATTAATCTAAGCAGAGTTCTCCAAGAATACCTTTTGCCTGATGTGAGCAGTTAGTTGAAGTTTCCTCCCCAACTGCACTTTTTGCCTAACTCTCTGAAAAATGGGAACCTTGCAGCAATATTGAAAGTAAAGAGGAGTATAAACTATTTATTTAGGTATAAATGGGCAAAATATTTTTTTCTAGAATAAACTCCTGCTTCAGGTGCTGTATTATATGTTTGATTGTTGCTTTTTGTATATACGAGAGGATTAATGGTGAATATGTTTCTCCTCTTTTCCATTCAAGTAGCAAGAATAGACCAGTTGGGAATTGTCACCGTTTGATTTTTAAGCAAAGTCCAAGTTGTGTTCCTCTGAAACTAGATGCTGTCATTCCTGGTTTTCTTCTGGAGTATAACATGATCTTCTCATATCATCTTTAAAGAATGTATTGAAACACCATGAGTATTGGACTGTAACTTTCTGTGTGCTACAATGTGAATCAAGGCATGGTATATGGGGATGGTTAGGTTTAAAATCAATTTCTTGACTCATACTGAAACTGTAATGTTGATGCACTCTCAGCTACTCTATAAAAATAAAAGTAATTTCAGGAACTACAGAGATCACAAGATCATGAGCACTTCACTAGATTATTCAACCTGAAATAGTAAAAAAAAAAGCTTAAATTTATCTTGCTGCAAGGACTGCTGTGAAATTACTTTCAACTACTTTTATTTTGCCACTTAATAAGCAATCTATGGGCCAAGTATGCTAGACATTCACTCAAAGAATTTTATGTAAATCAAAATGTTAAAGAAAACAGATAATATATTCACTGTTGGGTTTCTTTTCTACCATGAGTTAGTCTGAATGATTGAAAATGTAATATTCACATATTTATTCCTCTCCAGTTGTTAATTGCGGTTCAATTCTTCTCTAGTAGAGATAGAAAGAGATTTATATTATCTGAACTCAAAGGATTAGTAAGATTTGTAGTAAACAAATGAATTCATTTATATTAGCATCTCTTTTTCGTATTTCTCAGAACACAAATTTAAACCCTGCTGTCTGCCTTTACCGAGCATGCACCTACAAATGTAATGAAAGTAAATAGATAACTTCAATGTATAGCTCCAAACCAGAATGTGTCAAGCAATGAATGATGTATATTATGAACACTGTATGTTTGAATGCTTCTGTCTCAAGATCTTACGTATCTTTCTTTCAAAATCTTTCCTATTTTAGACTGACTTTTCTGTCTTCCATGCTCATTCCTAACTGACTGCATTTTACTGTTTTTAAAACTGATAAGAGGTGAGGGTAGCCTCATATATGCTTCATAAACGAGACAAGGAAATAATTTGTGTTCTGTCCTTAGGCCTGTAGTTCTGAAGTTCAAAGTAAGCACCTATATCACATCAATAAAATCAGAGAACAAACAAATGAACAAAGCAAACAAATGAACAAAAATATCCTTATTTTTATTTTGCTATTTTCCTATGCCTTTTTGCATTGATGCATATTAAAAAGTCATGGCACGAGTAAGAAAACAAATTAGGATTTGTATGGTGTCAACAATAATCTTTATCTTGGAAATAAGGGCAGTTTTATTTCATATTTGAGATAAAATACAAGCAAAATCCTAATTTAGACATCAGGTTAATACAGCAGATCTAACTCATTATTTCTTCTCTTGCCATTCCCACTGCTGGCTGGCTTCTCACTTTTTAATCTGCTTTCTTCAACTCATTCATAGTTTTGGTCACTATGATTTTCTTGGAAGTGAAGTACATAGCATAAATTATTAAGAGATCAACAGGATTGTTGCAAAATATTAACAATTTGGGCAATTCCCCAGAAATAACAATGAGAAAACTATGATAACCTTTTAAAGTAGAAAACTCAAATGCATATAAATAGTGTCCCCAAGAAAGACTGAGTAACGTTTATATGCCATACCTTTTCTTGACTGAAAAATACATTTTCTATGGAATTTTTTATTCATTGTAGAAAACAAAAACAAAAACAAGAAAAAAAAATCAACATTTATTTATTTCTATAAAATAGACTTTTTCTTTCCTGATACAGTCTGCCTAGCCAAATTTGTACAGTAAACAAACTGAAAAGTTAGTAACACTAACCTTTCAGAGAACAGTTAGAAACTCAAAAATCTAGCAAAAGTGATCTTTTTGCTAAACAGTATGAAGAAGTACTGAGATATGTTTAGTTTCTTATCTAATAGCACTATATCCAAAAATAATTAACAATAGCAATCATCAAGTCATGATAACTAATACTACAGAAATTTGAGCCTCTGAAAGTTCCAAACAGTACATTCTAGTAACAGCTTACAGATGCTAGCCAACTGTAGCCCTTAGGTAGGAACTATTTTTACAAAAATAAAACTCATGAAATCTACATATGAATATATTAAAATTACACGTAGAAATACAATCATTCCCAAACTTATTAGTTTCTATCACAGCAAACAATTTGTGTATTAGCTAGTATTTTAAGCACTAGGTTTTAATTTTTGAGATTTTGAAGTACTCAGAAAAAAATTGGATCGCTTATTTTTTAAAAATGAACTCTGATTAATCTTCTCTTCTATAAGATTCCTCACACGTGTTTAAAACTTTCTTATCTGATTCTGAGATCTGAAATTTGTTTTTTTCCTTATCTGATTTTGAGTTCTGAAATTTGTTTTTTTCCTTATTATGAAGAAGTAGCATTAACACTTATAGCCTGCAGATTTAGTATGAACTGTTACAGAAATACTAAATGATATTTGAATGTCATTGGATGTTGATATATCCAGCATTATTTTATCAGTAAACTGGACAATAATTAGAATTGAAATCGATCATTTTACATTCCTAATAAATGGCTTTAATATGTTGCTCATAGATCATGATAAACTACTAGTCCAGTTTCATTTGTGATGTAAGTCTGTTCAGAGAGAAAAATAAAATTATATGTTAAGCATTAGAATATCCTTTCCACTGAAAAATGATAAAGGGAACCATAATGGAAAATGGACACATTTTTTTTCCAAATTCATTCATGAAAATGAAACTAGTGAAGTGGTATAGAAGATCACAATCTTGAAGCATTCCTGATATTCAATGAGGATCAGATGGATTTATTTGATACAGTCTGATCATATTCTAGGTTCCCATATGTATGTAAAATAGTTCTTTATATGGTAGAATTGTATATTATGAATATTATCTTGTGATTAGCACCCACTGTCTCATGTTTTAGCCGTAAATTACAGCAGCCAATAGTATTTGTAACCATTATACTGATGTGAGAACTGTTTGTTATGTCGTGTCATTAATGTTCAGCTGAAAAGAAGATAGGAAGAACAGTTTTTCTTATTTAAGAAACTGATTCAAAAGTGTTTAGAAAATGAGGAATATTTAGAAGCCAATAAAGTTGTCTGATTCACGTAACATGTGCATTAATCTGTTACTATAAAGTTAATATGAAGAATAACTGCATGCAGGTTCAAAATAAATAAAAGTTTATGTAAACATCTAACAATATTATGCAAGTATAGAGTAAATATATGGTTTTTTTAATTAAAAGTTATCGTTTTCATGATTTATTTTTCTTCATTATATTACGCTTTTACAGAAACTGAAATTTAAGTGGAGTCATCATTTACATTAGAGTCACACCAACAACACCCATATTACTATGTTAATAATAATTGCACAGAAGAAGAAAAAAAACATTCTGTACTTTATTGTATTTTCTTTTTCTAGCTGCTTTTAAGAAAAGAAATATAGAAGAAAGGGACACAGATAATATTTTTAACAATGAGAGAAAACTAATGGGAAAAATAAATAGTCAGAATAAGAAAACAGAAGATTTGTACTAAAGTAAATATTCTGGGTTTTTGAAGGTTAGTGGAGGAAAAATGCTGAAGAGGACAATTAACAATCAAAAAAATTACAGGGTCATTTCAAGAAATATTCTGCTATTGTTTAAAAAGCAGTACTAGAACTTAGAACTCCGGATATTACATGTTTAAAAGCTAAATTTGCAAAAAAAAGATAGATATTTGGTGGACAACTTATCCTCATTCACTCAATTTCTAAATTTCTAATGGGATCAAGAATTGATAATAATTATTGAAAATAGAGGCAGCAAAACCTGGTTAACTATTTATTTTATCTCTGTTGCTTGATTTTTGGTAAAGTTTCATTTAAAAATTAAATCAATTAAAAATTAAATTAGCTGCACTTGGGGTCGCTACCAAGAAACTCTGAGGCTTTTATCACAGCTCAGCAATGTAGTCCAGCTATATAGATACAATTATGCTTAGATGGCTTTACACACATTACTAAGAGAAAATCATGCCTTTATGAGTTAGTTATTAGTTTGAGGATTCATCCTGACCATGGTGTTTTGAATACCTTAGTTAGAAACATGGTTAGATCCTTAGAGTCTGTCTTATTTTACCCATTACTAGACCCAAAAATTTAAAATGAAAGATAAAGTCCATCGTACTGGTTTATTAAAGCAAACACTGTCTAATAAATTTCATCTTTAGTACAACTGAAACTACATGACTTAAGACAGGAAGCTTGAGGGGAAAAGAAAATCAGATCAATAAGAAGAACTTTTTTCATTAGTGGCTACACTTCTTCATCCATCATAAGCAAATAGCACTTTTACTGTCAACTCTTTGAAAGGGTGGGTAACAGCAGGACAAGGGGAAATGGTTTTAAGTTGAGGGAGGGAATATTTAGGTTGGATGTCAGGGGGAAGTTCTTTACTATGAGAATGGTAAGGTGCTGGAACAGGCTGCCCAGAGAGGTTGTGGATGCCCCGTCCCTGGAGGTGTTCAAGGCCAGACTGGATGGGGCCCTGGGCAGCCTGGTCTAGTATAAAATGTGGAGGTTGGTGGCCCTGCCTGTGGCAAGGGGGTTGGAGATTCATGATCCTTGAGGTCCTTTCGAACTCCGGCCATTCTGTGATTCTGTGATTCTGTGATACTGCACAGTGTCTACAATGATCTCCATTTCATATATAATCATAAAAATATATCTATACCTCCACATATAATCATTGTAATCACTATACAATGGCTGCAGATTTTTGCTATTCAAGTTCAGATTTTTATTTATTTAACTACCTACCTATATGTTTATTTATTTTATAGACTGAAAAATATTAGACAGCCACTTGTTCTGCATCAGTAAGAGATGATAAGGGATTTCAGTAAAAGACACATTGAAAATGTTTCTGATAGTGATTACTGGTTATTCTGATTATCAGTTTACAGTCTCTTTCAGAATAAATTGAAGAGAGCAGTAATCAAGCTGTGAACCTTTCCAGGTTAACTTTTTAGAAGTAGAAATGCAAAATATCCATCTAAACCTGAATGTTTGGTACTTGTTACTACTAATGGTGACTCTATCTTCTACAGCTATCCTGGAAAGCTGACAGTTACATGGACCAAGAGAACATTATTTTCCCCAGATGTAGTAGAGTTAACTTCGTATTTTGTGAGATTTTTTTCCTAGCCTTATTATTTACAGGAACATTTCTTGGTATCAGCTGAAACAGAGTTGATTTTCTTCATCGTGTCTGGTATGATGTTATATTTTGGCTTTAGGAGAAAAACAGTGTTGATAACACACAGATATTTTAGTTGTTGCTGAGTGGTGCTGTACAGAGCCAAGGGCATTTCAGTTTCTCAGCTTCTCGTACTGTCCTGTCAGTGAGGTGGACTAGGGGGGCACAAGGAGATGGGAAGAGACAGAACCGGGACAGCTGACCAAAAATGGCCAAATGGATATTCCGTATCATAGAATCATAGAATCATAGAATCATAGAATCATAGAATCATAGAATCATAGAATCATAGAATCATAGAATGGCCTGGGTTGAAAAGGACCATAATGTTCATCTAGTTTCAACCCCCCTTCTATATGCAGGATGGTCAGCCACTAGACCAGGCTGCCCAGAGCCACATCCAGCCTGGCCTTGAATGCCTCAAATGATATAATTCAAAAAAAACTGTAAAAATGAGGGCAGTTGGCTGGGGAGGGGCTGCCACTACTCTGGGGACTGGCTGGCTATCAGTTGACAAGTGGTGAGCAATTGCTTGTGCATCGCATGTTTTGTAAATATATGTGTAGATTCTAAATAGGTAAGGATATAGGCAAAGCAATATGCAAATACTGAAAAAGATACTTAAGAACTTTAAAACAAAATCAGAATGACAGAACCACAGAATGGTTTGAATTGGAAGAGACATTTAAGGTCATCTAGTTCCAACCCCCCTGCTATAGGCAGGGACACTTCCCACTAGACCAGACTGATCAAAGCCCCATCCAGCCTGGCCTTGAATGCTTCCTGGGAGGGGGCATCCACAACCTCTCTGAGTAACCTGTTCCACTGTCTCCCACCATTGCAGTAAAGAATTTCTTCCTAATATCTAGTCTAAATCTACACTCTTTCAATTTAAAACTATTTCACCTTCTCCTGTCACTACATACCCTTATAAAAAGTCCCTCCCTTGCTTTCCTATAGGTCCCCTTCAGGTACTGGAAAGCTGCTATAAGGTCCACTCTGTGCCTTCCCTTTTCTAGGCTGAAGAACTCCAACTCGCTCAGCCTGTCCTCATAAAGGAGGTGCTCCAGCCCTATGGTCATCCTTGAGGCCCTCCTTGGGACCTGCACCAACAGCTCAATGTCCTTCTTGTGTTGTGGGCCCCAAAACTGGACGCAGTACTCCAGGTCAGATCTAATGAAGGCAGAGTAGAGAAGCAGAATCACCTCCCTTTACCTGCTGATCATGCTTCTCTTGATGCAACTGAGGATAAGGTTGGCCTTCTGGGTTGCAAGTACATATTTCCTGTTCAAGTTGAGTTTTTCATCAATGGACAGAACTGATGAAAAGAGCAGAGTTTAGGTAAAAAAAAATAATAAAATATAATAGAAGAGTAGAGTAATAATAGAAAGAATAAAATAATTGAGTTCAGGTAAAAATATGGAAGCATATATGGAAAAAAAATCATCCCTCCAGAATCCCAAAACATTTTGAGATACTAACATCCAAATCAGAATTCTTAAATTCTATTTAAGTTTAAAATCTAAGAAATCATATTAGAGAAAGCAACTATATTCATCCTGCATATATTCATTTTAAGAAAAAGAAAATAACCAGACTGTATGGATTGCCAGTTTGCTTAAATTACACTTATTAGTATAATAAAAATGATATTTATTTCTGTCTTTAAAACACATATGTACACTAAAAATTTGAAAACCGTTTTAGGTTCTACTAGTCTGTCTCGAGTCTTAATATCCATCCTTACTCTTTGTAGGGAGTGAGGTTTGTTTATTTCTTTAGTGAATGAAGTAACATTTTTCTGTGAATCAAAGCCAGGAAAAGAGAAAAATATTTCTGGATGAAGATGTACTTTGTACTTCCAAATTTTTCTGTGGTATCTTGATATTTAATGTTAATGCATGCTACAAACAAGAAAGAGAACAAGTTGTCTAGCAGTGTAGCATTTTGTCCTTGAAGAGTGAGATATTCCATGAGATGATATGCCTGGAATTTCTCTGGTCAATTCAGATCATCTGTCCCCACTGCGACTACAGTCACTCAAATTCTTGTGCACTCCCAACATGTTGAACATGTTGGAACTGCAAATGCTGTTCTGAATCTTTGAAAACATCGGTGTGTTATCAACACTGTTAGCCACAGAATGCCTCCTTTCTTAACAAAATACTGACTGCTGTGAAGAAAACTAACTCCATCCCAAGCATGCTCAGTAAAATGTTGTATTAAATAAAACCATTTTCCACATCACTAGTTTGCTGGTAATTTAGACTGACGTGTGTTTTTCGTTTGAATTGGAGTAATAAATTTAGAACTAGATTTCTAGTGGAGTTTCTTATGCAGACCTAAATGGAAGTTGACTTCCAATTTTCAAAAAAATATGGTTCTAAGTACTGATGTTGAATATAAATAATCATTTCTCTCATTACCTATTTTGCCCACAGTGCCTGTAAAATTAAGCTGCTATATTTCTAAGTTATATTTAGAGTAACACAAGCATATTTTAAATATACAGATTTAGTAAATGATTGTCTGCATTTTAATTTCATCAATAAAGCATTTTTTAAACTAGATGGAAATCTAACTTTTCAACAGCAAAGTCTTTCTTTAAAGAATCAAAGAAACTTTACAGTTTTATTATAGTACAACTTGATTTTTAAACTAATTTCTGTTCTTGTTCATTATCTTGATTGCATTGTCTTATATAATGACCCAAGATATCTGATTCTTTTCCTGTGCTCACTGAACAAAGGCAACTTCAGGAAGCATCTGCCGTGTCACATAACTTTAGTTAAAGAGTCAATTGGCTCTAAAGCAACTACATTTTTTTTTGTTTGGATGAAAAAGGAGTTTGTAAGGAGATAAAAATTACTGTCCAGAATTATAGGAATTCATACTGCAGTCTATGTTCAATTCTTCTTATTTTTCTTCTGATCATCAAATAATGCTTTAGGCAAAATACTGTTGTTTTTATGTATCCTTGTCCTTTTTAAAAAAATTAGTTTTGTGCATGGAGTTAAAAACTTATTTGGTATTGTATTTCTGTGCCATGCCACCCCTTTCACACTTCAATGTTTCTTGTTTTTGTTTTTTCCTATTTCTTGCACTTTCTCCGCCAACATTTCCCTGCCTTATTTTCCACTTGCTATAGCTTGCCAACACTTCGTTAAATTGTTTAGATTTTCTTTGTGATACCCCTGGGACTGGAAGAAAATACTGCTTTCAGCACAGCTGATGGAACAGATGATGAAGCTGATACAGCAGGACTACTGAAAGTATTTTGCAAAATGAAATTAACAGACTTCTTTTAGCACTCTTAGCCCTTTATTCTATAATTACTGATAGCAGGTTTTTCTTTGAAGCTCAGAATCATTTCATGGCTCCCAGGCAGGTAGAATCTGCAGTAGTTGCAAAAGCAGCATTTTTAGGTTTTCAAGGAGCAAGAGAGTCTCTCATAGTTTTCTTTCTGTGGTTTTCAGTTTTTGTAGTTTTTCCTCCCAGTCAAAACTCTTGATCAACTGATTCTGGAGGAACAAATCTTATACTCTTCACTGGGGTCATAGACTCAGAATGAATGAAAAATGTGAAACTGCCTGACACTTGTAAGTCTCTGTCTCGCTCCAATTTATAGGAGGGAGATGAGGTTCTTTTAATGTATGTATACCCGACGTGAGATTAAGAAGCAACGGTTCAAATGTTGGTCCAACCAGGTTTATTTACAAATCCTAATTAGGGAGATGGGGAAGTGGAGGACAAATACTATTACTAATTAAGGTGATGGGGAAGGGAAGGCGGGCGATAGAAAAGATAGGAAAGAAGCAAGAATTGCGTAAAGCGGGGATAGTCACCACCAGGATCCAGCAGAGGTCCCGTTGTCCGATGGTCCAGGGCAGAGGCTCAGGGGAGGAGGGCAGCAGCAGCGTGGCAGGTCTCAGGCAGCAAGAAGGTGCAGGTACCGGGTAGGTCCGGGGAGAAGCCGCGGTGCAAGTCCGGGAGAAAGCAGCAGGTCTCTGGTAGCAGGCCCAGGAGAGTCCATCAGCATGTAGGTATTTCGTAGGGAGGAATCTGATGGCAGACACCTTTCTTCTTCGGGAGAGAGCAGCAGCAGCATGACCAGCCTTAGGAAGCAAGCAGGTAGAGCGCAGAGCAAGTCCAGGAGGGAGAGAGGCAGGTCGTGAGGCTTCTGTTGTCAGGAACCCTCCTTGTTCTTCATGAGGAATCTGTTGTCAGAAAACCTTCCTTGGTCTTCATGGGGCATCTGTTGTCAGAAAACCTTCCTTGGTCTTCATGAGGCATCTGTTGTCAGAAAACCTAAAACCATGGTTGTTTGTCCCTTTTTACTCTTCTTCTTCTGCCTATGTGACATTCCTGGGCGCTTGGGTAAGAGTCATGTGCAGCACCTCCTGAGAGGGCCATCTCCTTCGAGATAAGCCCACACAAAAGAGTGCTTCCCAGCCATTAATCTGCAGCTTATCGCTCTCTCGTTGCCCCTGGCCTTGTCCATCTGTGCTCCTCAGACAAAGGATTTCGCAACCCAGGCCCAGGACCTGTCCATCAGTGTTTTCCAGACAAAGGACTTCTCAACCTCTGGCCAGGGCTCGCCTGGACTTGTTTCTCAGCAAGCTTTGAGGCAACGGTATAAAAAATAATGATCTCTTACAGTCTCTATGGAATGAGATTTCTTGGCTTAGTTATTTAGTTAGTTTCCTGATGTAGATATTTGGTTAACATTGGCCACCATTTAAAATGGTGTATGGATCTTCTAAAGCAGCTTAACCTCTAAACTTTTAAATATTCTGAAATAATATTGAAAACATTTCTAATTTTCATAAAAATACTACATGGATTATCTATCATTTTCTACACACTGAAAATGGATGAAAAGTGTGTGAAAAGTGTACAATTGTATGTGTACATGCTTTTGAACATTTCCTATAAAAATATAACATTTTGGATGACTCATTTGTTGTCATGTGTTTTGTTGGGAGTGCAAGATTAATTTCATTACACTTCAGTTCTTTCTTTCATTAATCAAGTGGACAAGCTGATGGAAATGTATGGTCAGAAACTGCTAGCACATGGATAGGATAGGATAGGATAGGATAGGATAGGGCAGGGCAGGGCAGGGCAGGGCAGGGCAGGGCAGGGCAGTTGGAAGAGTTCTTCAAAGATCACCTAGACAAGTGCCTGATCACTTCAAGGCTTAGCAAATATTAAAGCATATTTTTGAGGACATAATCCAAATGTCACTTGAACACTGACAGTTGTGAGGCATCGATTTCTCGGAAGCCTGTTGTAGAGTTTTAACATTCTTATAGTAAAGAATTATTTTCTAATGTTCAGTCTGAACCTCTCCTATCCATCTTTTTTGCTGTTTCCATGTGCCCTGTCATTGGTTGCAAGGGAGAAGAGATCACCATCTCCTGCTACAGTTAACCTCCTCAGTAAGTTTCAGAGTGTGATGAGGTCACCTCTGAGCCTTCTTTTTCTCTGTCCTAGACAGCACAAGTGTCCTCAGCTTCTCCTCATGGGACATGCTGCTCAACCCTTCTAACAACTTTACTGCTCTCCTCTGGACAATTTCAAGAATCTTAACATTTATATATATGTAGTTGTAGTAGGCATGTATAGTTATATAAATATATAAATTAATTGATATATTACAAATACTGTGAGCAGAGTTGATTAAGCTGTTGAAAATGCAGAATGCGAGGAATCAGCTGTTAAATTCTAATTATTACAGGCCTAAGAGAGGATACATAAATGGGGCAACTACAGCACAAAGAAAAGTTTCTATTTGTCATGACCATGGACTAAGCACATTAATGCCATGTACATTGAGATTAGGAGGAAACTCTGCCAAAATATGTATGCATGTTAAATTAATAAAGATCCTACATACTGTGTTCCAACTGATATCAGCCATTTTTTTTAAGTCTGTAAAAAGAGGTTCTATATTACCACATGACTTCAGACCATTGAAATGATAACTTTTATCAGCTTCTAGGGTGAGTTCTGTTTATTTCTTTTCTGCGGGAAAAATATATAACGTGCACAAAATGGAAGCACATTATCTTGCAACAGTGTAATTTTGTAGAGGGAAAATGTTACAGATTAGAAGGCATAAATTTATATTCCTTAGAAAAATTACAAGATTTATGTACCACTGTGTATAGTTGTGTAACCTACATTATGCATGTTGTATGTTGAATATATAGGTGCTTAAACACCTTTGCAAATATGGCTCCATGAAGCTTTGCCACATACTGGAGGTGAATTCAGTGACAAACCTAAAGAGAATCAGAAAGGAATTTCTGCTTCCCAGTATTGCAGTCAGCTGAGTAGACAATACAGGTTATCAAAAATTATATAGCAACAGAATATATTTAGTGTAATTGTGCCTGCAACTGTTGGAAGTTGAGTTTCCCCTTTACCTCAGTGAACTGCTAGTACCCTTTACCATCTTCTGTGTTTGAAGACACTGGGCATAACAGCAAAATTTATGTGTAACTGTGGCGTGTAAGTAGTAAAAAACCAGAATCATAAAATCATAGAATTATTAAAGTTGGAAAAGACATCTAGGATCATTTAGTCCAACAATTCACTTACCACCAATATTGCCTACTAAACCATATCCCTAGGTACTACATCTAGCCTTTCCTTAAACACCTCCAAGGACGATGGCTCCACCACTTCTGTAGGTAATCTGTTTCAACCACTCCTTCTGAAAAGAAATTCTTCCTAAATCAATTAAGAAAGTAAATACTGTTGTTTATTTTGATTGTTTTTAATGATATTTAATTGTCAAAGTGTTTATTTCTACCCATGTAGATCCTTGTCAAAGCATGGCCATCAGATTTTTTCTAAAGTATAAGTACCCAATCATCTTTCTACATCAATGTTCAAAGCAACCATCAAATTACTTCTGTTTACTAGATTTTTAGAGTTATACATATCCCAATGTAGCATGCAGTTCTCATCAGGCATTCATGAAATCAATATGATCAGATCAAGAACAATTAAATTTCTTAATTGGAAGAAAAATAATTTAGTACCAAAGGCTGACCTTGCTTACAACAGTCCAACTTCAATTTCAGTTTCTAAAAAGAGTAGATATTGTTATAAGAAGCTGTTTTCCTGACCAGCCCAATGTAGCCATCTGTCTCTGCTTCTGAGTAATCTCATTCATTTGTGTTCTCCTCTGAAACATATAATGATCTTCAGCAGGCTTTAGAGGCATATCTGTTTAATGATGTCAGTTACCAAGATGGTCTGCTCTCCAGGCTTCTCTTTATTCCTCCTGCCATTTTCTGATCATGCTTGGATTTCTAATAGCAGAAATGTATGTGTGTGACTAATAAACACATAGTATATATATCTACATGCACATAGTGGCTTCCTCATCAAAATCATTTAATTACTTTGCAAAAGCAAAAATATACACATAATTTTATGATTATAATAAGGTGAGTTATTACACTTTAGCAGAAACCTCTGGAGTTACTGCGCAAGAAACAAGACAAAAGAACCTGTGAAAGAACACAGGGACTATTACATCCACTTAAAAGAATTCCACAGGCAAGAGAATGGAAATGATTATCTTACTCTATTCCCTGATCATCTTAAGGAAATTATGTTATGTTCACTCCTTCTGAGGATAAGGCTAAATTTTTAATAATTTCAATTTGTTTTTGTGTTTCTCTGTGAATCCATGATTTTCAATATATGAAGTCCTTATACAGTTCTATGAGTATATGCATGTGAGCATATATTAAAAAAAAATACAGTGATATAACGAGCAGTGAAATACTGCAGTCTGTGCTGCAAGAGATCGGGATCAATAGCACATTCTAACTTCATGAACAGAAATAAGAGATACATCAGAATTTAGCTTTAGAAAGAACACACCTTTAGATATGTTCAGTGAAGGCTTACTGAGTAATCGTTCATCCATTCAGTCATATTTTGATGGATGGATGAAGTTTGAATTTATCATTTTATCAATTAGCAATGAAAGAACAAATAAGAAAAGTATCACCCCACAGCTGAACAGGGAAAGGAGGCTGTCTTACCAAGACTATGTAAAAAGATAATGCTAAAGTACTCAGTGCCTTTTTTACTTTGGTTTTCACCAATGTGTTCTCCAAGGGCAGGAGACAGAGTCTGAAGAAAAAGAGGAACTACCAGTAATGGAAGAGTTATAAAACTTTTGAAAAATCTTTACCCACACAAGTCAAGGGGTTTTTTATCTAAGGAACTGGAGGGAACAAAATGATATTGTGAGTTCACCTTGTATACCTCAATTTGAAATAATCCTCTGTAATGATATAGGCTAAGAACTACGTGGATGGAGAAGAGCTCTGTTGAAACTTACTTGGAAGATCATAGCAGATATCAGATTGACCATTAATCAGCAAAGTTTCCTGGTAGTGCTGAAGGCTAGCAGGATTAACAGTAGCACAGCCAGTAGCCTTCAAAAAGTGATTATTTACCTTTACTTGTACTCATTAAACTGTATCTAGAATACAAGATCCATGTTTTTGTCTCCCATTACAAGAAAAATATTGACACTAGAATGGTCAAGAGTATTTCAACCAGGAGAGGAGACAGATTTGAGGGGCATTTTTGTTCAGTGCGTAAAAGGATAGTGAAGGGATGAACTTATAACATAGGCTTTTTACAGGGAAAGCGATGGAAATAACAGACTGTAGATTTCTGACTAGATGGCATACAAGGAAAAAATAATTCACTGCAATAATTGGAGCAGTCTGTCCATGCTTCAAGGTTTTCAAAACCCAACTGGACTAATACTTAGGCAAACAAGTTTCACTCAGTGTTGATTTTGACTTGTACAGAATGGTGTGACAGATGACATCCTGAGGTCTCTGCCAAACTGAATAATTCTATGATTCTGTGATTTTTATGCTCTCTTACATATATTTGAAACCAAATCAATGCATATCCAAGAATTATTCAGATGAGAATTTGGTCTGGTATCACAGTTATAACTCATATAATTGATTAAAAAAACAAACAAATAAACAAAAAAAACCCCAACCCAAGTTAAAAAAAAACCTCCCCATTAAATTTTCCATGGACCTCTTAGTGAGCATGATATTAAGAATTCTGAGAACACTGTTTCCATCAGCAGATCGGCCCTGCAAAACATGAGATTCACATTGATGGCTTTTTGGAGGGAAAAAAGTCTTCAATTTCTGAAATACTGATGCAAGTATCTGAAGAAATCTGTACTTCATAATTTGTTTATCTCTACAAACTCAGATTTGGTCTGAAATGTTACTTATCTGGTGAGATTCCAAGTTGCCACAACAAGAGGGACATAAGTACAATTTGTTTGTTTCTTGCTGGATGTGCATTCCCATTAGCAGAACATCAGCTCTTGTGCACTCAGCAAGTGAAAAATAGGCCATTTTTATTTCATGTTCAATCAATAATATTATGGATTGACTTCTCTGTTGAAATATTTATGGAGAAAAACCAACTGCCTACCTATTAATGAGAGTCATTTTCATTATTTGTGTTTGCAGATTCTGATTAATGTCAGGCAAAAGGAATTACTGTGTGAAAATGGTTTTGATTAAAGAAAAATTAAAAATTAAACTTAGTTTTCAGGATTGGATTTTTATTTAATTTCCTAATGTGATAAGATTTTCCTTTAATCTCTGTGACTACCAATTTTCTTGCTTGCCTAGTTTTCTGCAATGCACTATGTTCTGTAAAGTTTGATACAACTGCAAATATGTGGAATCATTACTAACACAACCAAAAGAAAAAAATGTTAATTTAACATATCTTCCAGCAGCCCAGAAATTTAAAGAGAATTTTGAAGTATTGTAAAGGAGTGTAGCATTTAGCAAATTAAACCCTTCCAACAATAGGCTGATTAAGCATTGATGAATTTGGAAGCAGATTTGCATCAGAACTCTATAACGATCAAGCTATTTCACTTTAGTTACATATTTTATGACAGAATTATAATATGATTTAGAATATATTTTAATTTAAAATGCAGTGGAAAAGATGAGACTTTTTTTGTTTGGCTGTCAATTTGTTCTCTTTGTTCTCATTGTGTGTTTTGTAGAACATGAATTTGTTACTGTATATATTGTTTTGGTGGCTTCTACTCAGAAATACAAAGGACAAAATTCATAATCCCACCTTCTTTAGCATAATCAAAGCAATAAGACATTCTGAAGAGAGATTGGATCAGTGGTGCTTGCATGTCCTTCTCCACTTTATATGTGGATTTGGAACACAGGCTTAAGAAGGCTTTGAAGTCTAACTTTACTGTCTGACATCTTGTCCTCTAATTATGAGTGATGATTACTAGGCTTATTAGCAATTTCATTTTCAAATGAAGGACAGTGACGTCGTCCTAGATCTGTTCAAATTTTCACCACTCTTCTGCTGAATAATAATACTCAACTCTGAGGGTTTCCCAAAGGGGAGAAGAAAGCTGAACTATAAGTTAAATAGTACTTTGTGGCATCTCATTTTTCCCTCCATATTATATATGCGAAAAATATTCAGAAGAAGTGAAAGTAGTTTTACTAAGGTTATCCATGGAAAATATCCATATATATTTCTATAGAAATTTAACAGAACTTTTACAGTGATATAATGATAGATGGTAAATACAATGAATAAATAAAATTAAATTCAATCATTTAAATTATGCATTGTTAGGATGTGTCAGTCTGTTTCTAGAGCACATCGTAAAACAACATTTCCTAATTAAACTCCACAGCAACAAATATCATGCACTATAAAATGTATGGAATAGAAAATTATTTTCTCAGCTACCAAGACTAACATTGTCACTTGATTAGCAAAAGGCCAATACTATTTGGATGAGATTTCCCCTTTAATTAACCATGTGTTCACAGTTTGAGGTATTTCATTACTTGCACATTTGTAACTGCATCTATTTCTTCTATTACACCTTCTCAATTAAAAAGAAAATAGTACACTATTATATTAATGTATTATTTTGTAGTATAACTATTATTTTTTTCCTAAGCCTTTAGCCAGCAAGATAGATATTATGACATAACTTTTTTCCACTAAAAGTTCTTTTACTTCTATTTAGAATTTTTAAATTATTTTTTGAGTGCTTGTGGGTCAAAGACAGTTCAGATTCTGCCCTGAGACAAACATCTGTATGTATGTTAAAAATCTAGAGGTATTGTTTTTGAATTCACAGGTTTTGATAAGTTTAAAGTACACCGGATTAAATAATTATATTTTTCAAAATCATAATTTGATAAGCATAATTCTCAAGATGAATGTAACCATTTAGAAAATACAGAGATGAAGTTTTCATATTCTGTTAAAAAAATGATGGTATGTTTTATTTTATTGTTGTTAAAACATTAGGAATATCGCATACAATGATGGGCAAAAAGGCTATATCCAGCATATTGAATTACCATAGAATCATAGAATGGCCTGATATCCAGCATATTGAATTATCATGGAATCACAGAATGGCCTGGGTTGAAAAGGACCACAATGATCATCTAGTTTCAACCTCCCTGCTATTATATCACATTTCTGGCAATAGACCCTGTGAAAATGTTAGAGCTGGCTTTTGGATAAAAGCCAAGTCATCTTTGTTTCATGGTAATTTTTTCTCAAATCAGTAAGTGACTTTAAAGCACTTTATTCCAACTGAAACTGAATTTGTCAGTAGAGATTCACTAAGCAAATTAAATGGTTAGCTCCTATTGAAATAAAATCCTGATTTTTAAACTGTCAGGTAGTTTTGATACCCGCAGGCAGATCAAAACAAGAAAAATGATTTGTCACCTTAAAAGTGGGCACATTTTAGGAGTTTAGATGCCTCAATAATTAGCTGACCTTCATCTAGCTATAGAAATCCAGATCCTGATGAATGAATGCCAAGCATTTAATAATTTTCACCTTGGATTTTGTTTTTTTTTGGGGGGGTGGGGGAGGAGAAGGGAAGACTACAACTTCTGGTCATGTAGTCAGCCAATTCTGACTAGATATGGTATCAGAAAATAAATCTAATGGAGTCAATCTGTGATTAGAAGTAATTCAACTGTGCGTACTTCAGAAGCAGTAAAAATCAACACTGAGCTGTGCTGGATTCTATTAACTGCCTAGGAAAGCAATGATTCTGTTCATCTTTTAAGTATAGAAGTCTTACCAAATAGAGGATTCCCTTACTAATGTCAGCTGAAAAATGACTTTGTCAGTATGAGGGGACAATCCCAATGAAAATGAAAGATTTTCTCTTTGAGGGAAGTTCCGCTTTGTATATATAGATATAGATAAATATCTGTGCAGACAACATCACATTTATTCTAGTTGCCCTAGAATAAACAGTAGTCTGTGAAAAGGGATGAGTACAGGTCAGAAAATAACTGAACTTAAACATTATCATCACCTATATGTGGATGTTCAATCAACACTTTAATTTGTTTTAATTCTTATGCAGAAGTGTTTTTTTGTTTTGTTTTGTTTTTTGTTTTTTGTTTTAATCTTGAGCACTTATGTGGAATTGGAAAGCAAAACCAAAACCTCCAAATCAGAACATAATTTTTTTAGGTTAGTTCCTATATGTCCAAGTAGAAAGCTAAATCTGTATAAACTAATAAAAATTTATAAAAGTTTCCATGACCAAGAAACATAAAATAAGATGAATGTGTGTCAGATATAGTAGCTTTTTAGATTACAAAGTGTCCAGCTAAAAAAGTTTTTTGTTCTTTTTTGTTTGCTTCATTACCATACCAGAAAACAAAATTATGAGCTGCAATTGTTCTGGGTTATCAAACTGATTATTAATGGCTTATACAAAATTCTCTGTGACAATTTCCAGAGAAAAAAAAATCTATACTCAATTTCAGGACCACCAGATATTCTTCTCTACAAATTTTGCCACTATTTCTTACATACTATTTCCGGACAATATTATTGACGAATCTGGTAGAAAAATCAGCTATCAGGATCAGATGAGCAGTTTGGTGTTTTTATCGTTTTATTTTTCATTTATTATTATTATTATTTTTTAATGGAAGCATTTGGAAGGCTAGAATATCATAGAATAATCACTAAAAGAGCAAGTTAAGATGATTACTTTATCATAACAGATTATCCCAGTAGCTGAAGGCATCATACTGTCACTAGCAACATGTATGCAAAACTTTTACAATTTATCCATCCTTTCACAGATATCATATGACAATATTTTGTCATAAGCTTAGAAACCAAGAATCATGGCTATGCAAGAAGCAAAAATATGCCTTCTCCCCTCTGTTCTGAAGGCATATCAGTCTTTATAGGGAAAAAAAAAAAAAAAAAAGATTTTGCATTCAGTCCCTTAGAAGAGCCTTCAATTCATTCAGAAGTAGCTTTATTTTCTGCTTATCTTCAAATTTCTAATGTGATTTACTGGTGGAATTATATATATATAATTCTTTTTCACACTTCATGAATTAAATAACAATAAAATCAGTTCCATCCCTTGATAATCACTGAGATAGTCTTTGATCATTTCTTTAGATAGCCTCTGTTCCTTTAACATGCCTACACCTTTTCATTTTAGCAAGAAAAAATAATTTGCTCCCTGCTATTGGACTGAATATAATTTGTGAAACTGATTTGAAGTATCACTTAGTTACACTGTTCCTGTTGCCTCCTTGTAGATTAACTGTGGGTCTGGTAGATTAATTATTCTTGATGGAAAGTCAGAACAAAACGATTTTCTATTCCATTGCTCAATGAAGCTAAGCCTTCTGAGTTAAGTCAGTGATTCTACTTCCCTTTTATTCTGCCACTTTTCTTGTTTTTCTCTCTGTATAAAATAGTTTCTCATTGTATAAAAGGACTGAAGACTTTGAAGTATGAAGGCCAAATTTGGGTCAATGAGATAAATCTCTTCAGCTAGAATATAAGAACACACATCACACTAGGGATCACTAAAAGTAGGACTTTACCTTTAATGGTACAGTATTTGCCGTGTTACAGAGCATACATAAAAACAGGTTGAATGTCCCCAAATCTCCAGCATAGGTAAATATATTGCCTGACCACATGTACTTCCAAGGTTATGTAGGTCATTTTTCACTGCTAAAATGGTAATATACTCTGAAAACACCATTAGAATTAATTCGGAAATGCTTGGATAGTTTCATAGTTACAAGTAAAAAATATTTACTGAAAGTTCCTTAGAATTGAGCTATTAAATTAATTCTGCTGTTTCTGAAAATTCAAGTCCTAATAGTGTTTTAGTTACAATGCAGCTGAAATCTCTGAGAGTCTTGTCCTATATTCATTAGTCATTGTATTATCCTAGATTCACTTGGAGTACATACCTTGGTACTAGTCTTATGAATCAATAAATAAATAACTGCTGTATAACTAAATCCAGTTAAGTCTGAGCGCAGAGAAAACCACCTGGGACAATACACAGGACAGACAGCCAGAACAGTGTATTTCAGAGGTGGATAAACAGTGCACAAATAATTTGGCTATCTAGCAGATGGAATTTTCTGCAAAGTCATTCCATTAACTAAACTGTGTTAACTGCATCTTATTAGCATCCTTTTTCGGTAGTGAGTTTTTGTATTTATCTTCTAGCTGCTAAAGTTATAAAATATTTAAATTTGTATGGTAATTAAAAATAAAACAACTTTATCCTAGTATGATCCTTTCGATTCTTGGAATGAAAGAGATTTTACTTATCAGTACTAATGTGTTTTGTGAGCATTTCATAAACAGGAAAGGATTTTGGGGGAAGGGAATATAGTTCTTTTTATATCATTTTCTGGCTTATATTTGTGGTCAGTAAATTTGATTGTAATTTTGTTAACAGAGCTTGTATTCCTAAATTTTAATCCAGTGGGAATGTTTCAACATTATTTTAATTAGAAAATACATCTTTTTTAATAAACAGCTGTTCAGTCACATGTCAATTTTGATTATGTGTTTTAAAATGTCAGTAAAAGTGAAGTAATTTAAAATATGAAAATGTGATGAATCTATTACGAAAAATCACTTTTTTTAGTTTGAAATCATTTGTAATATTCCACCTTAACAGAAATTAAAATAAATACAATAAAATCACATTTTTGAAATGTAGTGTATACAATACACAAACACAACACTGTGCAAGATTTTCTGGTGGAAATTTTTAAGTGGTTGTCCAGAGTCATTTTGAGAGAAAGCTCATACCACATTTATCTGAGAATTTAGGCAATCCATTGATACTTTAGAAATATCTTCTACAGACATGCTGTCTTTCAGAAACTCTGTCAGCTTTCTCCAAATGCTCATGTAGCTCAGCTCCCCTATTGATTTTTCTAATGAGAAGAATATTCTGAACGTAGTTTTCTCCTCTGGAATTCTCTTTAATATTTCAGTTAATACTGTAAGCTGATACAGCACAAATATGTCTGAAATAGTAACCGTCCTTTATTTTGATCTTTATTATCTAGTAATACACCCTATTTAAGCAGAAATGGCTACATAAAAACATAGACATAGCATTAACTAGTATTGCCAAGTTTTACTTTTGTGCTCTTTGCTCATAAGAACTGATGAATTCTGGCACACTGCTGTGCAAATACACATACATAACTTCAACACCAGAGCTACTTTTCATTTGGCCAGCTGACTCTTTACTCATGTGTAGTCATGCCCTCAGGCAGCTATGTGCCTTTGTGAATCTTAGTTTTTATCTTCGAATGACCTAACTCTTCAGTGAAATTCTCTCCAATGTTAATGTTTCCTTGGAGTCTTTATACTTGGAGTTATGAAATAAAAATGGAAGTCTGTTGGTATTACAAAATGCGTTACAAACAGTCCTAACCAGTTCTGTCACTGAATAAAGTTATTATGTGTGTACCTGACTTAGACTTTTAAAAAGTCTTCTCAGAACCTGTAAACAGGTTATAGACAAGCAATCAAGTTGTCAGGTCTAGCAAGTTAATTCATTTCAGCTCCTCTGCAATAAGTACCTGTATGCATAGTCTAAGCCTGAAAAAGTGCACAATAGAATGTGCTGTAAAGATGTCAGGTTATCTCAAATTTCTCATACAGTATGAGTAATACATGTGATTAATTACATAGAACAGATTATGCCTGTTAAATTAATGCTGTAACATGTCCTGCAGTAATCTGTTGTGTGTATCCAAATGCAGTAATATTACTATGATTTTAAAGTACATATGCTTTTGGAAGTTCTGATAATTAAAATATCTAGATTTCTAGTGGCCATTATAACTATTCAGAAGATCAGGTTTACTCCCATTAACTCTAATAAAGTTATTCCTTAACTATAAACATATGTCTCTGGCTCTATTTGTAGCTGAAGTTGTTTACATAATTTCAGATACATCTGAAAGTGGAGATGTTTCATAACCTCCTGGTTTAATTTAGCTTCTTTTTCTACTGAGAATGTATCATAATGTTCTTCCAAGCCACATGTAAAAAACATTTTTTAAATGTATGGGAGCTAAGAAGTGACATATATTTACCACTGTATTTTCTTATGACAAATACGTGAGCGACGAAACTTCATTCAGAGTGTGGATCACAAATGGCAAACCACATCTATTATCTTATTTCTTTTTATCATTTTATACGAGAGTTTTAAAAATATATTATTTGTTTTGGAAAGTGTTGTGTTACATCTGAAAAACTAAGACCAGTCTTTCAATGATCCACTTTTCCAGTTTCTCTTGCATAGGATTCTAGTGTTTTTGCCCATTAGTAGTTTTCTTTACTTCCATGTCAATGAAGTAAAATAGAAACATTAATATGCATACCAGAATTTAAAACCATTTGATGATATGTTAATTTCCTGCACTGAATAAATGAATAAAGCATTATGATCATACTATACTTGAAGTCTCTAGAAGCAAGAACACTCGTGTAATGTAAAAAAGTTATGCTTTCTACAGTTTAATACTTTAATATTGTAGACCTGGAATATCAGGGTATGTCTTAAGTGGTAGGTCCTGATATGTACAAGTGCTTTGTACTTATAGTAAAAAAAATGATCATTATTTAATTGGAACTCTTTAATTGCACACTGAATGTGAGAGTGGAAAAATGTCAAAAGATACCTGAGCAGGTTTATTACAATAAAGTCTGTATGTTATGTTTGCAATATTCAGTCTTAGAGTATATTAATCAACTCTCTAGAAACATTAGTAATTACAAATACAGTTTTGCCTATTATAACATTTTTTACTATGTTTTTAATTTATATTGCTTTTTATACTCTTCTTTTTTATCCTATCTATATCCATAGAAGTTTCTTCACTCAGACTGTACAGAACTCTATATTAATTCTTTCATATAAATATTTATTTATTATAAGTCTGCTAACTGCCTCCAAAATTCTCGATTTCACTAGTCCTTATTGATTATTCTTTTACTTGGAAAGATATTAAAATAAAAAATTAATAGAAATTCAGCATATAAATGTTCACTGTTCTCCATATTAAACAGGACCTACGAAGTGAAAAGTAGCAAAAATCACAGTATCACTATAATCATTTTGAGTAATAAGTATAGTAGAAACTATAGTAGTCTTTTTTTTTTTTTTTTTTTTTTTNCAGTTTAATACTTTAATATTGTAGACCTGGAATATCAGGGTATGTCTTAAGTGGTAGGTCCTGATATGTACAAGTGCTTTGTACTTATAGTAAAAAAAATGATCATTATTTAATTGGAACTCTTTAATTGCACACTGAATGTGAGAGTGGAAAAATGTCAAAAGATACCTGAGCAGGTTTATTACAATAAAGTCTGTATGTTATGTTTGCAATATTCAGTCTTAGAGTATATTAATCAACTCTCTAGAAACATTAGTAATTACAAATACAGTTTTGCCTATTATAACATTTTTTACTATGTTTTTAATTTATATTGCTTTTTATACTCTTCTTTTTTATCCTATCTATATCCATAGAAGTTTCTTCACTCAGACTGTACAGAACTCTATATTAATTCTTTCATATAAATATTTATTTATTATAAGTCTGCTAACTGCCTCCAAAATTCTCGATTTCACTAGTCCTTATTGATTATTCTTTTACTTGGAAAGATATTAAAATAAAAAATTAATAGAAATTCAGCATATAAATGTTCACTGTTCTCCATATTAAACAGGACCTACGAAGTGAAAAGTAGCAAAAATCACAGTATCACTATAATCATTTTGAGTAATAAGTATAGTAGAAACTATAGTAGTTTTTTTTTTTTTTTTTTTTTTTTTGGTAAGGGATTAAGCTTACAAAGTTTGATCAGTGTAAATGTATTCATATATCTCATTTAAGGTAATAAGTATATTTAGAACAGAGTACATAATAAGTAACAAGCAGATACTATTTCTTCTATTTTGCTTCTTATTTTTAATTCAAATTTCCGCAGAGGTATTGCATGTGGGCTTTTTTTTGGAGCAGATATGCCACACTTACCTATTGAAATGAGAGCTTGCAAACTCAGTAACTGATGATGTTTTCTGTTATCAGGCCAAGCTTTCTGGCAAGTCTTATTCTCTCAAGGAATTACCAGTAGAAAGAAGACAAAGTTTATTAAAAAAAGTAACTGTGATAGTATTACATAGATCTGAAAAAGAAAAATACACTCTTTTCTTTATACATACGTATTTTAAAAGTGCCATTAGGATTCCACATCTATTCTAATCTTGCTTGCTGCATAAATTCTGCTAGCATACTGGGAAAGAAATGCTAACTGCATAAACTATATACCACTGTAGGAATTACTAGATTGTCAAGGATAGTATTAGTATTTTGAATAGACCTTACAATGGAGCAAGGAATTAGATATCTCATTGGAATATTTTATTCAGAATTCTTTTATTGTATACTTTACTAGCATCTGGAAGAAGAGAAAAAATGGAACTCTCCTGAAGCTGTTCTAATCCATTCTGGAAGCTTTAGATTCACCCTTTAAAATCTATGAGCAAGGAGGAGAAAAGGAAGTTAATGACATTTTTCCTTACTTGTTTACAGAATTAAGCACCAGGAAAGTAAAATTAGTTGGTTGGGTAGAATGTTCATATTGTGAGAATATTATTTTATCTTCCTACGTGAATGCAGCTTTGGCACATAGACTCTTTCTCTATTACTGCTAAGGATGTAGTAAATTCTATTGGTCAATAAAATCAATCAAAACCAAAAAAGGCCTCAAACTACAATTCATTTTAAAATATAATCGTTTTTAAAATAAATGCTGATATCATAACATAATTATATTAATACATTTTGGATTTAAAATTACTTCCAAAATAAGCATTATGTCACAGCTCAAATTGATTTTACAGTAATATTAATTAAAAAAAAAAAAAAAAAACCATGAAAACTCTACACACAAACATGGTAGCTTCTGGTTAATGTTTATGCCATCATTTAGGAAAGCAAATGCCACACTTTTGGAGTGTTGGATAACTTCATGTTTCAGAACAGGCTGGTGGTCATTTGGCTGGAAAGGAACTTTTCAGAAAAGGACTTGGAAGTTCTCATGGATCATAAAACTGAACATAAGCTAGGAATGTATACTCGCAACAAAAAAAACCCAGCATCCTACAGCTGTCTCAGGTCATGGTCAGCAGGTGGTTGGAAATAATCCTTCAACTAAAATATCTCTGGAGTGCTGGGTCCAGTTCTGGGCTCTCCAGTACTAGACAGTATCTCACCGATATTTACAAATCTCTATTAATATCTGATATATATGATGGGAATGAGTAAGGAAGACGGGGTCTCTACAGGGTACAGTGAAGGGGAAAAAAGCAATGAACAAACAAATAAACAAATAAATAAGAAAAAGTCCAACCTTTTTTTTTTTTTTTACTATGCAGGCAATCAAGCAGAGTAGCAGAATGCTCAGAGAGACTGTGGAAGTTCCATCCTTGTAGATTTTCATAATCTGACTGAACATGTCTCTGAGGAACCTGCTCAAATTCTCCTTGCTTTGAGCAGGGTGGTAGGAGTGGATGATCTCCAAAAGCATGTTTCTATCTCAACTGTTAATTCTCTCTGAGAATATACAGGCCAGGATTTATATAACCTAATTAAGAACATTAGTATTTTTATATCTGTGCATTGACACATGTGCTGCAACTTGAGATAATTGGCATATATATTGAGTAGATTCAGCTCATTGTGTAATAAAAGATATGAGATACACAGATTGAGGTATTCTTTCATGCATATCTTTTTGTCTTTTTTTGCTTTTGTTAGCTATACTAGATGTTCAGTTCTCAATTTGATACCCTGGAGACTATTTCACTACTTCTGAAAATAAAACAATACAGAAATTCCTCAGTTTAAAGACTAAAATAACTATATTTCAAATCAATAGTCACATGGTAAACATGCCAGTTCTTTCTGGGTATGTAAAGCCTATTTTTGTTCTGCTAATAATGCTAATATTGATATGAAAAAAATCTGTATTTCACTGCATGCACAGTTTTCAAATTGAATTTGGCCCTCATTATCCCCTTGTTTTAGATGGTCTTCCCACTTTTTTTTTGTATGACTACTGCTTAGCAACATTCAGTGGATTATTCACTACAAATAGTTTGTACATGCTTACTTAGAGAAATTAACTTATTAGAGACAATTAAGAAGCAAGTAAGTTTCAACATCAATTAACATGCTGTACTACCCATGTGGTTGAGCATCTGAACTTTATAAGCTATAGAATCACAATGTATTTCATTCTTTATGTCAGGACAAAAGGAAAATGACACTTCAGCTTTCATGACGTGTCTTTCCAAACAAGCAGCTTGTTAATTGAAGCCTTGGAAAAGTATGAACCATATCCAAGACAAGGCATTATTTGACTAAATAAGACAATGGATTGAGAGAAATATGCTTTGACACTGTAATGTGGTAAAATAGTGAGACTCAAAAATGTAAACTCTATATTGACAGCATACATTCATACCTGTATTTAGTAAACAGAAGTTCAGATTTTTTTTGTAACTTTGGTAACTTCACTATCTTTTTTGCTCATCCTCCTCCATTTCTGAATGATTTTAGAGAGAAATTTTCAAGGTTGAGCATTAAACTAAATAACTGATGGCATCCAGTGAAATGTCTATTGAAGGAAAAAGAATCTTCCTAGAGAGAAAGTTCAAGTCTTAAAGCAAATAGTTTCCATTTGGAATAATATTTTGATGTAAAGAGAAAATTTTCAAGACTGCATTAAGTATTTTTGCAGAAGACATTACTATCATCCATCGTCCTTTAGTCTTTTCTGACTCTCAGCAGCAAATCTTCTGCTCCATTCATAGGATATCTAAATGTATTTTTGTTGCATTTTTATGTTACATTGTCTTAATAGGCCTTGGAACTGCATTCTGTGTATGTCTTCATTTTTTATTTTTTTTTTTACCTTTAAAGGAGAATTGACAGCAAATGGTTAATATTGCCTGAGTTACCGTAAGTAAGATTAGAGCTTTTTCACACACACTTCAATGAGTGATTTTTTTTTTCCTTAGTTTTGAAATATTAGGTTTTGGGTTAAGGTTTCTGTGTGACTGCTTCTCTAAAGGAAGTTGTTTAAAGCACCCAACTTTGTTGGAATGCTATTATTGATCTCATATTAATTTACAGTTCCACTTGCAGAAAAGCACTTGCCAATGAAGAATGTCGACCACTTCAAAGTTTTGAAAATGTTCATTTCTCTTTTTTTTTTCCCCAGCAAAGAATATTTTCACTCCTTTAAAACATGAAGACACAGATACTTGTCTGCTTTTAAGCAGAGAGGATTTTACAGAACAGAGTATACTGACCTTAATTCTGTGACTATTTTGCTGCTAGTAAGCATATATTGACTTTTTTAGGTCAGTATTAAGCTTATTGACTGGAGGATTTAATATTTACAGTCTTTTGCCGGAATCAGGATGACCTTAGGGGGAAAAAGAAAATGTCTTTGAGTCAACTGAATAGCAATATTTTCTGTTTGTGCCTGAAATCTCCTGATATTTAAATACATCTATACTGAAAAATTTGAAACATACATAGTTACAGTTAATAGTTCCCCATTTTTTGTCTCCTGAAACTACAATATTTCAAATAATAATAATAATAATAATAATAATAGACACACTAGGTAATATAATTGGATGTTTTAAGCCTTTTTTTTCTAGAAACTGATTTCACTTGCGTGACTCCAGTCTCAGATAAACTGTACTTTATATTTATATATATATGCTCCATTCTTTTTTATCCCTATTACTTCATTATATAAGATTCCTTAAATCGCCTTTGACTGTTTAAACAAAGTCTGACACTGCTACTTGTCATCTTCTCTCATATTGGTTTCAGCATTCTGTTTTATGGAACATCTTTTGTTTTACTAAGTTTACTATGAAAATAAAAACAAAATGAGAAGGATCAAATATTTTAAACTTTGCAAACAGTTTATCTTGCATTAGTTAGCAATGTTCATTTCACACCTTCCACTAGACAAAAACAACATGTTACCTACTGGATTTTTGAGAAAGGCACATAGAATTCCATATAACAAAGTGATGATAACACACTTATTTAATACTTGTATACTCATGTAAAAAGTATAATTAATACCAATTAATTATGAATGTATTTTTGGTTAACACATATTTTATGTATATTACTGTAATTCAGAAAGTACATCTATATTCCTGTTTTGTTTTTACTGTGATACTTCTTTCAACTTTTGTCTTAGATATGCTAAACATTAACAATTTCAGGGTCTGATGCCCAAATTTAGGAAATTAAAGTGATTTTATATTATTTGTATAATTTGTTCTGTGCTTCTTGCAATATTATAATTGACTGATTTTTGTACTCAGATTTCAACAATTCAGTTTGACAAGCTGTTATTGGAAAAAGGTGAACAGTTGCACTAAAATATCTAAGGAAATGTGCAACCACACAAAAATAGATCATAAAAACAAATTTTTAAAGAGAAAATCAAACATTTCTTAGGTGAAAACTGAAGTTCCAAATGTATTTTTAAAAAAGCATCTGACTATTTGATATTCAGCTCTTTGCAACTTGATATATTCATGAAGACATTTATAAAGATTCATTTATTTTTCAAAAGTAACAGAGGAATCAGTTCAAATGCTTGTTTCTATTGTAAGTTAATGTTTAGGGTGTTAGCTGTGGTACTTTCTCCACTGTAAAATAAAATTGGATAGAAATAAAAAAATCTTTTTTTTTTAATTTTAAATTGAAAACACCTGTTTTTATATAAATAAATTCCTAAACCTCTTGGGATGAAAATGGAAACAAATGAGCTACAGAGATGTCAAATTGTTCAGTTTATGATGCCCTGAGCGCTTACTGTAGGAGAAAAACATAAAGGGTGAAAGGGCATAGCAACTGTAACAACACAGAGTACACGTGCTGTTTCTGAGATACAATGTATTTCCTANTTTGCATTCAGTCCCTTAGAAGAGCCTTCAATTCATTCAGAAGTAGCTTTATTTTCTGCTTATCTTCAAATTTCTAAAAAAAAAAAAAAAAAAAAGATTTTGCATTCAGTCCCTTAGAAGAGCCTTCAATTCATTCAGAAGTAGCTTTATTTTCTGCTTATCTTCAAATTTCTAATGTGATTTACTGGTGGAATTATATATATATAATTCTTTTTCACACTTCATGAATTAAATAACAATAAAATCAGTTCCATCCCTTGATAATCACTGAGATAGTCTTTGATCATTTCTTTAGATAGCCTCTGTTCCTTTAACATGCCTACACCTTTTCATTTTAGCAAGAAAAAATAATTTGCTCCCTGCTATTGGACTGAATATAATTTGTGAAACTGATTTGAAGTATCACTTAGTTACACTGTTCCTGTTGCCTCCTTGTAGATTAACTGTGGGTCTGGTAGATTAATTATTCTTGATGGAAAGTCAGAACAAAACGATTTTCTATTCCATTGCTCAATGAAGCTAAGCCTTCTGAGTTAAGTCAGTGATTCTACTTCCCTTTTATTCTGCCACTTTTCTTGTTTTTCTCTCTGTATAAAATAGTTTCTCATTGTATAAAAGGACTGAAGACTTTGAAGTATGAAGGCCAAATTTGGGTCAATGAGATAAATCTCTTCAGCTAGAATATAAGAACACACATCACACTAGGGATCACTAAAAGTAGGACTTTACCTTTAATGGTACAGTATTTGCCGTGTTACAGAGCATACATAAAAACAGGTTGAATGTCCCCAAATCTCCAGCATAGGTAAATATATTGCCTGACCACATGTACTTCCAAGGTTATGTAGGTCATTTTTCACTGCTAAAATGGTAATATACTCTGAAAACACCATTAGAATTAATTCGGAAATGCTTGGATAGTTTCATAGTTACAAGTAAAAAATATTTACTGAAAGTTCCTTAGAATTGAGCTATTAAATTAATTCTGCTGTTTCTGAAAATTCAAGTCCTAATAGTGTTTTAGTTACAATGCAGCTGAAATCTCTGAGAGTCTTGTCCTATATTCATTAGTCATTGTATTATCCTAGATTCACTTGGAGTACATACCTTGGTACTAGTCTTATGAATCAATAAATAAATAACTGCTGTATAACTAAATCCAGTTAAGTCTGAGCGCAGAGAAAACCACCTGGGACAATACACAGGACAGACAGCCAGAACAGTGTATTTCAGAGGTGGATAAACAGTGCACAAATAATTTGGCTATCTAGCAGATGGAATTTTCTGCAAAGTCATTCCATTAACTAAACTGTGTTAACTGCATCTTATTAGCATCCTTTTTCGGTAGTGAGTTTTTGTATTTATCTTCTAGCTGCTAAAGTTATAAAATATTTAAATTTGTATGGTAATTAAAAATAAAACAACTTTATCCTAGTATGATCCTTTCGATTCTTGGAATGAAAGAGATTTTA
The DNA here is from genome assembly GCA_016647715.1 of Pavo muticus. Classification (NCBI taxonomy): domain Eukaryota; kingdom Metazoa; phylum Chordata; class Aves; order Galliformes; family Phasianidae; genus Pavo; species Pavo muticus. The sequence goes on from JACDJE010000758.1 coordinate 40,426, forward strand.
CTTATCAGTACTAATGTGTTTTGTGAGCATTTCATAAACAGGAAAGGATTTTGGGGGAAGGGAATATAGTTCTTTTTATATCATTTTCTGGCTTATATTTGTGGTCAGTAAATTTGATTGTAATTTTGTTAACAGAGCTTGTATTCCTAAATTTTAATCCAGTGGGAATGTTTCAACATTATTTTAATTAGAAAATACATCTTTTTTAATAAACAGCTGTTCAGTCACATGTCAATTTTGATTATGTGTTTTAAAATGTCAGTAAAAGTGAAGTAATTTAAAATATGAAAATGTGATGAATCTATTACGAAAAATCACTTTTTTTAGTTTGAAATCATTTGTAATATTCCACCTTAACAGAAATTAAAATAAATACAATAAAATCACATTTTTGAAATGTAGTGTATACAATACACAAACACAACACTGTGCAAGATTTTCTGGTGGAAATTTTTAAGTGGTTGTCCAGAGTCATTTTGAGAGAAAGCTCATACCACATTTATCTGAGAATTTAGGCAATCCATTGATACTTTAGAAATATCTTCTACAGACATGCTGTCTTTCAGAAACTCTGTCAGCTTTCTCCAAATGCTCATGTAGCTCAGCTCCCCTATTGATTTTTCTAATGAGAAGAATATTCTGAACGTAGTTTTCTCCTCTGGAATTCTCTTTAATATTTCAGTTAATACTGTAAGCTGATACAGCACAAATATGTCTGAAATAGTAACCGTCCTTTATTTTGATCTTTATTATCTAGTAATACACCCTATTTAAGCAGAAATGGCTACATAAAAACATAGACATAGCATTAACTAGTATTGCCAAGTTTTACTTTTGTGCTCTTTGCTCATAAGAACTGATGAATTCTGGCACACTGCTGTGCAAATACACATACATAACTTCAACACCAGAGCTACTTTTCATTTGGCCAGCTGACTCTTTACTCATGTGTAGTCATGCCCTCAGGCAGCTATGTGCCTTTGTGAATCTTAGTTTTTATCTTCGAATGACCTAACTCTTCAGTGAAATTCTCTCCAATGTTAATGTTTCCTTGGAGTCTTTATACTTGGAGTTATGAAATAAAAATGGAAGTCTGTTGGTATTACAAAATGCGTTACAAACAGTCCTAACCAGTTCTGTCACTGAATAAAGTTATTATGTGTGTACCTGACTTAGACTTTTAAAAAGTCTTCTCAGAACCTGTAAACAGGTTATAGACAAGCAATCAAGTTGTCAGGTCTAGCAAGTTAATTCATTTCAGCTCCTCTGCAATAAGTACCTGTATGCATAGTCTAAGCCTGAAAAAGTGCACAATAGAATGTGCTGTAAAGATGTCAGGTTATCTCAAATTTCTCATACAGTATGAGTAATACATGTGATTAATTACATAGAACAGATTATGCCTGTTAAATTAATGCTGTAACATGTCCTGCAGTAATCTGTTGTGTGTATCCAAATGCAGTAATATTACTATGATTTTAAAGTACATATGCTTTTGGAAGTTCTGATAATTAAAATATCTAGATTTCTAGTGGCCATTATAACTATTCAGAAGATCAGGTTTACTCCCATTAACTCTAATAAAGTTATTCCTTAACTATAAACATATGTCTCTGGCTCTATTTGTAGCTGAAGTTGTTTACATAATTTCAGATACATCTGAAAGTGGAGATGTTTCATAACCTCCTGGTTTAATTTAGCTTCTTTTTCTACTGAGAATGTATCATAATGTTCTTCCAAGCCACATGTAAAAAACATTTTTTAAATGTATGGGAGCTAAGAAGTGACATATATTTACCACTGTATTTTCTTATGACAAATACGTGAGCGACGAAACTTCATTCAGAGTGTGGATCACAAATGGCAAACCACATCTATTATCTTATTTCTTTTTATCATTTTATACGAGAGTTTTAAAAATATATTATTTGTTTTGGAAAGTGTTGTGTTACATCTGAAAAACTAAGACCAGTCTTTCAATGATCCACTTTTCCAGTTTCTCTTGCATAGGATTCTAGTGTTTTTGCCCATTAGTAGTTTTCTTTACTTCCATGTCAATGAAGTAAAATAGAAACATTAATATGCATACCAGAATTTAAAACCATTTGATGATATGTTAATTTCCTGCACTGAATAAATGAATAAAGCATTATGATCATACTATACTTGAAGTCTCTAGAAGCAAGAACACTCGTGTAATGTAAAAAAGTTATGCTTTCTACAGTTTAATACTTTAATATTGTAGACCTGGAATATCAGGGTATGTCTTAAGTGGTAGGTCCTGATATGTACAAGTGCTTTGTACTTATAGTAAAAAAAATGATCATTATTTAATTGGAACTCTTTAATTGCACACTGAATGTGAGAGTGGAAAAATGTCAAAAGATACCTGAGCAGGTTTATTACAATAAAGTCTGTATGTTATGTTTGCAATATTCAGTCTTAGAGTATATTAATCAACTCTCTAGAAACATTAGTAATTACAAATACAGTTTTGCCTATTATAACATTTTTTACTATGTTTTTAATTTATATTGCTTTTTATACTCTTCTTTTTTATCCTATCTATATCCATAGAAGTTTCTTCACTCAGACTGTACAGAACTCTATATTAATTCTTTCATATAAATATTTATTTATTATAAGTCTGCTAACTGCCTCCAAAATTCTCGATTTCACTAGTCCTTATTGATTATTCTTTTACTTGGAAAGATATTAAAATAAAAAATTAATAGAAATTCAGCATATAAATGTTCACTGTTCTCCATATTAAACAGGACCTACGAAGTGAAAAGTAGCAAAAATCACAGTATCACTATAATCATTTTGAGTAATAAGTATAGTAGAAACTATAGTAGTCTTTTTTTTTTTTTTTTTTTTTTTGGTAAGGGATTAAGCTTACAAAGTTTGATCAGTGTAAATGTATTCATATATCTCATTTAAGGTAATAAGTATATTTAGAACAGAGTACATAATAAGTAACAAGCAGATACTATTTCTTCTATTTTGCTTCTTATTTTTAATTCAAATTTCCGCAGAGGTATTGCATGTGGGCTTTTTTTTGGAGCAGATATGCCACACTTACCTATTGAAATGAGAGCTTGCAAACTCAGTAACTGATGATGTTTTCTGTTATCAGGCCAAGCTTTCTGGCAAGTCTTATTCTCTCAAGGAATTACCAGTAGAAAGAAGACAAAGTTTATTAAAAAAAGTAACTGTGATAGTATTACATAGATCTGAAAAAGAAAAATACACTCTTTTCTTTATACATACGTATTTTAAAAGTGCCATTAGGATTCCACATCTATTCTAATCTTGCTTGCTGCATAAATTCTGCTAGCATACTGGGAAAGAAATGCTAACTGCATAAACTATATACCACTGTAGGAATTACTAGATTGTCAAGGATAGTATTAGTATTTTGAATAGACCTTACAATGGAGCAAGGAATTAGATATCTCATTGGAATATTTTATTCAGAATTCTTTTATTGTATACTTTACTAGCATCTGGAAGAAGAGAAAAAATGGAACTCTCCTGAAGCTGTTCTAATCCATTCTGGAAGCTTTAGATTCACCCTTTAAAATCTATGAGCAAGGAGGAGAAAAGGAAGTTAATGACATTTTTCCTTACTTGTTTACAGAATTAAGCACCAGGAAAGTAAAATTAGTTGGTTGGGTAGAATGTTCATATTGTGAGAATATTATTTTATCTTCCTACGTGAATGCAGCTTTGGCACATAGACTCTTTCTCTATTACTGCTAAGGATGTAGTAAATTCTATTGGTCAATAAAATCAATCAAAACCAAAAAAGGCCTCAAACTACAATTCATTTTAAAATATAATCGTTTTTAAAATAAATGCTGATATCATAACATAATTATATTAATACATTTTGGATTTAAAATTACTTCCAAAATAAGCATTATGTCACAGCTCAAATTGATTTTACAGTAATATTAATTAAGAAAAAAAAAAAAAAACCATGAAAACTCTACACACAAACATGGTAGCTTCTGGTTAATGTTTATGCCATCATTTAGGAAAGCAAATGCCACACTTTTGGAGTGTTGGATAACTTCATGTTTCAGAACAGGCTGGTGGTCATTTGGCTGGAAAGGAACTTTTCAGAAAAGGACTTGGAAGTTCTCATGGATCATAAAACTGAACATAAGCTAGGAATGTATACTCGCAACAAAAAAAACCCAGCATCCTACAGCTGTCTCAGGTCATGGTCAGCAGGTGGTTGGAAATAATCCTTCAACTAAAATATCTCTGGAGTGCTGGGTCCAGTTCTGGGCTCTCCAGTACTAGACAGTATCTCACCGATATTTACAAATCTCTATTAATATCTGATATATATGATGGGAATGAGTAAGGAAGACGGGGTCTCTACAGGGTACAGTGAAGGGGAAAAAAGCAATGAACAAACAAATAAACAAATAAATAAGAAAAAGTCCAACCTTTTTTTTTTTTTTTACTATGCAGGCAATCAAGCAGAGTAGCAGAATGCTCAGAGAGACTGTGGAAGTTCCATCCTTGTAGATTTTCATAATCTGACTGAACATGTCTCTGAGGAACCTGCTCAAATTCTCCTTGCTTTGAGCAGGGTGGTAGGAGTGGATGATCTCCAAAAGCATGTTTCTATCTCAACTGTTAATTCTCTCTGAGAATATACAGGCCAGGATTTATATAACCTAATTAAGAACATTAGTATTTTTATATCTGTGCATTGACACATGTGCTGCAACTTGAGATAATTGGCATATATATTGAGTAGATTCAGCTCATTGTGTAATAAAAGATATGAGATACACAGATTGAGGTATTCTTTCATGCATATCTTTTTGTCTTTTTTTGCTTTTGTTAGCTATACTAGATGTTCAGTTCTCAATTTGATACCCTGGAGACTATTTCACTACTTCTGAAAATAAAACAATACAGAAATTCCTCAGTTTAAAGACTAAAATAACTATATTTCAAATCAATAGTCACATGGTAAACATGCCAGTTCTTTCTGGGTATGTAAAGCCTATTTTTGTTCTGCTAATAATGCTAATATTGATATGAAAAAAATCTGTATTTCACTGCATGCACAGTTTTCAAATTGAATTTGGCCCTCATTATCCCCTTGTTTTAGATGGTCTTCCCACTTTTTTTTTGTATGACTACTGCTTAGCAACATTCAGTGGATTATTCACTACAAATAGTTTGTACATGCTTACTTAGAGAAATTAACTTATTAGAGACAATTAAGAAGCAAGTAAGTTTCAACATCAATTAACATGCTGTACTACCCATGTGGTTGAGCATCTGAACTTTATAAGCTATAGAATCACAATGTATTTCATTCTTTATGTCAGGACAAAAGGAAAATGACACTTCAGCTTTCATGACGTGTCTTTCCAAACAAGCAGCTTGTTAATTGAAGCCTTGGAAAAGTATGAACCATATCCAAGACAAGGCATTATTTGACTAAATAAGACAATGGATTGAGAGAAATATGCTTTGACACTGTAATGTGGTAAAATAGTGAGACTCAAAAATGTAAACTCTATATTGACAGCATACATTCATACCTGTATTTAGTAAACAGAAGTTCAGATTTTTTTTGTAACTTTGGTAACTTCACTATCTTTTTTGCTCATCCTCCTCCATTTCTGAATGATTTTAGAGAGAAATTTTCAAGGTTGAGCATTAAACTAAATAACTGATGGCATCCAGTGAAATGTCTATTGAAGGAAAAAGAATCTTCCTAGAGAGAAAGTTCAAGTCTTAAAGCAAATAGTTTCCATTTGGAATAATATTTTGATGTAAAGAGAAAATTTTCAAGACTGCATTAAGTATTTTTGCAGAAGACATTACTATCATCCATCGTCCTTTAGTCTTTTCTGACTCTCAGCAGCAAATCTTCTGCTCCATTCATAGGATATCTAAATGTATTTTTGTTGCATTTTTATGTTACATTGTCTTAATAGGCCTTGGAACTGCATTCTGTGTATGTCTTCATTTTTTATTTTTTTTTTTACCTTTAAAGGAGAATTGACAGCAAATGGTTAATATTGCCTGAGTTACCGTAAGTAAGATTAGAGCTTTTTCACACACACTTCAATGAGTGATTTTTTTTTTCCTTAGTTTTGAAATATTAGGTTTTGGGTTAAGGTTTCTGTGTGACTGCTTCTCTAAAGGAAGTTGTTTAAAGCACCCAACTTTGTTGGAATGCTATTATTGATCTCATATTAATTTACAGTTCCACTTGCAGAAAAGCACTTGCCAATGAAGAATGTCGACCACTTCAAAGTTTTGAAAATGTTCATTTCTCTTTTTTTTTTCCCCAGCAAAGAATATTTTCACTCCTTTAAAACATGAAGACACAGATACTTGTCTGCTTTTAAGCAGAGAGGATTTTACAGAACAGAGTATACTGACCTTAATTCTGTGACTATTTTGCTGCTAGTAAGCATATATTGACTTTTTTAGGTCAGTATTAAGCTTATTGACTGGAGGATTTAATATTTACAGTCTTTTGCCGGAATCAGGATGACCTTAGGGGGAAAAAGAAAATGTCTTTGAGTCAACTGAATAGCAATATTTTCTGTTTGTGCCTGAAATCTCCTGATATTTAAATACATCTATACTGAAAAATTTGAAACATACATAGTTACAGTTAATAGTTCCCCATTTTTTGTCTCCTGAAACTACAATATTTCAAATAATAATAATAATAATAATAATAATAGACACACTAGGTAATATAATTGGATGTTTTAAGCCTTTTTTTTCTAGAAACTGATTTCACTTGCGTGACTCCAGTCTCAGATAAACTGTACTTTATATTTATATATATATGCTCCATTCTTTTTTATCCCTATTACTTCATTATATAAGATTCCTTAAATCGCCTTTGACTGTTTAAACAAAGTCTGACACTGCTACTTGTCATCTTCTCTCATATTGGTTTCAGCATTCTGTTTTATGGAACATCTTTTGTTTTACTAAGTTTACTATGAAAATAAAAACAAAATGAGAAGGATCAAATATTTTAAACTTTGCAAACAGTTTATCTTGCATTAGTTAGCAATGTTCATTTCACACCTTCCACTAGACAAAAACAACATGTTACCTACTGGATTTTTGAGAAAGGCACATAGAATTCCATATAACAAAGTGATGATAACACACTTATTTAATACTTGTATACTCATGTAAAAAGTATAATTAATACCAATTAATTATGAATGTATTTTTGGTTAACACATATTTTATGTATATTACTGTAATTCAGAAAGTACATCTATATTCCTGTTTTGTTTTTACTGTGATACTTCTTTCAACTTTTGTCTTAGATATGCTAAACATTAACAATTTCAGGGTCTGATGCCCAAATTTAGGAAATTAAAGTGATTTTATATTATTTGTATAATTTGTTCTGTGCTTCTTGCAATATTATAATTGACTGATTTTTGTACTCAGATTTCAACAATTCAGTTTGACAAGCTGTTATTGGAAAAAGGTGAACAGTTGCACTAAAATATCTAAGGAAATGTGCAACCACACAAAAATAGATCATAAAAACAAATTTTTAAAGAGAAAATCAAACATTTCTTAGGTGAAAACTGAAGTTCCAAATGTATTTTTAAAAAAGCATCTGACTATTTGATATTCAGCTCTTTGCAACTTGATATATTCATGAAGACATTTATAAAGATTCATTTATTTTTCAAAAGTAACAGAGGAATCAGTTCAAATGCTTGTTTCTATTGTAAGTTAATGTTTAGGGTGTTAGCTGTGGTACTTTCTCCACTGTAAAATAAAATTGGATAGAAATAAAAAAATCTTTTTTTTTTAATTTTAAATTGAAAACACCTGTTTTTATATAAATAAATTCCTAAACCTCTTGGGATGAAAATGGAAACAAATGAGCTACAGAGATGTCAAATTGTTCAGTTTATGATGCCCTGAGCGCTTACTGTAGGAGAAAAACATAAAGGGTGAAAGGGCATAGCAACTGTAACAACACAGAGTACACGTGCTGTTTCTGAGATACAATGTATTTCCTAAGGAAAAAAAAAAAAAAGCTACTATGCAATACGAACTCTTGTGCTGATTTACGTTTGGAGTAAGAAAAATAAAATGTTAACCCCTTTTAAAAATTCTCTTTGTTTGTTTCCATTTTCTCTCAGTGCAAACATATCCATCCTTGTATTTTTATCTAAATGACACCAAGAGGAATTCAGAGGTACATTTGGTTTCATCACAGTGTGGAAACAAACTGAAAACGTCATTTGTGTATTACTTTCCAATGGCCTGAGTATACAGATGCCTGATCACCCATCTGCTTCTCTTCAACCTGTTTATGGAAAGGTTGCTATCTTTACTCACCTGTTGAGCACACATGGCATGAATAAAGATGAATGCAAAATCCAAAGAACAGCTGTACAGTGCAAGGTGAAAGATTAATCTAGTAAAAGGTTCCTTTATATCCTTTAGATTTAAGGAGAAAATCTTTTACAGTGAGGATAGTGAGGCACTGGAACAGGATGCCCTGTGATGTGGTGGATACCCTGTCCCTGGAGACTTTCAAGATGAGGCTGGAGCAGGCCCTGACCTAGCTGTGATGTCCCTGTTCATTGCAGGGGAGTTGGACTAGATGGCATTCAGAGGTCCCTTCTAACCCTAAGGCTTCAATGATTCTATGATTTATGCTGATTCTGACAATGAAGACTAGCAGAGAGTGACACCATATTCTATTAGTGTACCTTCTTAGTCTCCAAATATTTTTGGCACAGATGCTTCCCAAGCCACAGGTTTGTGTTTGAAACCAGATTGATTACCTTTCCAATACTATCCTACATGTGTTCATCCAAATTGCTTTTCACCCAGTCTAATGTTAATTACTACAAGTCAAGTAAATACTGTTCTTTCCAGATGCTCTGCAAAACCTATATGCAATTCTGAATATTATAAACTAAACTGTAAGACTAAGAAATCTTTTTTATCTTGTACCATAACTTCTCTTACATTACATAGAATGCATAGCATTCTTGTTCCACAATTGCTATTAAGGAAGTTCCCCCCTAAAAATACCTCCTTCAAACTGTGTTGTCTTAAGAAATTGTTTCCTTTTTAATAGGGAACATGTATTTTTTTACCACTTAGAAAATAAAAAATAAAAAATAAACAAGGAGCTTGAAATTGCAGACTTAATATTCCTTAGAGTCCTCCTTGTGCTTTTTAGACAAAATCACTGAAGGGTAAACAAAGACCTTAAAGTACTTTTGCAGTACCTGATATGCTGGTTGTAAATTTGCATTTTCCACTAAAAAAATGGCTTTGTTTTTCTATTATTTCTCTCCTAAAATTTTCTTTACTCAGTGCATCCCTCTCCCAGCCCAAGTTTAACTGTGGATCCTGTCACTGTGTCTTTTCTTTTACTTTCCATTTCTTCCACAGATGATAGAAGAGAATGAGGAAAATCACAAAACAAAAATTTGTTGCCAAAATTTCCTCTAGATGACTAAGAAACTTTGCTTTCATCTTTTCAATACAATGTATTTTCATATTTTCAATAAAACGAGACCAATGTTATTGAAAAACTGAAACACATCTGTCATGTGGAGGTATGTTTGTTTACACATTTAAAAATTTTCTAGGAAATAGAAAATATTTTCATGCAAATGTTAATACTCTGGCCACAGAGAAGTCCACAACTTTTTATAGTGGAAAAATATACAGCCCCTTGGATATGTTTTGAATGTTTTTCACCCATTGCATATATATTTCTTTCAGATAAAATTTTTAAAAATAACGTTAAATATGCAAGATGTTAATTCACAATTTCTTTGGGAATAGATTTGCCCAATAACATTAAGGCTGCCAGTTTCTGTAAAAAACAGTCATGTTCCATAGCAAATGCGCCAGTTGTCCAAAACACATATATGAGCTAGTCTCTGCATGCTTTTAAAACAGCAGCAAAAACAACAGCAGACTCTGTGGATATGATTTTAAAAGGAATACTAAAAACCAAGCCAAACCAAATGAAAAACAACCAAACAGCAACATCAAGAACAAAGACTACTTTGTCATTTTAAAGAAATTGCAATTAAGAAATCTCAAATTTTGTCACTCTGTGTTTTCTCCTTTATTTTACTGATTTTTAAAGCATATAAAGGATTAAATATAAAGCATATAAAACCTAACAGAATCGACTAAAATGGGGGAAAAAATAGAGAGAAAGAGGGAGAGAGAGAAGTGGGGTAATAGCGGAAGAAGAAAATCAAACACCACACCACTTCAGAATAAATAAGCAGGAGCAAAGTGGCAAAGAAGATAAATATGTAAGCACAATTCAAGAAACCAAACCAAACCAAAACCCAAAACCAAAAAAACAACAATGGATGGCTTTATTGCATAAATAGTGTTCATTAATTATATGTGCAACAATCACACAAAAACAAAAGCAGATGGGATTAAGAAAAGTCTGAATCAGCATTTAATGGCTTTTAATGGAAATAAAAGCTGAATCCTCATTAAAGCAGTATGAACCACTATGACATAACAGATATATCACTTGGTTAAATGCAGCTGCAATCTCTTCAATTAATTTTGAATTGTTTTTAGAAGATATATTTTGATAGGATTATTCAAAATAACTTTTTCAGTTTCTCAGCCATAAGGTCTGACCTTCATAATATTTTAACTGATCTGAAGACTAAAATACAGGGTTTAATTAGTTGTTGAAATTATAATTGATATTCAGAAAATGAATTAATGCACTCAGTAAGAAGATATTTACAGAAATAACAATGTCTAAATGAGTGAATGGATGGAAGAGACTTAGAATGTGCCATGAGCTTTTTTGCATAATACATATATTCTGATGTGTTACAGACTTTCTCTGCTCAAGTAAAACAATAGACAGTTTTCCATGTTTTGAGTATGTTGAAATAATTACTGGACAGGCATGAACTGTTTCTTATTTGACGGGAGAAATTTAAAAATTTGTAGATTCTTCTTTCATGAAAATTATACTGCCCTCTCATGCAGTAGTTGAAAATTGAGATCCACTAGTAGCCTAAAATTAATCATGTTTTTAATACCTCATTCTAAAACTTCCTGAAGAAGAATTTATTGTAACTACTGTGTGCAGAGTCAGAGTCAAAGATTCTGTCTGTTCTAAGCATTTGCTATTCTGGCTAAAAATTCTCTATTAGAAAATTCAGCAAATGTGTGTGACATTCTGTGAACTCTATGGCTTAGGCCTATTCATTTTTTCCCTTTAGTCCTGCATATTGCCAGCCTGCACTCAGCATTACATCATATTCATTCTGTACTCTAACAGACCCACTGTACTCACTGAGATTCCATCAAAAATAAATTGAGAATACTTGCAGTACGTATTAATATATAATATAATACATAGTATAATATAATATATATATTGGCTCATTGGCTTAATGGCAAAACACAAGGCAATAGAAGAAACGCACAGCACACAGTGTAAGATGATCATGAAAGCATAGCTCAAAATATAAAAACAGAAGGGACACAATACCTATCTAAAACAGAATTAAATTAGTGTTTCTGCTCTAGCTATGTATGATTCATTAAAACCAGAAGAAATATACTTCCTTTTTTATATCATCCTCCTCATCCCACTTTTTCAAAGATAAATTATGCTTGCAGTAATGATCCAAATAGATAAGAAATTAGAACTACTGTCTAAAATAGATAACTGTATAACAAGATTTCATAGACAGTTAATGACACTAAAAGAAATGTGAGCTGGTACCAATATAGTGGAAAGCTAATCACAGAATCACAGAATCACAAGGTTGGAAACGACCTGCAAGATCATCCAGTCCAACCGCCTTCCCATTCCTATTAGTACCACAAGCTACTAGACCATATCTCGTAGCTCCTCATCCAGGCGCCTCTTGAACACTGCCAGGGATGGCGACTCCACCACCTCCCTGGGCAGGCCATTCCAGTGCCTAACCACCCTCTGAGAGAAAAAGTTTCTCCTAATGTCCAACCTAAACTTCCTTTGGTACAACTTCTGGCCATTTCCTTGGGTCCTATTATTAGCCTGGGAGAAGAGGCCAGACCCTTTTTCATCACAATCTCCCTTCAGGAAGTTGTAAAGTGCAATGAGGTCTCCCCTGAGCCTCCTCTTCTCCAGACTAAACAATCCCAGCTCCCTCAGCCACTCCTCATAAGGCTTGTGCTCCAGACCCCTCACCAGTTTCGTTGCCCTTCTCTGGACTCGTTTCAGGGCCTCAATGTCTTTCTTGTAGTGAGGGGCCCAAAACTGAACACAGTACTCGAGGTGCAGCCTCACTAGTGCTGAGTACAGGGGGACGATTACCTCTCTGCTCCTGCTGGCCGCACTATTTATAATGCAGGCCAGGATGGCATTGGCCCTCTTGGCCACCCAGGCACACTGTCGGCTCATGTTCAGCCGAGCATCAACCAACACCCCCAGGTCCCTTTCCTCTTCACAGTCATCCAACCACTCATCCCCAAGCCTGTAGCGCTGCATGGGGTTATTGTGGCCAAAGTGCAGGACCCGACACTTGGCCTTGTTGAACCTCATCCCATTGGCTTCAGCCCAGCGATCCAGCTAATCTAGATCCCTCTGCAGGGCCTCCCTACCCTCAGGCAGATCGACACCACCTCCCAGCTTGGTGTCATCTGCAAACTTACTCAGGGTACACTCAATACCTTCATCCAAGTCATCAATAAAGATATTAAACAGGATGGGACCCAGCACCGACCCCTGGGGGACACCACTTGAAATGGGTCACCAGCTGGACTTAACTCCATTGACCACCACCCTTTGAGCACAGCCCTCCAACCAGTTCCTTATCCAACGGAGGGTAAAACTGTCCAAGCCACATGTTCAGGCAGTTCATGATTTTGAATATCTTTTCTTTTGTGGACCGATAAAACTTCAAATATTCAAAAATGAATGCCATTTTGAACTACACCTACAAAAAATATTATGAAAAATCAATTCATGGATTTTTAAATTTCAATTTTAAGAATTACTGATAAAAAATCAATTTATTCTACATTAACTACATTCTCAGCACTATAATGAACATAACTAAATACTAGAGTACATTTCAGACATAACTGAGTGAAATAGATTTTGTGATCTCCTGGTATTTGGATAACTGCAGTAAACTTGAATAAACTATCAAGGGTGTATAGATCACTTATATTAATTGACTGTTCTCTAAAAAACTTTCAGTAGTCTGACATTCACTGGAGGAAGACTCTCTTTGCATACATCATAAGAAAAGATAGAAAATCTCCAAATTAGATTCTTGAAGGAAACCCTGTTTGAAAGCAAGAATAGATAATTAACCTATTTTAGAGATAATAATGATTATTTTGGACTATATGCCTGATCGGATTAAGGAAACTTAGTCAGTCAAGTTGCCCAAGAAAAAAATCAGTACAAGCATCAATTGTACTGAATATTGTACTACATAATAACTATCAAAAAGTTTATATAATATTTTTCAACCCTGAAAGTGTTCAGCCTAAACTACAGTTTACTGGATATGACGGTCATGGGTTGGTGGTTGAGCTAGATGATTTTACAGGTGCTTTCCAACCTTGATGATTCTATGATTCAATACATATAAATTGGCTGTTAGTGCAAAGTAAACCATGAGAAAATTGCCAATGATAAACTAATACAGGGAAGTTTTAAACCTTTGTGGATCATACTACTATTGGAAAAAATTAAATACACACAAACAATCAGCAATTATAAAAACTCCAGATTTCTTTCTATCATCTTTAATAACATCTCGTCATATGTCTTCCTTACATTTTGAAAGCTGCAATCCTAAACTTCATAATCATTGAATCATTTTGCTTGGTTTTGATAAACATATGACAAGAGCTGCACAGAAAGTAACGCCTCCCATTTGATTACTTTTGCACACAATGTGAGAGGCAGATGTTTGTTTTATGGTAGTAGAGGTTGAACCTTCCTGGCAGTTCTCCATTATGTTTTGTTGCCATGTGACGGACAGCAGTCGAGGTGCACTCTGACAAAATAGTGTCTGACAAGGAAGTGCATAGGAACCAAAAGTGTGTCACTGAATTTTTCCACAAGGAAAAAATGGCACCCATTGACATTCATCAATACTTTCTGAACATTTATGGAGAATAAACAGTGAGTGTGAGTGGTGATGCACTTCAGCAATACATCATCATAGCAACTGTGAAACAGTGGGTCACCTCCGCTGGATTTTTATGGGAACAGTATGCAGTCTTTTGTTCATCACTGCAGAAAATGCATGCCTAATGGTATTGACAATGTTGAAAAATAGTATTATGTAGCTGAAAATTTGCTCTTTCAAGTAGTGTTATTGTGCTTTTTGTATCTGTTGTAGCTTCAAAGGAAATAAATAGGAGACATTATTTTGGAGTGACATAAGTAGTTTCTCTTTTCCACATGTCTAATAGTATTTTTTTTTTAATGAAAGAGGGAAATACGTGTCACTTATTTGAACTGAGACTGAATACTAGCTCCCGTGTTCATGGATTTATAGAATCATAGAATCGTTCAGGTTGGAAAGGACCTGTAAAATCATCTACATTCAACCCACCTGCTACAGGCAGGGACACCTCCCACTAGACCAGATTGATCAAAGCCCCATCCAGCCTGGCCTTGAATGCTTCCTGGGAGGAAGCATCCGCAACCTCTCTGAGCAGTGTGTTCCAGTGTCTCACCACCATCACAGTAAAGAATTTCTTTCTAATACCTAGTCTAAATCTACGCTCTTTCAATTTAAAACCATTTCCCCTCGTCCTGTCACTACATACCCTTATAAAAAGTCCATCCCTTGCTTTCCTGTACGCCTCCTTCAGGTACTGGAAAGCCGCTATAATGTCTTCCTGGAGCTTTCTCTTCTCTAGGCTGAAAAGCCTCAGCTCTCTTAGCCTGTCCTTATAGGGGAGGTACTCCAGCCCTCTGATCATCTTTGTGGCCCTCCTCTGGCCCTGCTCCAACAGCTCAGTGTCTTTCTTGTGTTGAGGGCCCCAGAATGCAGACTCCAGGTGGGGTCTCACGAGAGCAGCATACTGTAAAAAAAAAAATAATAACACAAGAGAAAGTTGAAATTATATTGTAAAGCTGAATGAAACTAGCAAAAAAGGCAACAAAAACATTTAATCTATGTATTCATCTTTGACTATTGTGTTTGTATTAGACCAAAAGAGATAATGATTCTCATTCATAAAAGCTGAAAAAGCCACAGTGAAAACAGAGAAACAACAAAGATAGAAATGGCGTAAATAACTGTAAAGATAAGCAGCTACAATATTAACTATAGAAATCCATGCTATTCTGAAAGCATTTACTGGATCTTCTTTTCATTATAAAAAGAAATAGGAAAAACTGAATTACTTTGTGATCAGTAGTTTGTGCCACTACAATTTAACCTAAATGTGAAATGCAAACAGAAAGAACATGACATATTTGGTAGAATGATACTATAAATACCATCCCCAGATAAGCTTAGGTAAAAACAATTTTAAACTCTATTTTTTATAATGCCTTTACTTTTCCAAAACTTGCAGCTGAACTCCTTGTTCCTCCTAACCAAACAGATGAAAACAACTACTGTAACTCTACTATTTGCAAAAGACAGTAGGTATAAGTCATTACAACTTACCTTCTAACACCTTACTTATGTCCAGCTGATGCACTGACTTGCTATTTGTGAAACTTCCAGTGGAAACTTATTCAGGTTTATGTTTGCTGAGAAACTCCACTGAATAAATTAATGATTTTAGTCTCTTATAAGATCAATTTAAAGATTTGAGGATTACAATTAGAAGATGATATGCTTTAAAAAAAATCATGCATAAATCTCACCCACATTTAAGAAACTGTAAAGATACATTTCAACTTAGGACTGATATACTCTATTATGATTTACAAGGTGAAATTAATCCTGTAATCTGCATGCATGTAGTACTGAATTGTTTAGTTCAATAAAGGACGTAACAATAATAATCAAAATAGTAATAATGAGATCACCTTGGCTCTGCCAGAGGCTTGAAGCTGTGATACCATTTACTATACAATGTCATCATATTCTTGTTAAAGTCAGGGATCTAAGGACTGAATCTTTGAGGTACAAAATACCACTGCTAACCTCTAAGTTCTTTCACACTATTGTTCACTTAAGAGTCTAGTCCTGACACTCCCCCCGCCCAAATGTTTACATTTGTCTAAATGCTCAAATCTTACACCTGCTGAGCAGCACCAGCAGATTGAACTGAGGACTGTTAAATGAACAGTTTATGTTCAGTGCTTTCAAATAACATTGTTCATCAGGGTTTCTAGGTATATATTAGATGCCTAAATGAGGTGCTCTTAGTCCTCACAATGTTCAACCAGCAGCTCTGTTTCACAGTAGTTGTTTCTGCAAAGATCTGTGCTTTCTGCTACTGCTGTGTAATTTTTTTTTTTGCTTACTAGATTTAATTTGTGTATTACCAACATGTCATTTTTCTTTTCAGCTCAACTTTGCTTTTAAAGTGCAGAAAAAAAAAAATGAAAAAAATTGAGTACAGCTTTTAAATCAAGTACAGCTTGAAAAAAATTGAGTACAGCTTTAATCTGCCTCTGGAGGCAGAAAATTTCTGTCATGGATTCATAGAATCATGGAATACTTTGGGTTGGAAGGGACTCGAAAGATCATCTAGCTCCAGCCCTCCCAGTATGGGCAGGGTTGCTACCCACTAGATCAGGCTGCCCAGGGTCCCGTCCAATCTGGGCTTGAACACTTCCAGGAATGAGGTATCCACAGCTATGGACAACCTTTTCCAGTGTCTCACCACTCTTTGAGTAAAGAATTTCCTCCTAACTTTCAATCTAAGTCTCCCCTCCTTTAATTTAAAATCATTCCCCCCTGTCCTGTCACTATCTGCCCATATGAAAGAGTTGCTCTCAATCCTGTTTATAAGATCCTTGTACTAGAGCTTAAGTACTGCAAGGCCATAGTAGGGTCTCCTCAGAGTCTTCTCCTCTCCAGACTGAACAAGCCCAGCTCCCTTAGCCTTTCTTCGTAGCAGAAGTGCTCCAGCCCTCTGATGATCTTCATGGCCCTCCTCTGGACCCACTCCAACAGCTCTATATCTTGAGTTTGGGATCCCAGATCTGAATGCCGTCAGACAGGAACTCATGAGCACAGAGTAGAGAGAAACAATCACTTTCCTCTTCCCTCTTTTGATGCTAGGTTACTTGGGCCCAGGGACAATGTTGCTAGTGCAGCTGTGGAGGGCCACATGCCAAAGAGCTATGAGAGCCCTTGGAGGGTTTCAACCCACCTATCTTCTGTCAGGATGTGCTTTTAAGCTGTTCCTTGGTCCTTGGTCCTTTTCTGAGCTACACTGTAGCTACACCAGTGAAGAACTATATTCCTTGTTGATGCAGACCTTTACACACGCACAAAAGTAGTATTTATTTTGAATTCAGACCTGTACCATCATTAAGGACTTCCTGATGGTCATGGGACTGTGGCTAATCATTGTTATCATCAGAAATCCTGAAACTCATCCTGACTTGTAAAATTCCTGTCCTGGCTTCATAATGTACCTTCTCCATCACTATGGACCTATTACTGGAGATATGGATTGTTGTTGCACTGAAGCTGCCACTCCTGGGCCTGCCCTGTTCCATTTTGCTGAGGTGTTGTGGTATTGGGTAAGGACACTTCATTGCAGCTGCCTTGCTGATAGCTCCCAGCTTGTCTTCTGTTTAGAAACAGCCCACTCTTCCTATTCTCTGGTAAAATCTTATTCCTGAGAATCATTAAAATACCTTTGAGCAAAAGAGAAAATCAATGTGAACTGCCTATTTTGGGGATGACTTGTCCAATGATAGTATTACGAACAAGGAAAACATACCCTCATAAAGCAAAATGCAACAGCTACTGCCAGAACAGATATCATTCTATTTGGAAAAGTGCCCGCTCCCACACTTTGCAAACACCTAATCAAATCCTAAGGATTTTGAGTGGAAGGATGGCATCTTTTTGGATTCCTCTTACATCAATAATGATATACTTAGAATTTATAAAACCAAAATGAATTGAACTTCAGTCCCCTATGACATTTTAAGGCTACAGATTGCCATGACTCTGAGGCTGACATAGCAGGTGAATAAGTTTTATACTGAGGCAGCTAAATGCTATGCAAACCTTACATTAAAAGACAGTCACACTTCGCAATGGAGCATGACACAGAAATCTCACCTCCAGAAATAAAAAAACGTATATGTGTAAGTTTTGGAAAATGTCTATTTTAATTAAGCGTGTTGATAAATATACCTGATTAGTCCAGGCAATGTCACCCTTCAATGGTTATCCTGCTTTTTCAACCTGAGCTCACAGTCTCTCATGGCATGGCACAGCATGATGCAAATGCTCTAGCTCAGACTGATGCTAACTAGGAGGTGTCTCATGAAATTATCATTTAGTTCTGAATTATATAAATCAGGAAATCTATGCAATTTGACTTGAGAACGATCAAATCTGTAAAAAAAAGGATGTAAAATATAGTCAACGCATTTTTAACATAGCTGTGATTCTTGTTTGTCATATCTAGGAAACAACATTTTAGCTCACGCAGTATTATAGTTCTCTTAATAAACAGAGTAAATGAAAACAGAATATAGTGAATTGATGCCAAGAAGATAAAGAGGACAGAGTTTGTGAATTGTTTGTAACTTCTAAGGCTTTATTTGAACTATCAAAATTCAATGCAATAAAAACTAGTCAATTTTGTTTCGTTTGGAAGATTCTGATGTGTTCATTCTTTCCATTCTGCTTTTACACAAACCCTTAAACATGTTTGATAAATACGTTATTATTTATTGTTTATTGTAAAGAATCTCTAATGTGAATATGCAAAATTTACACAGACATTTATATGTAAATATTGGATAGATTTAGTTTATATCCCACCTACATATTCAGTGTCCTGTTTGGATAAAATGAATACTCTCTATAAAAATAAAATATCTTTTTTCTTTGTAATCTTAAGTTTTTCAGCATTTTATTATTCCAAAGCAACCTGTTTCTAAAACAAGCATTTTTTGTTATCTAGCTTTTTATACATATTGACTGCTATCCCTTTATTACTGTAGTGATCATTTTCCTACTTGAATGACTGGAGATACACAGTAAGAGCATCACTCATTACAAAACCATGTTTATCATTTTCACTGTGACTACACAAACAAGAAAAGTGATTCTAAGGTGTCTAAATGGATCAATCAACAGACTATACTTTAAGTGACGAGTTGGAACAACCTTTCACCTCCATAGATACAGAGAATATACTTGAAAGAAAAGAAGAAATGTTTTTCTATGTTACAGAGAAGTACAAGGTCAAGGATGATCTTTAAACTTCATTTCCATTTCAGGAAAGCATTTGTTGCTGTGCACTTTTCATCTTAAAAGACATTTATACCAATATACAAAACTACAAATTAAAGATTATTATCATAAAATATACTTGTTTCATAATTTTATTTAGATTTATTCTGCAAATGATAGCAGAATTGATTCTTATTTATTGTACGATTGTCTTTGTTTTAGCACAAAAAGGCAAAACATGAGAATTGTTTTGCATGACTTGTAAACATATTTCAGATGCATAATGAGAATTTTCAAATGTCTAGTGAGATTATCTGTCCTCTGATATGTTATGTTACCTTCTGACATAATGTTATCCTATTTAGACAAGATTCAAAGCCATGTCTTTTGTCAAGATAGTGCCACTGAGAACATAAAAGAAAGAAAACTGCTAGACAAGTTTTGATTTACAAGTAAAAATTCTCAAGATATATATTTTTTGATTTATAATAATCATTTCTAATCATACTCTCCATCTATTTGAAGCTGCATAGTGGATGTCTAGATTTTCTACCTTCTGTATCCAAAATAAGGATGTGTCGATGTCAGATGTGAAATACATGCAGTAATGCTACACTACATCTATCAGAAGAAGAAAAGAGAAAGAAGATAATGTCCATCTTTGTAAATATAAAGAATACTGTCTGTTTCTGAAATAATAGAGCATCTAATGAAGGATTTAAAATATATGAACACAAACAAATATTTATATTCCAAAAATGTTAAACATTTTTGTTTTAATTCTCTGGAAAATTGTAAACAATTTTTCTTTCTATTTAAAAAGTTCATCCAGCTTCTTGCCTTTCTGCTACAGTATTCTACTTATAATCAAATAGTTTTGTTAGAGTAATGTTTTAGAGAACCAGGTAAGGGATGCCTCATAAAAATTACTTCTGATTGTTCACTAACTCAAATTCATTTTTCTTTTTTTTAGAACTGCACTATATTTTTAAGGATCGAGCCATTAGTGAGACATAGTATGAAATGTTCGATGCATTTTTACTTATAAAACACTTACGAATTTACAAACTAGACTAGATTACTGCTTTGTTAACATGAATTGTTAATGAGTCTAATCACAGTCTTAAAGAAATATGTATTTTAATTCCAGAAGAAAGAATTAGAAAATATAATTTGATCTTTTCTACAGTGCAGACTTTTTCTTGATTTGAACCCAGTCACATAAACTCTTCCAAGACTATCTTCTGGAATGGATCTGACGTGAAAAGTCTAAGATGGATAGAATATCATTCTCCTTTGGAGTTGATTCCAGAACTTAGTCACATCGCTGTTTAAAATGTGCCTACTTCTGGCTTTAATTTACCTAATTAAGTTGTCAGGCACTGATTCTTTCTGTAACTTTCTATGCCAGATTAAAATACTTCTTTGTACTCAGTACTTTCTTCTTTTGAAGGTGTTTTAATTCTATGATCAAATTTGAAAACAATAAAGAACACATTAAAGAACTAAGTTTATTGGCTAGAATCCAGCGTATATAGGAAATTATGAAATGTTTTAATTTTTTCCCATACTGGTTAAAGAAAAGGCAGAGATTTTCCCTAAGCTTTGAATGTATTTAGTGTTAGCTTGACATTTTTAACAATACTATTCAATACAGGTCTTAGATATGGACAAATTGCTGTACTATGCCTGGTGATTATCCATGTTTCTGAAGGAGAAATGCTAGTTATTTTAATCCTAACTCTTTTCTGCCTATTCTCTTTCAAAGGCTCTGAAAAAAAAAAATTTTTTTAATGTAAATTTAACTGCAATACACTCAGTATACCATAGCTTCAAGTTAATAATTTTTAACTGTGGCTGAATTGTTTGGATATTGTTATTCCAAATTTGCATATGTTGGATTTATTTATAATAATAATTTGATTTTTTTTAATTGCTTTCTATGTGAAGAACTGTTTTCTATAAATCATACTTTCATTCATCCTTGAACAGTTAGTAAAAAACCTTTCAGATATTTATATGTGGAGCAGGCACAACAAGGATTACAAAAGAGAAGAATGGTACTGGGAAAAAAGAAAAAAGGAAAACAGAAGAAACATCTGTGTCTGGTTTTATTCCCTAAGTTTTATTAAAAAAAAAAATAAAAAATTCACAGATTGCAGTCAGAAGCAGTGATTATTGGACAAAGTCTTTCCCAAAGCACTCTGATTTTCCTTTACAGTGACAATCCTATCCAGAGCTGAGCGCTTTCATATTTGAAATGTACACTGAACTCTGACAATAGGCATCCTGATATTCAGCTGATGACAACTATAGAAAATCCTAATACTCATATGCCTTTTCATAGAGATATTTCAAGGGTATAAAAAAGGAAGAAAGAAAAAGGAAAGAAAAATAATATGCAGACTGATTTTGTCTATATCTAAGGGCTGTGCTTTTAGGGTAACATAAAAATTGAATAGCTGTCGTTCAGAGACTGACTGCCCAGAGGACTACAAGGCAAATAAAATCTAAAAATCATCTCTTTGCATTTTTAGCCTAAGTTTTCATTTCTCAGCAGGACTACAGGGCACAGAGAAACTCAGCAGATTAAACTTTGTACATGATGTTGTAGACTTGCATATCTTGCTCAGAATGAACTGCTGCTACTTTTCAAAATTGTGAATATTTTTATAAAAGTCTTTTTAAAAATTCTGTCAGATTTTGTTATCTTAGTTTCTAGTTAAGAATTTAAATTTGTTTTTAGCATTAGCAAGCTTCAATGAGTTTTTATAATATCTTTCTCTGAATCTGTTTCTTCTTTGTCTGTGTGTTTGTTTTTTCTCAGAACCAAGCCAAATAGAGGATTAAGGTATACTGGCTTTCTTATGTAAATGACTTAGCTAAAAACAACTGAGTCTATTCCACAGTTCATGATCTGAAATCTAGCATAGAGCATGCATGATTGATGATGGCCTTTTCATCTTCTACAGCTATAAGCTTTTCTCTAAACTACCCACCATTGTCCTAAGAGATCATGCAATCATCAGAATTTAGCAAGTATAAAATTTCTCACATTATGATTAATTTTCACAAATCTCAACAAGATCATACAAGAGTGACTAGACTATCGGCTACATGGGGCAGTTCCACTGGCTCACGACAGGGGCAAAAAGACAGGTTGAAAATGTATGAGGGGTGCACACTACTCTAGAATTAGAACTTTCACTAAGCTCTGAAAACAGCCAAAAGTACTTGTATCTTTCTTTGTGTGATTCTGCTGAAGGTGACCCTTCCTGTTGCTGTTGAAAACCTCTTTTTCCCATTACTACAGTTTTCAGCAGCCTAGAGCCCTAAGAGACACTGAAGTTACATTCATTATGATTCAAAGTATTTAACTGGGCTTGACCTCAATGTCAAAACAGGAAAATATTTACAAAATTACAAATAGTAGAAAGGTATTTAAAATAACTAAGCCAGTGTAAAGGACAATGATATTTCTGTCCTGAAAGTTACGAAACAGAGTGGTAAAATCAATTATCAATCCATATGGGAGAATGAAGATGAGATAAATGTGGTAGGGGAAGGAAATATAGAAGGGCTGCTCCAAAAGTAATGCTTTCTATTTTTATTATTTATAATGTCAGAGACAGATGTTAGTAGTTTGGCAGTGGAGGCAGGGACCTTCCAACAGTACTTTGTATTCCAATATTACTTTCAGAGTGATGGTGTAATAATAGACATATTTATTATGATCTATGATCAAAAACAAGGAAATTAGCACGTCTACTGAAAAAAAATATTTCATAAACATTTTATTTCAAAACTCTAGGTGTGGAAAGAAGCTTTTATTAATATTTATTTGTTTTTAACAGTGGAACTACATTAGAGAATAATAAGGAAATATTTACACCGGATTATGAAGAAATTTGGAGAAAGTGTGATACAGACATATCTACATCTTCTGAGAAAACTTGTACTAGTATGTAATTTTTCAGAAAAGTTGAAAAGCTGGCAAAATTTTTAGAAAAACAATTAAATTTTATTAAAATAACAAATTAATTACATAGAACAAAAGAACCAATCAAATTAAGGAAATAGATCAATTAAAATATGCACAAACACTTCCTATGCTCTACACAGAGAATCACAGGGAATTGTTATTACACGGTTCTTCTTTATGTCCTCTCATTTAAAAAAAATTTAAAAAGACTCTGAGTTAAACTCAAAGTTATTAACTTTCTCTTATATCTGCTGATATAAGCAGCTGAATTAAAGGGATTAAGCCTGAAAATTCCTGATGAAAACTCCTGAAAAATGCAAGTTCATTTTTATTCGATTTTCCTGAATTGGAAACTTTGGAAAGATATAAAGAATATACTTTTCACATTAATATCACAGCTCAATGAAATCTTGAGAATGTTAAGCTGTGCTGAAAAAAAAATCACATTTGAAATGTGTATCTTTACATATCTTCTGCTTAAATAAATCTGCATAAATGAGTTATTTATTTTCAAAGTCACTGAGTCCCCCTATTGACATTTTCTTAAATGTGAAACAAATGTTCATAGAAAGGCTGACAACCTGAGGGAAAAGAGAGGCACATGACAAGAGTGATGAAACCTAATCTCTGAGTTATAACTATGAAATTCAGGTATGTCCTTAAGTTACACTTGTACTGTCACTGTGAGGAAAGGCTATGCCTATGTGCGTGTTAATTTTCTGTAATTTTCTTTTGATTAAGAACTTCCTACAGATACAGAAATGATCATAAAAGTATGTCTCTTGAATGATTCATCAAGTTAGGATATATTTTTTCATGTAGATTCAGAAAATGGCAATAAGTCATATATATGCTGGGGTGGTTGTGTATGAATCTGGGCCACCTGTATTAATCGAACCTGATCCAACTCATGTTTTTATTACAGAGACTTGAAATGAGTCTCTCATTGACTTCTGGACAGTGAACTTGTGTCAGAGACTCCCGACATAAAATTTACCCTGTTCATAGGACCAAATAACTCAGGTATGTTTGTTCAGCTGCTTTTAAACATGCTGTCCATTGTGTTAGTGTAATAAGGAGAGAAATTAATTAAGATATCCGTAAGGATATCATTTTAGTTATAGACAAATTGAATTGGAAAATATTCATAGTTATTAGACTGCTGACAAATAATCCTCAGAGCTACATAATATCTTTGTTCTGTGCACTAATTCAGATTCTAAGCCTTGATCTTATATGCTTAATATATACAGTTTTAGTATACAATTATTACATGCTTAACCAAATATACTTATGAATATTATTTATGGTTGAATTCAGTAAAGATAAATCAACGGGGAACAGAAGACATGAAACATTACAAAAATGTACTGTCATGAAACAGTTATCTATATATATGCATTTTCAAATATAATTCAGTTATTCTTTAAAATAATAATTACCTTAAAATGAGAAGAGAGAAAAGGGCAAAAAAATATGAGAGCTCAGGAAAATAAGAAACATAAAATGTAAACGGAATTCAAAAGAAATCTTCAAGGATGGATATATTGTAACAGTCAGCCTCTAAAGACAGGAGGAAAAAATGAAATATGCACAAAAAATTGTAGGTATAATTTTATCTTTGTCCCTCACTGAAAAGATGGACATTGAAAAGATCGAAAGAATCCTTCAGATATTTATGAGAGTTACGTTAAGGACTTTTTGATCCAAAACATGGAAAAATTCATCTGTATTCCTTTAGTTCAGTTTGTCTTCAAAATAAATATGTTTGCAAAAAAGAAAACAAAAATAAAAACAAACAACAACAACAAAAAACATAGGATTAATTTTCAAAGCCAAATAGAAAGCTTATTTAACACTTCCATCAAGAACACATTTCAGTGAGAAAACAAGAAACGTCTGAGATTGTTTCTGGAAATGAAGAGTAATGTCTGCCATTTTAGTCACAGTAATCATCAGGTATGTCTTCTAAGAGACTCTAAATAGCATGTACCTGTTAAACTTTCAGAGTAACCCATCTGCCTAGTTATATAAATAATTCTATAAATATTGCACTCTAACAGAGGATATTTTATTAATGTAGACCAAGCATAATTTTTGCAAACATTCACACTCCAATAAATATTTATTTTAATTGAATCTTTGAAGTAATTGGCCATCATGTTTGATTTTCATTCAGTAAAGAATTTCCTAGTGCATAAATATATATTTTCAATATTAATAAAACTGTATCAGGAAAGTAATACATGATCTTATAAAAATGATATAAAACATATCCCAATATGCTGAAATAAACACAATGGTTTCAGTCAGAGGGACTTAGAGATCTCACTATCTAATGAGAATCACAGTGATCCAACTCCTCTACTGCATCTGGTTTCAGGCTTTAAAAATCTGACAATATTCAAGCACTGTCAGTTTTCATGGTGAATATGAAAACATTTATGAAAATAAATATGGAAAAATTTAACTCAGCACTACCCCATGTATTTCTTGTTTTATTGAAGTAGCCTAGCTATGCGAAAGATCCTGCGGACTGCACCATAAGAATCTATGGTAGCCTAGGGATCCCAGGGTAATATAAAAAATATTCTGGTTGTTATTGTTAGCTTTGTAATGCTATCTGGTGGCAATGCCAGATAGTCAGTTTTTCAAATAGAATAAAACTCTAATAACTATTATGTCAACACTAAAAAGAGAATCAATGTCCATGTTCCTAATGACTCCATAGTTTTGGGTTTTTTTTGGGGGGTGAGGTAGGGAGAAGAGCTATGATTTTTGACAATCTGCAAAGTGACAAAGTGGGAGAGTGTTAAAATAGTTCAGCAGCAATTCTGAGAAGGTACTCGGAACGAACTGATGACAATCCCCTGTCAGGTTATTTCCCTTAAGTTACCATTATTGCTAAAATTCTGGTTTAGGAGAGAGTAAGAAATATCTTCATGCCCCCTTACACTTAGGATCAGTCATTTTTTTTGGATATGCATGATTTCTATGATTGTTCTCTCTATACAGTTTTTGCCTGTTTCTGTGGAATGGCAGGAATTGACTGATATCTTTTCAATTCCTTTTTTTTTTCCTGGAATTATGGTTGCTCACTGCATAAACCTTGACTACAGTAAGTTTGACAAAGAAAATATTACAGTCGCTTTGTGTGCAGCAACAAGAGGAGCTGTGGGAGAGAACAGGTAGAATGAAACTTGACAAAAGCTTTGAGATGAGAAAGTGAAGTTTCATGGAAGAAAACTTTAAAGGAATTAGTGATACAAGATACAAGAGTAGCTCATTAGGTCATGGTATCTAGAATACAATCCTTCAAAAAGAATGCTCTCTCCTCTTTCTATCGTAACTAAAACAAGAGATTTTATCCTTTTGAGTTTTATGAACTTTTTTTATCCATTGTCCTGTCCAAACTTTATCATTTTCAGTTCTCCAGAGGTTTCACCTATCAGTTTTGTTCCTAGAGTTTTCTGTCTCTAGACTTTTGGCTGAAGCACTGTATTCAAAGAATAACTGTGACATTTCATCAGTGTTCCATGTGAGATGCTTCAGCATCAGAGGATCATCACAGCTGGACCCAAGAACTATCCTTATATTATCATAAACAAAGTTCTTACAAATAGTAACAATCCTGTTCCCCCTATGCTTCTTGTGAAGTGCTATTTAAAGGTACTTTTTGCCCTATGACGGACCATCAGTAAACCTCCCTGCTGTCTTCCTCCTCCTGCTAAATCCAAGTACATAGTACAAGTACAAGAAGGCATATAGCTTTAAGAGAAATCCGAGCAAAATGAATAGAAAAGACGCCATTTTCAAACAACAAAAGACTGATTTCCAGAGAGCTCAACATTGTCAGTATTTGAAGATGAATAGACTTAGCTTTGTGTATGTGAGGAGGAAGAATTAAGAATTATTTTACGATTAAAGCATCATTCAGAAATGATCTTTATACTCCAAAATAGTTGTTCTTGATTAGTCGACAGTTTGTGAAGTAAAAAATGCTAGCATATTCTTGACTAGATTAATAGCAAGACCTGTATGTATTTTCTACTACAATACCTCAAACAAATCATTATTAAGAGGATATCAATTAAAAAGTCCACAAGATTCATGGCATTTGCATATTTATAATACAATATTTCTCCAATATATAAAGTTTGATATGTTAGGACTGCATTTTTTATAACATGTTAGAGTTCATTAATACTAAACTGTGATTCTGTGACACAGCTTTCAGCTCTTCTATCAGCTTTCATCCAGATATTTTCAAGGACCTTAACATCCTTTTCATATTGTGAAGCCCAGAACTTTTCACAATATTCAAGTTCAGACCACACTAGCACTACCAAATTTAGCGTGAGAATAACCTCTTTTGAGCAGCTGACAATGTTGTTCATTGCATTCCAAAATGCAGTTTGCCCTTTTGGCTGCCAGGGCACACTGTTTACACATGTTGAGCCTGCTGTTGACAAGCATGCCCAGATCCCTTTCTACTGTTCTCTAAGCGCTTGTCTCCCAGTCTGTATTTGTGTCCATATTTTTCTCACTAAAATATTGGGAAAAGAAGCAAGGAAATAAAAAAAGGAGAAGAAGAGAAAAATGAAAGAAAGGTTTTCAATTCTAGGTTAGTTCAGAAGGCTGATTTCATGGTCAGCATTAAGAGCAGCAGTCCCTCACAGACAAAGGAAATCAAATATAGTAATTAGCAGGGATATAAAGGGCCTACGATTTTGAATTAGTGACCACTGAAAGAAAAAGTGAAAATGAGTAGAACACTCACAAGAGCTGTCACAAAAAGAGTAGAACACTCACAAGAGCTGTCACGAGAGGTGTCACAAAGCACTCACAACAGCTATCCTGTTAAAATCACTCCACTTTCCACAGCTTCAGACATTTATCTGCATTCAACTCTTCAATTGTATTTCCCATTTGGTAAAGTGAATGGAATTGTAAAATTAATTAATAAATTATTTAATAATTTTATTAATGTTTTTTTCTCGTGGTTTACAACAATAGTTCGTTAGCAGTTTAGTCTCATATTATTTCTTAGTGGACCCAACTTTAAGGACAGTGAAATATATTAGTAGTGCTGCTCCAAAATTAATGCCTCCCACTGTATTACGTTGTCCCATGTAGTCAAAGGCAGATGATAGTGGCATGGCAGTAGAAGTTGAACCTTTTCACGAATATTCCTTTGAACTTTGTTGCCATGTGACACACGGCAGCAGAAGGAGAGTCTGACAAAAGTTATCTGACATGGAAGTGCATATGAAGTAAAAGTGAATTCCTCCATGTGGAAAAAATGGCACCCACTGACATTCATGGAAACTTCCTGAGTGTTTATGGAGACCAAACAACGGATGTAAGCACAGAGGTGCATTTCAGTAGTGGTAACAGTAACGTTCCAGACAGCCATGAAATTTTTATGAGAGCAGCATTCAAGTTCTAGTTCATTTCTGGTGAAAATGCAAAGCTCGTGGTGGTGTTGACTATGTTGAAAAAAAGTGTTTTGTAGCTGAGAATTTGCTCAATCAAATAGTGCTATTGTGCTCTTTTGATCTGTCGTAGTTTCAATGGAAGTAAACAGGAGGTTTAAGAAACAGACTACGTTAATTTATATCGTGAAGAAAAATAAAGGAAAAATGAAACCATGGTTATTTTAAGATTCATCTGATCATTCCCCAGTGTCTTCTGAAAACATAAAAATTTCCAACTGAGAGAAGATTCTGACAACATATCTGTGACAGAAGCCTTTACAAATCCCACTTTTTGAGATAAGGTAGAGCCTGGTTAGAGCAGGGAAAGGAACTAATAGCAGATCTGACTTTTAAAACTGAAATGATGATCAAAGAACACATTAATGTAATTGATGGAATACGAAATATTATAGGACTTGATAATACTTTAGCTATATCCTTTACTTCCAATTGCATTAGGAAGATAGCCTAAAGCTGCTCAGAAGTCTACAGAAGATAGATTTGTTTTATAATAATAAAGTTAGAACTTCCTTCATACATTGTGCTAGCATGGGGAAGAAAGAGAGACAGGAACAAAGCTTACAGTCTTCATCTACACAAGTTCAATGCATTTTATCAAATTTTACATTATGTCAGCATTTATATATTAAAAAAAAATTTATGAACTGTGCACATGCTTTTGTGGATAAACTGGAAATGAAGCAAAATCAAGCTTTTTTCTTACATGGGCTTTATAATACATTAGGAAATTAATCTCACTTTTAAAAAACTGGAAACCTGAATTCAAGTAAAAAAAATGAGAGCAAAGGGTTCCCACTCATTATGAATACAATTATCTAATCCTAGGCATTTTATTTCAAAATGGAAGAAGGCTAAGCATGATGCCCATTTACTTTACTTGTCTATTTTTATTATTTCATGCAGATCACCTGCTATACTACCACAGGAGAAAATATAAACAGACATAAAATTATTCCATTAAATATTTTTAAAACAATCATTTTTAGTAACAAAGAACATGGTATGTGTTTTCCCCTTTCTTTAAATTTTCCTTAAAAGTTTCTTGCTGCTTTTCTCTCTAATGAGAAATATCTATTAAAATCTTTGTCTTAAAACTGAGATAATTTCAGGATACTGAAGGTTGCTACTTCGATCATGCTTATAGGAATCCTCTGTGATTTCAATCTGGTTCTATGGAATGTTTTTTTCTCAAGGAACTTCTATCACTTCTAACAACAGAGGGGGAAAAATGACGACTTTTTTTTTTTTTTTGCGAGATAGTAAGTTTAGTACTATGTACTGTCTACTTAGAGGAATCAAATATTTAATGCATTTTTACATTATACTTTGCTCTTTCTGTGAAAAGACACCTGTTCTCTGCACTGATAGAAAAGAGAGAAAATATGTAAGATGAAGTGAAGCATTAGAAGAATGTTAATCTCAAAGTGATTCTCCAAGTGACCTCTTTACAACTGATCTGAAACCAAGCTACAAAATCATTTGAATTCATGAGGGTTTTGTTTTAAATAAGAACATAAATAAATAAATAATTTTATATGTATACATACTGTAAATATATTCATTATCACAGCTTGATTTTTAAATTTTTGTTCGTATTTGGAAATGAGAGAAGTTAGGTGTGTAACACGTTGGTGGCATGGTCTAACACACAGTCATTGAACATTGATGCTAGTCTGAGTAGCCAATCCAGATATCCTCTTAGACATTCTCTCTGAACCTCTAGAAATAGCTTTCTGTGTGGTCTCGGGAAAACAAAGAAACAAAAAAAAAACAAGCTGATTTTAACAGCTATCTTTAAAAATGCTACTGCCTGCCTTTTGTCATCCAGATTTATGTGAGTGAAGCCAAGAGGAGCACACCATGGTTTTTATGTATCAAAGTAAAAATGAGTATTTTCCAGTTCCTCTAACATTTTCCTCAATAGAAGCCTTGATTATCTAAAGGTATTTAAGACATAACTGAACTCAATTTATACAAAACAGACATTTAACTTTTGACTTTTATATATTCTGTGCCTTAAATCAAAAGCAGTATAAAGGAGACAATCTTTTTTTCTAAGAAGATTGAAGAAACGCAAACTGTAGAGCTGTTTGAGTAATTATGGTAGAAGGGAGTTTTAGAAGAGTGACAAGCTATTTTTCTGCAATTATTTGCAAGGTATGAACATTGTAAGTGAGATCTCAACTCCATTCAAATTAACAGCAAAAAAACAATGGATTTCAGTAACATTCATGTTTTAGCAATAAAAAGAAAGAGGAATTAGTTGAGAAAAGGAATAAAAAGAATACTTGTACTATAAAAGAGTACAGAGAAGTTGTTAAGATGTGCAGGGAGAAAATCAGAAAGGCGAAAGCCCAGCTCGAACTCAACCTGGCCACTGGGATAAAAAGAAACAAGAAACCCTTTTACAAATATATCAACAGTAAGAGGAGGACTAAGGAGAATCTCCATTCTTTACTGGATGAGGCTGGGAATGTGACTACTGAGGATAAGGAAAAGGCAGAGGTCCTGAATGCCTTCTTTACGTCTGTCTTTAAAGGTCAGACCAGTTATCCTCAGGGTACTCCACTTTTTGACCTGGTAGTCTCGGCTGGGGAGCAGACTAAACCACCCACGATTCAGGAGGAAACAGTCAGAGACCTGCTACTCCAACTGGACTGTCACAAGTCCATGGGGCCGGATGAGATTCACCCAAGAGTGCTGAGGAAACTGGTGGAGGTGATAGCCAAGCCGCTTTCCATCATCTATCAGCGCTCCTTGTTGACTGGTGAAGTACCAGAAGACTGGAGGCTTGCCAATGTGACTCCCATCTACAAGAAGGGCTGTAAGGAGGACCCGGGGAACTACAGGCCTGTTAGCCTGACCTCGGTGCCAGGGAAGGTTATGGAACAGATTGTCTTGAGGGAGATCACGCGGCAAGTGCGGGACAACCGGGGGATCAGGCCTAGCCAGCATGGGTTCACGAAGGGCAGGTCCTGCTTGACCAACCTGATCTCCTTCTATGATCTAGTGACCCGCCTGGTGGATGAGGGAAAGGCTGTTGATGTAGTCTACCTAGACTTCAGCAAAGCCTTTGACACTGTCTCCCACACTATTCTCCTGCAGAAGCTGGCAGTCCGTGGCTTGGACAGGTACACTCTTGGCTGGGTAAGGAACTGGCTGGAGGGCCGGGCCCAGAGAGTGGTGGTCAATGGAGCTAAATCCAGCTGGCGACCGGTCACGAGTGGTGTTCCCCAGGGGTCGGTGCTGGGGCCTGTCCTCTTCAATATCTTTATTGATGACCTGGATGAGGGCATTGAGTGCACCCTCAGTAAGTTTGCAGATGACACCAAGTTGGCTGGAAGTGTCGATCTGCCTGGGGGTAGCGAGGCCCTACAGAGGGATCTGGACAGGCTGGATAGCTGGGCTGAAGCCAATGGGATGAGGTTTAATAAGACCAAATGTCGGGTCCTACACTTTGGCCACAGCAACCCCAAGCAACGCTACAGGCTTGGGGCGGAGTGGCTAGAAGACTGTGTAGAGGAAATGGACCTGGGGGTGTTGGTTGACACTCGGCTGAACATGAGCCAGCAGTGTGCCTGGGTGGCCAAGAAGGCCAATGGCATCCTGGCTTGTATCAGAAGTAGTGTGACCAGCAGGAGCAGGGAAGTAATTGTCCCCCTGTACTCAGCTCTGGTGAGGCCGCACCTTGAGTACTGTGTCCAGTTCTGGGCCCCTCACTGCAAGAAAGACATTGAGGCCCTGGAACGTGTTCAAAGAAGGGCAACAAAGCTGGTGAGGGGTCTGGAGCACAGGCCTTATGAGGAGCGGCTGAGGGAGCTGGGATTGTTCAGTCTGGAGAAGAGGAGGCTCAGGGGAGACCTTATTGCTCTCTATAACTACCTGAAGGGAGGTTGTAGTGAGCTGGGGGTCGGCCTCTTCTCTCGTGTAACTGGTGATAGGACTAGAGGGAATGGTTTCAAGCTGTGCCAGGGAAGATTCAGGCTGGATATTAGGAAATACTACTTCTCTGAAAGAGTGGTCAGGCACTGGAATGGGCTGCCCAGGGAAGTGGTGGAGTCACCGTCCCTGGAGGTGTTCAAGGAACGTTTGGATGTTGTGTTGAGGGATATGGTTTAGTGAGAACTATTGGTGATAGGTGGATGGTTGGACTGGATGATCTTATAGGTCTTTTCCAACCTTAGTGATTCTGTGATTCTGTGATTCTGTGATTAAAAGGAAAATAGGAGGATAAAAACCCATATCTTCAAAATAACACAGTCACGTATTAAAGCAAGCATATACAAACGTATACACATACAATCACAGAATCATAGAATGGTTTGGGTTGGAAGGGACCTTTACGACCATCTTGTTCCAAACCCTCTGCTATAGGCAGGGATACCTCCCTCTAGACCAGCTTGCTCCAAGCCCCATCCAACCTGGCCTTGAATGCTTCCAGGGAGGGGGCATCCACAACCTCTCTGAGCAAACTGTTTCAGTGTCTCACCACCCACGCAGTAAAGAATTTCTTTCTAATATCTAGTCTAAATCTACCTTATTTCAGTTTAAAGCCATTTCAACCTTCTTCTGTCACTAAATACCCTTACAAAAAGTTCATTCCCTGCTTCCCTGTAGGCCTCCTTCAGGTACTGGATCATTCATATACTATTCAAAATATATTTCTGTGGGATAATAAATTCACAAGAATGAAGTTGAAGCTTATCTTGTTTCTGAATTCCAACAGGTTTCTTTTTAAGTATGAGACATCAGATTGTGCTATGACATAGAACTATATAACTTATTTATTTTCACTTCAAAATTAATTAAATTAATTAAATATTGAGCTCTAGGGTGTGTTTATTTTTTAAGATGAGGTATAGAGAGATTTGTAATGTGAAAGATTTCAATTTGTTCTTTGAAACAAATATTTAAAGGTGAAATTTTGCTAAGATCTTGAAGATGAGGCAGTGGTATGTGGGATAAATTTTCTGGAACGAAGTGTTGTAATTGAAGTTCCTTGAGAAGTCATCAAATAGTACTTTACCACTCCTATATACTGATGCTTCTGAACCTTTTGCTGAAATGTGCAGTTTCATTTAGCAAGATTGTTCTTGTACAGGAAAAACTGCTAAAATAGAATATGAAGAGAACAGATTCTTGTTAATGAACAGATACACAGCATGAGATATTCAAATTCCAGTTAAAATCGAGTAAATAAAATTTCTTGTATCAAGAAGACCAAAATATTTTATCTGAGTAAACTGTAAAACAAAGGTATGTTTGACTAGAGTCAAGCTCCACCTGAAAGTAAGAAAATGATGTAAAAATGGCTTAAGAGAGATGGAGTTTTGGGGAAGATACCTTAGCAGATAAGTTGTGAGGACACCAGTGGCTTCTGGGACCAGTCAATGGGCTGAGCCTCTTTCCTTCTCACCCCCAGGGATGCCTATTGGGTAAGATTTTCGCAGTCAGTTATACCAAATTCTGGGAAACTTAGAAATCTCTGCGAGTTATTCCATGATTCAGTGTAATCCTGGTTGGCTGTATTATTCATGCTCTTGGCTCACATGCTTTGTGGACAATCTGTTTATCACCAGCTATCCAAAAGAATCTGTAATCTGCTGCTTTAAAAAACTACACAATTCACTAATCTGACTTCGAGAGTTTTCGCTGGGCATGGCCAAATTCCTGAATGGTGATCATAAGAGCCCATTCAAATGCAACTAGACTAATTGGACAGTACTCTATTTATGAATCCCTATTTGTGATAGTTCATATATTAAATGAAACTTATTTTCTGCCAGACTTCTTTGCTCTTTTCATGAAACAACTGAGAAGCCAATGACAGGCCTCAAACTTCATACAGTGGTCAGAAGAAAGCTAATGGGGGTTATCAGCAACAGCCCACTACTGTCAGAAGAAAGGGAAACACTTTCTAACTTAATGTTAGCAGTAAGCTTTCTAATAATTTTTGTAAATCATTAAATAGTAAGGTTAAGTTTTGATTCCCTAAAACAACATTCTTATGGAGTTCCGGTAACACAACATTTATTTCAGCATTACTGCAATATGAAAAAATAACCATCAATACAACTAGAAAATAGCATCCTGTGAGAAATATTACATTAGAAATACGAAGGAGCTTATCAATAGGGTGCAATCTCTGACCTTAGCATATCTTGATTACTGTTGCTTGAATTATCATAGTTGATAAATCTAGCCTTACAGAACATCTTTAGAAGTTAAAAACCTTTGAACAGCCTACATCATATTTAATTTCACTCATTGTAAAGCCTAACTATCTGTACAAAGGCTAGTTCAAAATTGTGGAGAGTTGAGAGGTAAACATACATACTATGCAGCTCAGCAGAGCATTGCATCCAAGAAATATGGCTTTATTCTCCCTGCTTCTGAGCTTAGTGCCTACTAGTGGCTGTCAAGTCAGACTTCTGTGAATTATTTTTAATGTTTAAAGGAGACATTAAATGCTAGATCTCTGTGGATGTGGGCCACCATTAATGGTTAGACAAATAAGCTTTTTCATTTTCTTAACGTATAGCAGTATAAAGTTTACTAAGAGAGAGAGTAACAGAAAGCAAATCTTGCCATCTGCTTCAATCTCCCTAAATAATACTGAGATATACATGAAAATCTAAGGTCTCTTCACAGTTAACAGTGAAGACATACACCTAAAGGTAGTATGTCTGCCTATTTTGGATACATCTTTATAGGACAAAATAAATTACTTTCCAAAGGTTCCTTCAAGATCCCTGATCACTTTCTACCAAATCTAGCAGTCTTGTTACTTCCACAAGGCATAAAGAACAGAGCCTGAGAAGTCAGTAGTTATTTAAATGCCAATTAAATATGCCCTAGCTCAGTGAGTTTAAAGATGTTGCACAGCTTTAAAAAGAAGACTTGATTTGTTGCAGACATATTCTTAAATCAGAAACAAATCTCAAGTCACCACAGTAACTGCAGTGGGTAGAGTTTTGTATTTAAGGAACAAATATTTTTGTCATAAACTTCATAAATATTTTGTAAATTATCCATCCTCATTTTGAAAAAGATGAATGTCTCGTGAAGTATTAAATATTAGAAAAGTCATCACATGGAGTCCAAGATTTGTGAGATTGTATAGAGTAGATTCTTAAATTTGTTCACTGAACCATTGCGAGTATACCGCTATACTTCTTAAGAGAAAAGAAAATACTATTTTCAGCTGCTTTATATTTCTTAAGTCAATAGCTATAATATCACAAATTAAAGTGTTCTTGAAGAATTTTCATTCTAATTTCAATCTGTCAATACTAAGAACCTCGAGGATTATGAAAAGTGAAAATGGACTTCTTTCTATTCTGTACATTCAGACATATAACCTGAACAAACAATAGATATGTCTC
Source organism: Pavo muticus (assembly GCA_016647715.1). NCBI lineage: Eukaryota > Metazoa > Chordata > Aves > Galliformes > Phasianidae > Pavo > Pavo muticus. The sequence goes on from JACDJE010000758.1 coordinate 76,703, forward strand.
AGCCATCTATATATTTTATATATAAACAAAAATTTCTAATCCAATATTCATTTTGAGATTAGCTATACAAATAAGGATATCAAAACATTATGAATCCTTTCACAAGAAAAGAAATGAATATAAAATATTTTTATAAAGATAGCATTAAGGAAATTTAAATCTAGAGTACTGTTTCCAGTTATCAATGGATGATGACTCCTCAGTACAAAAAAGTGATGGACATACTGGAACCAATCCAGGACATAAAGGTGACAAGAGTCAGAAATTTATTTCATGTAAGGACAGATGCAAGATCATATAAGCTAATTTTCTCAAAATAAACTTAGAATTAATATTCTAAAGCCTAAGAATTCAAGTGACTTCACCCATGTGATTAGTTATAAAATAAGAAAAAAAATAATCAAGCATTTGAGGTTTAAATTTAATTTGAGGTTAATGAGTAGATAAGAAGTTCATGTAGGTTCATATTTTCTATTCAATTTCCATGTATCTCAACCAAAAAGAATTCCACTATAAATGAATTTGTATTTCTAATTAGTTGGACAATTAGTGACAGACGCTTTGATTACAAACTGGGATTTTACTTGCAGACAAAGGTAAGGAGTGAGTATCTGAAGTAGTTAAGATTTCACTGGGGGATGACATTATGTATGACCCCTCAGAATTACTTTGAGGTGGCTAAAATAATGCACTGTTATTTTCCCCCAGGTTTTCTGTAGTATGTAGACCATGAAAAAATGATAATTCTATTTTTGAAAACTTTAACTTTTTATTGGGAGACAGCAGCTTGTCCACACTGTGGTGTCACCCTATGCTGTGGTGTTGTCTAGGAATTCAAAAATTCAAAAATGTTTCCTAGAAAATTAACCATACATCTGTAATTATAGAAGGAAGTCGTATCAAAAAATTTTGCAACAGTAAAATAAACATTCAGTGAGGTATCACTATAGAAAATAGAATATATATATCATTTAAACTCATGTTCCGTCAAATAGATTATGTTCAGGACTATTTTCATTGAAGGTGAACAATTATGGTGAACAATTTCTACCATCATCAGTTATAGACCACTGCCTTACATTAACCTCTCCACAGCTTAATACTTATTAGTGAAAGGGAGCCAAGAGAATGAAAGTGCAATTAGCTAACAGACAAGCTGCTGCACAATTTAGAAGTAGAAAAAGAAAGTGAAATTCAAAGAAATGGTTACATTTTTAATATGGTATTTTTTGTAGTGATAAGATTACGTGATTTACACATAATGAAGCAATACGTTGAGCACATTTTTTATGATTTTTCCAAATTTAAGTTAGGAAATTAGGATGCCTAGCTTCATCTTAGAAGTCAAAGACAGAGGTATATTGTGTTATGTGAGGTAAATTCAGCTGTAGAATCTTACCATTAACTCTGCAGTGTTCAGAACCTTTTCATATGTAGATATTTTAGCTCAAATGGCTTGCTTATTATAATGTTTATTTCATATGCTTACATGTTCTACTGAAAGCTTAAAGAATAAATTTTATTGTAGTTACAGCCCTTCAAAAAAAAAATATCACTAGAAAAGGACTATGAGTCTTATGGCTTGTTTGTTTGTGTGTGTGTGTGTTTGTTAGGTTTCTTGCTTTCCCTGAAACTTTTTCAAACTGAGAAACCAAATATATTCACAATTCCTGCTACAGAAATGTGTTTTATTGTTGTAAGAGAGAATTTTATAAACTTTTTTGCTGGAAAAATGAAAATAAATTACTTTCTTCCAACTTTGCGAACTATGATATTATTCATGAAGGTGTCTTTCCTGCCTGATATAGTCCTGTGGTTCTTTTGGAAAGGCATAATAGAAGAATGCAATTCTAACATCATATTCATTATACAAACTATTAATTAATTACATAAAGACTCATTCCTTTCTTCTACAAGAAGTAAAATAAAATTTACAGCATATAGCCGTTATCATAAAAAATTAGGCTGATGTAGTCTTCATCTTACAGCCTCTGCACAGACAAGAGAGAGGTTATGACTGCTTAATTGTGTATAGCTAATGGATATAATAAAAATCACATACTAAACTGAATGGGTTTTAGAATATTTGAATAGTTTTAAAGCAATGTACACTATTTTAATCTATTAAACTATTTCAAAGCGACATTTCTGTACCAGAATTTTTAAGTATGTAATTATTGTTTGCCATATGTTCCCAGATATTCCTTAGATATTATCTCTTTTGATCACTCATAAATTGGTATTAGTAGAGATGATTCAGCTCCTAGACTTTAAGTTCAAGCTTGATTTCAGCCTAGATTTCTATAAGTGAAAACAATAATTTCTGATTAGTAACTAACATAAATTAACTTGAGGTCTTGTTCTTAAAGAACTTGTGATCAAGGCACAGTGCACACACTATTCCTTGTTATGCTTCTGAAAGAGAGTACTTAGTAAAATAACACCTTTGATTTCATTAGCTTCAATAACAGCTTGCAGTTATTACTAATATTTTAGCTACTCCTTTTTTGACAAAAAATGGAATTGGTTCTGTTTTAGCTGCATAGGCTTCTTTACCAAACAAGCAGAGAAATCTCTGTATAGTTTATAAACTTAAACATTTAAATTGCATGAAAAGTTAAAACTGAAATGCCTGCCATGGTTACAATAATTTAGAATAAGAGACTTTTTATTTTGTGCACATCAATATCCTTCTCATAGAAATCAGAGAAAATCCAAAAGGGGAAGTTAAGGTAAAATATGTTTCTCTGGGTCTCCTTCCAGCAGTGAGTTACTTGCTGAGATATAACACAAATTGGGCTAAGTTTGTCAACATTTTCCTAGGAGTATGGCTACCCAGATTTTCTTTGAGAAATTGCAGTTATTGTCAATGAAAAAATACAGAATAGAGTTTAGATCAAAAAAATCTAATTGCTGAAGATTTTTTACAAGGAGATCTAACAGCAGTCTTCACATATCTAACGGAGGGCTATATGGAAGGAAGGGACAGACGCTATGGCAGTCTATCACAACAGGCAACGGAAACAGTTTCAAGCTAAAAGAGCACAAATCTAGCCTGGACATAAGAAAAAGTTCTTTACGTATTTTTGGTATTGAAGCATTGGAACAGGTTGCCCAGAGAGGTGGTTGATGCTCTTCCTTGGAGACATTCAAGGTCAAGGGAGACAGGGCTCTGAGAAATCTGATCTAACTGTAGGTGTCCCTGTTCATTACAGGGGAGATGGAGGTGTCCCTTACAACTCAAATGATTCTACAATACTATGATTCTATAACATCTAGTAATTCATGACTACATAGCACCACAGGTTGATATTTTAGTCCTACTTTAGGGCATTTGGTAGCAGTAAGCAATTAAACTATACCACTCCTCTCAACTAAACATTTATGTCTATTTTTTTTTTTTTATTTTTTTTTTTTTTTTTTTACGGTATGTTTGTATGTGGTTATTGTAGAAAGTAAAACTATGAATATGAAATGTAACTATTTTACTGCATTTCATGAAAATCTATATATCCTTATTTATTAAAAGGGAAAAATACAATTTCAAACCTGCAGATTGAACTTATTGCAGATTGCAATAAAGAAAAATATTATAAATGAATGTCAAATCTAAACTGATTTATAAGCCAACTTTTAAAATGGCATGCAATTTTTAATTTTTTTTTTTAATATTTCTCATTGCATGTTCTGTTGCAGTATATGAGTGCTCTGAGGTCATTATCAGTCCCAGCTAGACCCAGTTATCCTTCCTAAAGGCCTCTGTCTGCCCTGCTCATGCCCCTGGTCCCCATTTCAGTCCTTTCAGAACTATCTATGCCTCAGGGAGACTGCAGCAGTTCCAAGCTTCAGCTCTCCACAGCCCTGTCATGCCTGGCCATGAGCCTCATTGACTTCATCATCCTACCTCTCAAATCTCATTACTAAATCAATTAACTGAAGCAAAAATAGAGTTTTGTTGTTGTTGTTACTAGAGATGGAACTTTTCCTCATGCATCAGACAGAAATACAGTTGCAGAAAGAAGCATATTTTAGGCAAAAGCATCAGGGTCAGCACATCTGTCTGAGCATTGGGCGCATAGCCTGCACATTTATTTTTCAGATCTTTTCAGTATAGCATCTAACAAGTATATAAGTTTAATGCAGTAACATCTATGGCATCCAACAGAATGAACTTACTTATGGAAACCAATGGAGGGAACAAATTTCCCACATTTTTGTCAGAGTGTATTTGTTGTAGTAAAAATAACATAATATATATTAAGGGTGTAAGAAGAGTAACTTCTGCTGATACCATTACTATTGCTTGATATAGTGCTATTCCATAACAACTTTGCTCCAGTTTGCAGTACTAAAGTGGGAACAAATGCAATAACATAAAAAAAACTACAAAACCAAGTTCTGATTTTATTGTAGGAGTGTACAAAACATGATAACATATTTTTCCAGAATTTTATTTTTTATGATTCCATACATTATATATTCTTCTAGTATAAGAAAGGCATACAGTTGCATTAAGGGTGACAGATGATATCTGGTAATGAATGGTTAGTTTTAGAAAAGGACTGAATTTTATTTGAGAAAGAAATTGTACAAAGATGCCCCACTCTAGTCCTGAGACATTAGTAATACGTGTGCTAACTCCAAAGCAACAGCAGTCAAATAAAGGACAGATACAGCAAGCTGTACATTTTTCTGTGGCAACATAACACTGCTATTGCACATGTTAACAGGCTGTTCTCACTGCTTCTCCTTGGCTGTCCACTGCCACAATCACATGCTTCCTTCATCCCTCTAGAGTACTACAGGACAGTGGCACTTTGTAATGGTTGCATAGTTAAACATACTGAAGATTACATCTGCAAATAAATGGAGACCAAAAGGAGCCCGAGTAAAGATATCTGTCATGCTCATGTGCCTTGCAAACATAAACTGCTGTAGAATCATGACAGCTTCTTCTGCAGGATCATGTCTCACTAAGTTCAACAACAAGGCTATGCCTGGACACAAACTTTATAACAGTTTCCTGACTCAGTAATTTAAAGATTATCCTTTTAATCCATGCTCTTCCAGACAAAATATTCAACATGGAATATCCAGGGTTGGGACAGATAGCTGCCACAGCTACCCTAGTTTCCTCCAGAGCTGCTTAATCTGACACTATCTGGAAGACCAGGCATATTCTCTTACCTGCAAAATCAGAATATTCTCAACAAACGCACCCACTCCACCTTTCATCAGCCTAGACAGATAATACCTCCCATTTCTAACCATGGCTGTCTTTAGCACCAGGGCAAAACTCTCTAGGAAAATGCAGGATTCCATTGGGAAACCTCGATCTCACCACTAAAACTTTCACTTCTTTTGCTACTGTGAGCAGTAACAAATTGGACTTTTCTAGAATCTTTCTCAAATGACAGTTACTACATTTAAGCTTGGAATCCACCTAAATTTAATCTCCCAAACATGCTGTAAAATTAAATGTGCAAAATATTGCAACACGTTACAGTGCTTTCCTCGTGGATTGTGTCTTAGAATGAGTGTGGATAAAACAGACACTCCTGACATCTCTATTTCCTCTCTTTAAATCAAGTATGCATGCACAAGCTTTGGAAGGGATTTTCTCCTACCTATTTAATTAACTACGTAACCTCACTAAACTGTTCTTTGTGCTACTAAAACGAAACAAAAACTCAGTACTAAAATGACTGAAAAACGGACATGCTCATATTAAATGTCTGCTCATGCAGATATGCTTTTTTTTATGCCTTTTGCCTCTTCTCATGCATCAACCTGTACAAGTGTTCCTGATATTTTACTTCTGCCTGAACTAATCCTCCCATTATTGACAAAAAAGTCCTCTGATCTAATATTAAACTGGTGAAATGATCACATTACTTTTTTCCACTGTTCTCTGCCATGGCACAGAAACATCAAAGTAAAATACATCTTTAAATTGGTACTAAATAAACCTCTTTGATACTTTCTGCACAAGACTTTATGTGATATTATTTTATTATACAGTAGGTTTTACCAGTAGTAAAATTTTGCACTGCATGCTATACCTAAAGATCCTTGATCTGATATTTCAGCTTCCTCTTACCCCTTAACTCCCCAAACCTTTTCCATTCTCCCCACCTTGCTTCTTATTATAGTTGATTTGTACTTTTATAGACTATAAGATTAGGCTTCCCTTTGTTGTGTTATTGCCACTGGACAACTCAGAGTTGTCCAGTCGTCTTCATATTAGTTAGGGGAAGTGGAAACTCATGAGATTTTTAGTATAACTTATATTGCCTAATCACCATCTAATATCTTTTAAAAGACAGTAATTTAGACTGCTTTTAAGACAATAGATGAATTGGTACAATACACTATTCCTTAAAATTGGAATAGAAAATAAGTAATATTAATTGTGCTTTGAGAGGTTCTACTCCGTTGATTATAGACATACATTTTTCCCCTGTTTTTGAAACAACATTTTTCACTGCATTTGTCTTTTGTGCCTAACTACGGAGTATTTTTTTTTCATTTAAACTCATCTGCTGTTTTTTTATGTTGCCTCTCTGCAACAGGAACAGATACGCAGGATGATACCAAATGCAACACTCAGTAACCTGAATCAACTATACATGAACACATTTCTTAATATTAGGAATGTAGTTGTCTTAACAATATACAATCTTTCCCATCCTTTTAGATTATTATTATTATTTTTAATTGCAAATACTTTTGTTGTAATATCTATAGAGAATACACAGGTCTATTCTGTTCTTCACTAGCTGAACTGTCTATTCATACCTTCTCTAGACCACCATGTTTCCTTCTTTCATTACCCTCATTTTCCATTCTAGAGCAATATGAAGTATGAGAAACATAATTGGCTTTGCCATAGACTCAGTTGTGTTCTAGGAACAAATACTAGTCTATGAAATTCTGCCCTTACTGTACTCCACACAAAATTGATAAACCCTTTCAGTCAGTGACAATCAATACCTTGTCCTGAAAGGAGAACTGTATGTGTGTTGATTTTTGGTTGTTGTTTTTTTTTTCCTTTAGACGGAATATGTTCTGTTTTCTACCATGTTTATTTTTAACATCTTGAAATGGTTATGTTTCTTGCATATTCAAAAAAATTTTTACTCACTACCATTTTTCTGTTCAAAAGGAAAGACAATCAGATTCTTCCAGTTTTTTAACTTTTGTGCCCTTTGTGTCTTTTTTTCTTCTGAGGATCTTGCAGTAAAGACTCAAAAATCGCTGTAAATTGCTGCACGCTATTGTTTCTTGCTATAAAAATGGAATCTTACATAAGGTTGGCAGATATCATTAAAGCCATCTCTTCCTCTGTTTAAGCGTATCTACTAGAATGAAGTTGTAGAATTAATAGAAAAAAATCCAGTAAGCAATAATCTTCAGGGAATTTTAGATGAGTTGATGAGTGATAAAACCATTCAGGAGTAGAGAGACCATCAAGACAGAGATACAGAATAGTGCTCTGCTTCTAACAAAATAAGCTAAAGAGCAGGAGACATATGGATTAATGTTATTACATATGCTAATTAAAATGGGGGTACCTTACCAATTAAAAAGATTCATGAGAAAGATTGAGGCTGCCAATTTTGCTAATGATTCATGAAAATAAAATAATTTATCCCTCTCTAGTCTGCAGTTTGTTCAGCTCTGCAGGACAAACAAGAATTCACTTGTTCTGTTAGAATTATAAAATCCAAGATGTCAAGGAGGGAGAATAGTGATTTTTCATCCAAATATACTTTTAATTTACTTAATGAGTATATAACACTGAAGTGTTAAAACAAACTGCTTTCTATATCCTAGCTACAATGAAATAAAGAAAACTGAAAGGTCCCCTGTGAGTATTATGGTAAATACAATTAAAGTAAGGTTGGTTTAGAAAAGAAGAATGCATTGGTTGTTTAGCTATTGAGAGCCATTGCTTTTGCTGTTAACAAATTAAAGGTAAGAATAGAGAGTTTATCTCTTAAAATACAATGTAGGTGGTCAAAAAAAATAAAATCTTGCCATTATTCAAACACACTAAACAGAGTTCTGCAGATAGTGAAAGATTACTATAAAACAATTTTCACTGGATTTATGATAGTCCAGGAAACAACAGTAAGCATAAAATGAAATACTGAATAACATCAATGTTTACAGAACTCTGAATGTACTAGCTGAATCTAAAAAGGGGACAGTAAAAATCCAAAGCTGCCAAGAGTAAAGCAGAGCTAAATGGATAATTGCACAGCTATCAAGACTGTGAGAGACTATGATATTGCATTGCTCTAGTTAAATGGATCAGAAAGAAAAGATTCCTGTACTTATTTTAACAAACCAGAAAATCGACGAAAATGACTCAGGAAGCTGCACTGAAAAAACAGACTTTGCTGATGAGCTAAATTAATTTTTGTTAGGTGTAACTGAGACATAATCATATCTAAGTTCTCCACAAATCTCTGAAGTCATCAGTCCTCTAGATAATTTAAAGAACAAGAAGAGCATATTGTCAAGGAGGCACATGGTACCATAGTATATAATGGCACCACCATCTGTATAAGCATAGTTCTTGCAGTTCATATACACTTTAGCACAAACAGTGTCAAAATTACTATGTTCTCATTTTTATTATTTTGAGAACTGTAGATACATGAAATACCACTGTGAAGCAAAAGCACTATGATTTCTTCTGATCTTTATTCATTGCTCCCACAAACTGTTATTTTGAGAATAGTAGCATGTAAGAGTTGAATGTGCTTGGCTGAGACTTACTGATGGAATATATATGTCATTAATGAATAACTGATAAAAGCCATACATGTTGTTAAAGGAAGAAAGTTTTCATTGTCTAAATCAAATGAAAATGAAATTGTGTCAATTCAAAATTATTTTTCTACTTCAAATTAAAAAAAAAAAAGCATGAGTTAACTTTGGAAGGGCAGTGCATGGTAATAAGAAGTTATTCCGCATGGAACTAGATATTTATATCTCTAAGACAACGATGAAGAGAAACACAGTCCTAGTATGATGGCAGAAACCCTGAGAAACTGAGACATAGGATGTGGTGCAATGTACAGGCATAGGATGATAATAGATGAGTCACAGGTTTAGTACTGGAGACACCATGGCTAGGAACAACAGCACCCATGGTCAGATAAAGAAATGGAGGTCTGGAGCTGGACAGAAGTGCCCTTATAGATAACTAAGAGAAAAGAGGAACAATATCTAATTTACATAAAGGTAAATATTTGGACTAGAGGTGCAGGGAAAGGGTGAGCAGAATGCCAGGAAATGGGTTAGAAATTAAATGTATGTGTAGAACGCTTTTAACTGAATTCTTATTTCTTTTTCTGCAACAGATAGACCTGGATTAATAACGATTAGACTCCCAAGATTTCAATTATGCTAACAAAAAACCATGGATTGTATTTATATATAAGATGTGTTTCCTATTTGCCCAGAAATAACATCCTTCAGGACTTAATTCACTGCATTCTATCTGTTCTAATTGCTACTATTGACCCAGTGGAAACAAGGTAAGTAGAACACTGCTAATTAGTATAGTATTAGCCAAAAAAATCTTAATTAGGTGGAAGACATTTTGTTTAAAACTTATAGATGTCTCAGATAAAAGATATGATTGCATTTCTATGGAAAAGTGACTCAATTATAAAATCTAATTTGCATGGATATTTGTTTCATATTTTTGTTGTGTACAAGAATAGATCCTATTCATTTATTTTACAGGCAATAATAAAAAAAAAAAGAGAGAGAATACAATTTACATGATGCAAACATAGTTTTATATGTATAGGTTCCTTCAAATAATGCCTCCTATTTGTTTCCATGGAAATTATAACAGTTACAAAGTGCACAATAACACCATTTGATTGAGTATATTCTGAGCTACAAAACACTTTTTTCAACACAGTCATCACCATGAGCTATGCATTTTCACCAACAATGAATAGGAACCTGCATGTTACGCTTGTAAAAATCTGCACCAGAGGTGGTGACCTGCTGTCACCACTGCTGAAACGCACCACCCACTGCCTCACTATGCTCACATCCCCTGTTTGATCTTCATAAACATTCAGCAAGTGTCAGTGAATGTCAGTGGATGCCATTTTTTCCACATGGAGGAATTCAGTTGCACATCTTCATTTCATATGCACTTTCAAGTCAGACACCAGTCTGTCAGACTGCCCCTCCACTACCATCTATCACACAGTAACAAAATGTAATGGAATACTGGTGGGAAGGTTAAACCTCTATTGACATCCCACAATCATCCATCCACATCTGGTCACATGGACAAACATAATAAAATAGAAGACACTACTTCTGGAGCAGCCCTCTTATCTAGCTTTAAAAAGAAACTATTCTGTGTACAGTATCTTTATAGTGGAGGTGTAATGATATATTGTGGAGAAATTCAGACATGGTATGATATTAGAGGTACTAAGTAGTGGAGACATGATTTGTAGCTTGTGGATAATATTCCACAATTTCATGAAAACTCAGTAATCCGTAGTCTTCTGGTAGGTTATCTGCCACTGATATTGAATCATGACATGTAGCAATCATCTACAAGAACTCAAAGGTAATTACTATTCTGGAATTAATGTGAAGAATTACAAGCAAGTCAGTATGATCATGGTAGAGAACAATTTAGTTAGATGCCAGTTCAATATATTTTTAAGTGGAACAGTCATAAACATGAATTTCTTAAAATATGGGATGAAAAAAGTTTAACTCTGAGTCTGGTGGAAAGATTCAATAAGTGAATGATAAGCTCCTAACTGAATTTGCTTTGAGATTTAGATTATGAAAATTTTTTGAACATAACATCAAAAAAGTAGCTAAAATAGAATGCAAATTTTAAAGTCCAAGATTTGATTACTATAGGAGAAATCACCTTGTGAAGTCTTTGGGTTACATTCTCTAGGACATTAATTAACACAACGAAGCATATGTATTCCAGTAGAGGTAACAGGAACACATTTAACTATACCACAATTGTAACAAAAGAACAAAACACCATTTTTATACTGTAAATCAGATGTAGCTTAAACCCTGTAGCTCTTGGCACAACTTGCTTCTCATGTACAATGGAAAAGAGGCCAGACTCTTTTCAGCAGTGTGCGGAGACAGGATAAGGGGAAACGGCCAGAAACTGGAGCATAGGAAGTTCCACACAAATGTGCGCAAGAACTTCCTTACGGTGAGGGTGACGGAGCACTGGAACGGGCTGCCCAGGGAGGTTGTGGAATCTCCTTCTCTGGAGATATTCAAGACCTGCCTGGACGCCCACCTGTGCAACCTGGTGTAGGGATCCTGCTTAGGCAGGGGGGTTGGACTTGATGATCTCTGGAGGTCCCTTCCAACCCCTATGATTCTGTGATTCTGTGATTCTGTGAATCTCTTACACTGTTCAGATAATGGAGAAATAAAATTTATCCAGATACTCTTTTGTGAAAGCAGAGAATAAAATAAAGTGTAGGGGATCTGGAAATATTTTCACCTTTCCGTTCCTACTTTTTTTAATTAACGAACATTTCCTTACTTTCTGTCTCTACCTTTTCTCCATTCTCAAGTTACAACCTTAAATCATTACTAAGATAACTTTCACTTTTGTATCCTCTATCCAAGTTTGCAGAACTTGATTTCCACTGCATACTGATCTCTCTAGTTTTATGTTGAATATATATGCAGAAATATGCAAGCATAGAAGTCTTCTAATATTATCTTTTATGGTTATGTGATTTGAGCCATCTTATATTCATTCTGCTGCTAGGCCCTGAGTTTCACTTATTTTGTCTCTCAATGCATTTATGATCATGTATCTGCTTTCTGTAACAATACTTTCAAAAAATTCCTGTAAACATCTATCTTTCACCTAGAATTTCTATAACATGGAAATGCAGAGATGATAGCTTCATCCATTCCTGAAGGCAGTCTTATTCTCATCAGAAATACTTTGTTCTGTTACCCAAAATTGGAATCTTCAGGTGAGAAATATCCAGCCTTGATCTTATAAGCATTTCAGTAACTCAAAAAATACACATTCTAAAAATATTTACAATAATCTTCATGATAATATTCATGTAAATATTCATGTAAGTATTAAAAAAAATAATAGAAGTTGAATGCAAACTGTAAACATGCAGGTTCCTTATTCACTAAACATATGTATCAGTCAGCAAATAATAAGATCAATGATGTACTGTCCAGAGAGGATACGCTTCAATGCTTTCTTGATCTGGGTTGCAGTATTACATCTAGGCTTGTTTAATGAGAGATTCACTTTCATTTTTATTGGTAAGTAGTTTTTACACAGACATATTATTCCTGTATGTATATCTTCTCCTCTTCTTGATCCAACTACATTTAAAATTATCAGTAGGCTATGCCAAGAGTCTTTCTGGAAACATTTTTACTTGTTCTGGAAGTTTCAGTCTTGTGGATTTACCCTCTCCCAGATATGGCATCTGATCTTCCGGGAAGTTTTGTGGAGTGAGACAGACAATGTATACTAGACTGAGTATATTAACACAGTGATACTCAAGGTAAAGCCTGTTTTGTTCAGTTGCAAAGGAGTGTTAACAGACAGAAACACAAAGAGATACTCTAAGGTAGCTGCTATTGTAATATTTTTTCCTGTGGAGAAGTCTTTGGCCTTTCTCTCCTTCAGCTCCGTATAGTTTAGAATATATAATAGTACTTTCCAGTCTCTCGGAGTTATATTAAAGACAATCTTATGAAAAGGCTTTTAGATGCTTTGAGTTACATGGAGGCTACATACATATATTAGATGTGTGTGCATATGAAGTTTACAGTACACTCAGTAAATATAACTTTTATAACCGGATAGCTTTTCACATAATGAAAAGGGAAAAAAAAAGCACAAAACAACAACAACAACAACAACAACAAAAAACAACCCAGAATAACAGCCAAATGTTATCTTTAACAAAATGAACTCTTCATTATTCTAATATATATATCTACACAAGAGCATGACTTATGATGTAAGTCCCTGTGTATTCCTGCCAATCATTGTCTTATATATATATTATCTTTCTCATGGTCACACAGTAGTAGCTCGTGGGGTAGCTTATGGCATTTTAAACTGTCTCTTTGACCAAAACCAAGACTAAGAAGATTCTGAATTCCAAAAACACATTCCCTATCAACACATCTGTTTAGGACGTATGGGGTGTTTACGATGTGAATGGTGGCTTCTTCATTTTGTTGTACAAATATGGAAATACATTGGCTATTCACTTTCAGAACAGCACAGAGTATCAAAATTCTTAATAACCTGGGAACTGGAAAAACACAAGGATAAGAGATTTCCACAGCTACTACTTGGAATAGATTTTATTTCACCCACCATTTTATTTGGAATCAGGCATGCTCACATCTGAGTCCTGCAATCTCCAGAATGAAACTCAGCTATAAAGTCTGTCATTTCCTGATAGGCTAGTGATTTTCCTCACTCTTGGAGGTACTAAATGACACAAGATTTGCTTCAGATTCACCTTCACTGTTCACCTACCTTATTTCTTCTGTCTGCTTAATGTCTGTAAGTATCTTGAAAAAACAAAATGTGCATCTGTTATAGTGTGATCACAATGTGTTTCTGAACAGTGAACTATATCCTAGTTATACCCTAGTATTTGTTTGACTGTGACTTAGCCTTTACTAAAATGAATATGTATATCTATATTTATGGGAATTAATGGTCCAACAGAATTGACGTTGTATCATTCTAGGTTGTGTATTCTCTATACCCTGGTATGATTTACAAATGAATTCTCCATTACTTTGTGGAGCTATGATTCTCTCGACAATAATGTTAAAACACTCAGCAAAATTCTTATTTCTATGGAAAAGTCCATCTCTTCAGATTTTCCCATGGGAGCAGTTTTGTACCCATTTCTCCACTTATGTTTCTTTTTAAACTAGTGTATCTCACTACATAACCATGAAATACTTGTGGTTCAGTTGTGGTGAGATCAGAATGGGCTCTCTACTACTTCAGTACGTAGTGCAAGCCCCTGACAGCTAATTTGCAGTATGGCACAATAAACTCTAGACATCCACTTTCTTTTAAAAGGCTTTAAAAAAAAGTAGAGAGCAAGAATACAATTACATTTTGGTTTAGCTAGTCACATCAGTCATATCTGTTCTGGAAAAACTATTGATCAATTTTCTCCTTCTGTCTTAAAGTAAACACCTGAAAACTTAACCAGGATACACATTTAATGCAGTAAATCATCAACATAAACTTTTCTGTTTATAGTTCATTTGCAAAAATAAAGAACATGGTGTTGAGATGGTACTTAGTTGGAGGAGCCAGAGGTGCAGCTGTGACAAGGGTTATTTATGTTAAGGTAGCAATAGCATGAAATTAAAAGTTGTAACAGGAATCTAAGGGAAACCAACTACTACGTACTGGTCTTCAAAAAGGAAGTGAAAAAGAATAAGCAACTCATTTTTCATTCTCTCAGTGAATGTTTTATGCCATCAGATTGCATATAATGTGCATGTTTTTAGCAATTAGTACAAGCAGAAGTTTTGTCAACATCAAGCCATTTTCAGCTAATTGGTACTAACATACTTTGCTGTTGTTGCATTTATGATTAAAAGAGAGCTAAAGAATATGGTAAGATTTACAGCAAGCCCTGCCAATTTCACTGAAAGCAAAATAGATCTTTCAAATGCTTACAACTACATGGCAGAAGCAAAAATGGTTATCTTTGAAGTAACAACTATTTTTTCAAACACCCATCAGTCTGATCAGGCTAATAATCCAAGAAAGAGTACATAACAAAATAACCTAAGTTTATTTAGATGTAATTCAATTTAACATTGTATAGATTTCTTTTTCTTACCAGATTTAACTCTGAACAGGATTAATGATCTAGCGTTAAAAACAATAAGCACATCTAGCATTATCAGTCTTAAAGATCTTCAATAATAAGCGTCTATATTATCAGTCATTTTCATTTAACCTGTACTGACATATTTTGTAAGTTCTCTTTACCATGTAAATGATCTGCATACTTGCTGGACAGATGAACTCTGTTTTCTCTCATTAGCCATTCTATACTTGTCTCTTTCAGTATCACCCTTTTCAAATAAAACTTTGATGGTATGAAAATGATGATAAATGAAGTATTATATGCTACATTTAGTTCAACAATTTTGTTGACTTGTCTTTCTCAGTAGGAGAAAGATTACCACAGGTTTTCAACACTACCATCGATAACCATATCGTAATCATAGTTTTATAACTGAAGCAAACTACTTTGAAAGGTTTACTTTAAAGCACAAATAGAGAAAGTAAACAACACACCCCTTATTTGAAGCAAAACCCAGTACTGAACAGTGTACATTCATTTAGCATCTTTTTCTTTGATATCAGAGTTAATTTATTGCATGAAAGTCTAATATCGGGATAATTTACCTGAAGATATTTAAAAAAATTTAAAAAAAATTGACTATTAAAAGACTATAGGAAAGTTTTTTAAGAATCTGTATATCTCTTGTTGTATCTTCATAGGGATTCACTTTGAAAGACCTTGTCTTCTAGGGGCTGATGCCTGGTGCTTCTCAGCACAGCCACATCTCTGCTTCACAGTGCTTAGCTCACTTATGTTCTCTGACACGTATGTTTAGCAAAGCAGTTCCGTGAGTGAGACCAGCTGAGTTACCAGGGCTGGTCCCATCAGCTTAACTGTGTTTGGACTACATGGTTTATGTGGATGCTACTCCAGCAAAACAGGAAAAGATGTTTCTTAAAGGGCTTTGCTGCTGAAGACTAAATGCTGCTGTCACATCCATGACACTGCTCCCTGCATCTCCTTGCATGTCTGGGTTCCTGGGCACCATCAGGATTGCCCAGTGTAAGGTGTGTTTATGCTCTTCTACAGTCACTGGGGCTGCTAAGCCCATACCATGCAAATCTGAGTATATAGCAGAAAGTATTTTCACTGTTGCTGTCATCATGTGTGGTTGCTTTGGATCAGTTGCTCTTGATAACAGTAAGAGACTTCTTTCATCTCCTAGAATCCTTTGCAATCCATATTTATTGTTCATAAATGCTCTGATGCACTGGATAATTTTACCTTGATTCTTCTAATCAATATTTTCTTGCTGTTTCTTGTCCAGAAGCCTTTCCAAGGCATCCAACACAAGTCCAAGGCCTTCATGTCCAAAATTGTTAATCCAATTGTGAGAATCCTTCTTTGCTTCCTGGCTCAAAGCTTGCTTCCTGAGGTGTTTCTTGTGATAAGACCCTAACTGATTTATTGAGAAGGCAAGTGATGGGTGCTACTGTGTGAAAATCAACATCTCTTTGTGGACACCTTCCTCCAGAGCTGTTTGCCTCTGGAAGAGAGTGCTCAGGAGTGTTTACTGGTGGAAGATCTGGCCTGTGACTAAATAGCTCCAGCTTGGTATTGGAAAACTGGGGAATGATACTATTGTGTCCTGTGAGAACAGGATGCAGATGGGCATCCCTGCTCCCTCTTATCTGAGATCCCAGAGCCAGGAGCTGTCACTCCAAGAAGAGCTGACTCAACCACTTTGGTTTTGAGCTGTCACTCCAAGAAGAACTGACTCAACCACTTTGGTTTTGAGCTGTCACTCCAAAGAAAGCTGACTCAACCACTTTGGACTTATAAATAGGTTTGTACTACCATCCAAAGGTCGTCGTCATCAACGGAACAACAATGCCCGATGACCCACCTCTACTGAAGATCAATGACTGAGCTACGAACCTCGCTGGACCCTTGGTGGTGACTATCTCCCTCTTGCTTCCTATAAAGACTCCTTGCTTCTATTTCCTATCTTTCCTATCACCCGCCTTCCCTTCCCTATCACCCTAATTCGTAATAGTGTCCGTCCTCCTCTTTCCCATCTCCCTGACTAAGATTTGTAATAAACTGGTTGGACCAACATTCGAACCATTGTTTCTTAATCTCATGCCGGGTATGCATACATTAAAAGAACCTCATCTCCCTCCTATAAATTGGAGCGAGACACCAATTAACTGGATAGCTGGTTACAGACCCTTTCGAAGACTCGAGACAGTTAAAAAGCTTTTCCTCAGCAATTCCAGATCACAATTCATGAATGTACTCTTGCGAGGACAGGGTGCATTGATGTTTGCTGTTTTTCAGTCCACCAGATTTGGCAGTTGCAGAAATATGCTCATCAACCATCTCATGTTTTGTGGACAAATCCTTGTCTCTTAAAGGAGCATTATGGTCTTCATTTAGATTCATGTCTTCCATCATTTTCTCAAAGATATCTGTAACAACTTTTTCTGGTAAGTTCATGCAACTTTCATCAACAAGCACCTGGACTAGTGGAATTCACTTACAGTAGGTTGAGTGTCAATAGGATGCTGAATTAGAGGTTCCTCTTCTCTCACTGCTGATTTTCTGAAGCATTTAATTCTGTCACAGAGCTTAGGTCTGCTCCAGGTCTCATCTTCTGAGGAGCGCCCGCTCCATTTCGTATTCATCCTGCTAGGGCCTGGGGGCTTGTTGCTGCCCAGAGAGGCTGTGGATGCCCCATTCCTGGAGGTGTTCAAGGCCAGGTTGAATGGGGCCCAGGACAGCCTGGTCTAGTATTAGATATGGAGATTGGTGGCCCTGCCTGTGGCAGGGGGTTGGAGCTTGATGATCCTTGGGGTCCCTTCTTACCCAAGTCATTCTATGATTCTATGATCTGTCAGAGGAGGGGAAGAGCACCTCAGTCACAGGCTTGCCAAGCTGGTGAAGAGGGCTTCAAATTAAAGTTGCCTGGAGAAGGGAACCTCAATGTATCCATCTCCTACCAGATTCATTATAGTGCCAGCAAGTGATGAACAGAGCCTGGAGAAAGATCACAGGTCAACAGGAGAGAATTTGAAAAAGCAGCACAAAGAAATTCCAGCTACTCCAGCTAGTAAGTCAGCTTCATGGAATGATACAGGCTTTTAAGGAGAGACAGGTCATTTTTGCATCCTGCAAGGGGTTTGTATACTTTCTGTCACTCTTCTGTGCTTTTTCAGTCTCACCCACATTATTTTTCCCTGGAAAATAATAAAATATGGTCTCTTTCTAGACTTCTAAATATTCTCAGTTTATTTTAGAGATTGCTACCTAACTTTTCTGAAGAGCTCCTCTCCAAAAAGTATGCATTATCACTGAGTGATTTCCCTAACTAACTGGGTATTCATTTGCTTTATCCTCAGAGATTTAACACAAATGAGAGTATGACTGCAAGGGCTAAGACAGTTTCCCCATAAACATGCAAAAGAGCAAAATCACAACAGCCGAGAGCAGGGAAATTGTTTTCCCTACACTCTTATCCTGTGTTAGAACTGAGAGAAATTAGAATTGTAGGAGGAAAAAACCAAACAAACAACAAATAAACAAAGAAAAACACAAATGTTAGAAAGGGAATAAGTGTATTTCATCTATGACATCTAAGACAATTAAAGCAAGTCATGATTTTTGTGACCTGAATTTTGTTATAATTACAATTTAAATGTTGTGACAGGAGATTGATTTCTTCTCGAACTGTATATGTCAAAGAGAAAACGGTTCTTTCTCAGAAAAAGCTATTTTTTTGACAACTTGGTACTGTATTACATCATAACATAAAAAGATTATCAAGAAGACAGCCAAACCTTTGGAGCTGAATTCACAAACATGAAGAGAAATAAAAGATTACTATAATAATGCCAAGACTGGGCAAGCAGACAGCTTATGCTTTTTTTGTTTGTTTGCCTAATACTTCAGAGCATATTTTTTCTAGTACTTAGTTTTAGGAATAGACTATTCATGCAGAAAATCTCCACAAGGATTTTTTCATGATTTTTTGAGAATTATCAATTAATACTTTCCATTTTTGCATGGATCTTTTGCTGGGTGCTTCATAAGAAGAGACATAAGCAGCGCGGTTTTATAGCACTACTTCATAATTTTTGTATCTGACTTAAAATACAAACAAACAAACAAAAACAAGCAGAGTCATTTTTCAGAATGATTGGCTATATTCTCTGTTTTTTGCAGACATGTATGAGGACTGCTTTGAGTGTAATGCTTCCTATTTTATGATGTTGGCTCACGTCAGAGGCAGATGTTTGTGGTATTGCAGTAGAGGTTCTACCTTCCCACCAATATTCCGTTACATTGTTGCTGTGTGACAGATGGCATCAGAGGGGCAGTCTGGCAAAATGATATCTGACATGGAAGAGTGTATGAAGCAAAGGCGTGGAAGTGAATTTCTCCAGATGGAAAAAAAAAAGCACGAGATGACATTTATTTTGTGAAGAATTAATTGACATATAACAAATAATCAATTAACAAATAACATTTATGGAGACCAAACACGGATGTAAGCACAATGAGGCAGTGGGTGATGCATTTCCTTCAACAGTGGTGACAGAGGTGTGAAAGACAAACCATGTTCTGGACAGACATGCAGACTTTTACAAGTGTGGCATGCAGGCTCTTGTTCATTGCTGGCCAAAATGCATAGCTAATAGTGGTGATTACATTGTAAAAGAGTGTTTTGTAGCTGAGAATTTGCTCTATCAAATTGTGTTATCATGCTCTTTGTGCGTTGTAGTTTCTACAAAAGTAAATAGGAGGCATTACTTTTAGGGCAACTTATGCATATACATAATAGGATAAATTATCTTAAACAATAATGGAAAGAAGCATAAAATAAATCTAAGCATTGATTTTTAGACTTGGTTTGATACAACATTACATAGTACAGAATACTTGAAAAAATTCAGAAACAATCTTCTCTGTATTTTTTCTATGTGATTGCGGAGTACAGATTCCTCAAGCTGGATGATTGACTGATTGAGGACTATGCCTTGAAAGATATATAAACATCAGACTATTTTATGACTAGTGCTTAAGGTTGCCATCGATCATTCAAAGTTATACAGTTTCTAACTCACTCCTCAGAAGAATCTGGAACACCTAAAAACATTGTAGAAAACAGTATATCTTTGTTCCCTACATTTTCCTTTTGCTTAATAAGTCAACATTTGTATAACTTTATTATAAGTATTATCATTTAAACAAAGAACATGCTGTGTGATGTTACTGAAACAGCATTTGTGATAAACAATAATCTTATATAAACTTAGGGTCTCGGTGTTTATAAACCACATAGAATTTTGGTGTGATATTCAGTGATAGTATACTTGTTAAATTGGCAATACTGCCTTGATTTTGGTTTCAGGACTAAGAAGAAGATTCCTCACTGATTCAGTAACCAAAATTATGAATGTACTTGTTTATGACTATAGATAAGAAACCAAGGCAAAAGTTTTCTGTGTGGCAAGACACAGTGAATGCTTTCAAGTTCCATATTTTTTCTGTTTCACACTGAGATGAACTGAACATTTTTCCTCCCTCAGTTTTCATCTGAAGAAGACTGTGTTAAATCCAGAACAAACAGCTGTTGCATGGCTTCATCAGTATGGTAGAATATACATATCTTTCTCTAGTTTACTTAAGTCAAAACTTTCTTGCAGACTTCCATATTTCAGGTGAGAGTTAAGACCTCTGAAAAGTCTTTTGCTGTATATGACTACAAACAATTTCAGCAATGAGAAATCAGAATCTTAGTCTTCTGTTTTCCAGATATGTAGGATTAAACAGCAGATGACAGACAGTTACTGATTATGGAAAGGATCCAGGTTGCTCTTCAGTTTTGATTGGAAATTGCTCTATAAGAAAATCATATGTACCCATGCAGGTACTCTAAATTTCTCTGGAATGTTCTTTCCATCCTCCTTTCATGTATTTACATACAATGGTAAGATCTTCCCTGAGCGTTTTTTTTTTTTTTTTCTCCAGGGAACAGGCTAAGCTCTCTTTCTTTCCTCGTGGGTGAGATGCTCCAGACTCTCTCCAGTATGTTTCACTTGAATTGAGGGGCCCAGAACATGACAAAAATAAGGACTAAGATCTTCAGGTGACTGCAAAACTTTTGTTCATTATCCCTACAGACCAAGCAGCTGCATTTTTAAATAAGTAGCCTTACTGATGATGTTTTGACTTCTCTCCAGTCAATGCACAATTTTTAAAAACTTGACAAAACACTGTACATTTATTAAAGTGTTCAACAAAGCCAGCCAGTCAGACCACTGGTGCCTCAGCTTGAAGTACTGTTAAACCTGTGATACTGTTTTGCTTAACGGTTGACATTAATCAACTAAATAGAGGATTAACTCTTTTTAATTTAATTTTTTTTTTCATTTGGAAATGATAAATACTCGTCCTAAATTGAGACTAAACTGATCATCCAGAAATATTTTCCACCAGTAAGGAGCCTACTGGAAGTATTTCACCACTCAAAGTACTGATACTGAGTATTATGATATTTTCTTTCTAGCTTCCTATTTGAATGATTTTACATATTTCCGTGACTGAATAATAAACTTAAAATCTAGCCATTGTGTATTTGACATCATGTGATGAATTTTGTATTCTGAGTGGCCACCTTCTTTTAGTCTTTGGCAGTCCTGTCATTTTAGTGTAACATCAAGCCCTCACAGATTATTGTAATTCAGCATTCAGAAGTCATTTTCTTATTAGGAGATGTATGCAACGAAAACATAAAAAATCAGTATAAAATAGAAAACTTTGTAGAACCCAATGTGATGTAAAGAACTCTGACTAACCTATGAGCTAGTAAGTTTCTAGGCTAAAGATGCTGCAGATTACTCATCAATGAACCGCTAGATTTGCTTGGATTTTTCAAGTATCTGTGCCATCTGAGATCTGTTTTTGAAAAAGTGATGTGACTTCCTTTATGGCTGACATATCTTCATTAGCTGTTGTTTTTGGTAAATGAAAAAATTAAATAAATATTTGTTTATGATTACTTGCTTCTGATCTTTTCTGAGGAAATACCTGATCTCTGTATACTGCAGAGAAGTATTAGTTTTACAGTTTTACAATTGCAAATAAAAAACCCTATACACTTAGGAAGAGATCTGTAGCAAACAATCATGGAAAATTTGACCCAATCATCAAAATGACACTTTGTATTTTGCTTTCTTCTACAGAATTACCTTAGCATTCAGCTTAGTTTGTCAATTAAGAGCCTGGAGGTAGCGTGATTTCCTGGCTTGTTCTATTCTGGAAACGGCATTTGGTGTTTACTCTAGATTTTAGTATGATGTTCAAAGTTTTTAATTCTATTTAAATTAAAATGCCTTCACTAAGCAACAATTTTGCATAAGTAATTCCCCTGTTATTAATTCTTCAGCATCCATTATTTTTTTGTTACACACATAAATAACATTAACTATAACCCAGATTTGTCAGAGTCAAAATGTGTGAAGCCATATACAAATATACAGTGCAAGATAAACTCCTGTAAAAAGGAATAATTGGTGAATTAGACAAGCTAGAACATAAAAGCACAGAAGGCAAATCAGAAAAGAAAAACTGAGTGAGTAGTAAAAGAATTCAGTAACCCTAGAGCTTAGGAGTTAGTGAAGGGGTTACCAAATAACATGTCATATTCATATTTCAGGCTCTAACATATATGCTGTATACCAATCAGTAATTGCAGTGCAGTGTGTATATATACAAATGTATTTATGCCTCTTGAATATTCCAGTGATATTGGTTATATGAATACTAAACAGTTCAATAGCACTATCATTTAGCTTTCAGATATAATGAAGAGGTAATAGGCCTCCCTAGCTATGAGAACATTTGAGTTTCTATGTCTAATTACAATTTTTTGAACTGTAGTCATGAAAAACTAATCATTGTGACAATAGGCTTCTGGAAATTATACTGTAGAAGCACAAAATGCAGGTAATTTAATGTTTGCTATGGTTCATCAAATTCTGACTCCTCATGCATAACTTGGTCACATCTATTTGTGTTCCACAGGGGTATAACTCCAAAAGGGAAAACTAGACCCAAAATGTGTTTCACAAAAAAAAGTTGTTGCCTTGGCAACTAATACAGTATTAAATGTTCCAACAGGTATATCATCACACAACACTGAAACACACTGTTCTTGGTGCAGAAAATGTATGCAACTCCACTCCTACGCTAGAATTGAACACAATGGATGCTTCTTTATTGCACCCCAAAATATTTTTTTGTCATTAAAAGTATTATCTCCCATTTCTCTGTCTGGCCTTGTTTAAAAAATTTTTTTCAGTATATTCCTTACGTAGTGTATCAATCTTTTCTTTCCTTCTAACTATTTATTTCCGTTCCTTAGTTTTCGGTATTCAAGGTTCTCATTCCCTTTATTTTCACTCTTTTCATTCACATGCATATCAGTTTCTCTCTTTATATCTGAGCGGAGGGAATTCTTAGAAAAATCTTTCTCTTTGAATTTCAGTTCCTTTGCATTGCCACACCAATTATCTTCAATTTAGCTTGAAGAGGAATTTTCAGTGCCAACCTATGAGCCAGCTGGGACTAGTTTGTTGTGCCCAGAATCTCATCATGCAATGCTTGGTGACTATATCAAGCTCAGAACTTGGTCTCTATCAGACACCTTGGCTCAAAGTGATTATTGAACAACATATGATGCAAGTAATATAATAGATTAAGATGATTCTGTGAATATAAAAATGGAAGGGTCTTACTAGAGGTATAACTTCATGAGTATGAAGGGTAGCTGGAAAAGATATATTCTTTAAGACATACTTACTCTACAGCCAGCAAAATCCACTGATCATAGAGTTGTTTGATTGGAAGGGACCTTTAAAGATCATCCAGTCCAACTACCTTGCAATAAACAGGGACATGTACAGCTAGATCAGGTTGGTCAGAGCCCTGTCTAGCCTGACCTTGGACGTCTCCAAGGATGATGAAACCACCACATCTCTAGGCAACTTGTTCCAGTGCTTTACAGACCATACCATAAAAAAAACTTTTTCTATGTCCAAACTAAATCTTCTCTCTTCTAGTTTGAAAGCATTTCCCCTTGTCCTATCACAACAGACTCTAATAAAATATCTATCTCCTTCTTTCTTACAGCCCCCCTTCAGATACTGAAAGACCTCTATCTGATCTCCCAAGAGCCCTCTCTTCTCCAAGCCACACAGCACCAGCTCTCTCAGCCTGCCCTTGCAGAGCAGGTATTTCACCCCTTGGATCATTTTTGTGGTCCTCCTCTGGATGCACTCCAACAGGTCCAAAAATAAGGTGGTTATGTTTCTCATATTGGTTGCCTTTTAGGCCTTCTTTGTTAAGAATTTTCAGTTCCCTCAGCTATAAATAATTATGTGCACTTCATGCATTACACAGAGCTTTCTGCAAAGGAAATTACACTTGAGACATGAGGTTCATATAATTGAAATATCCATCAGCTTTTGAAATACAGATTTTGGTGTTTTAAAGATTTTTAAAAATTGTTTTGTCATCATCAGTCTACATACATACAAAAAAGCATCCAGACTGCTGTTTTTTTTTTTTTTTTTTTTCCTGATTCATTTCAACCTTTGTCTTTGCTTTAGGATTAGCATTTTTTCCAACCACTTAATTCAGAATAGCTTTCTGATTCAAAGCCCAAGCCAAGGGCAAGTTCCTCTTTATCTTTTATAATCTTTGGCTCTAGCTCAAATTTATATTGTCTTCAGTACACCCAAGCTTGCACAGTCTTAAGTAAGGATAATGCAAATATTTTGGATAATTATCAATGGGAATCGCATTGTAAATTTGTTAGAGCCCAATAAAAATTAGTTAACATTTTCTATTTACACATGCTCAGATTCTCTTTATAGTCCAAACTAAAATACCATGAAAAAGAGAATTGTTATTTTTTCTAACTTCATCAGTATCCTAATATTTCTGTAATCTCACTAACATGAATCAGTAAAAGGAGTTTCAAGCCAAAAGGAACCATTTCTCCTTAAAAAGCAAGTCTACAAAACAGTTTTCTGCAGCTTTTCATAAAATGGAAAGCACTGGCTAGCAGTTTTATGGAGTGTTAAAAAAATTGAGTTTCTCTTTAATTATTTGTTGGAAAGCCAATTTTCTCTTAGAATATGATCTTTCACAGATTATCTCTAATACAACTTACCCAAACTTGCGCAAGTGTGATTCTGTGAATTAGGAAAAAAAATGTTAAATTCTGTAAATGGATAAGTAAATGGTAAATAAAATCTCAGATATTTTAAAGAGTAAATAAAGTCTCAGATACTTATATTAGAATATTAGAAATTGTATTTGCCATTTGCCTTCCAGATATAAATTGATTTAAAAAGAAATAAACAGACAGTCACCAGTGACACAGAACGAAAGTTCATGTAAACTAAAGATAAGTAATGCATCAGAGCTTGTAGCTTCACAATCTTCCTTTTGCTGTTATAATGCCGTAGTATGTTCTAAACATGGAAATACACTTCCTTCAGAAATGTGTCTGCTAGTCACAAAGGCTGAATCATACTCACTGATAATACCTGACAACTCAAATAATGAAGGCAATTTCTATTCTGACTAAATTGAAGTTTTATAAAATCTTTAAAGAATTCAGAAAGGTCAGAAGCTAGCAGTGTAACAGCTTAAGGGACTTCAATTCATATTTATAAACTCTATTCATTGACATCATTATCCTTTCTGAACAAAAATTGGGTGAGAGAGATAAATTAGTCTTTTTTCTTTTCTGCTCACCTCTGACTAAAGGGAAACTATGAATGTTATTTTAGTTTTTTAAATAAGCGATTCAATAGAAGCTTCTATTTCATCCATATACAGCCACTGTCATGTGTGGCTGTTTCTTTTAGAGGTATATGTTTCTCAACCTTCAAATACATTATTATAGCAAAATATAATGCACTGTCAAAGTAAAACGTATGTGAACTGTTTTACACATCTACTTTAATGCTCGCTGATACTTTCAAAATAAAGAGGGCCTTAAAACAATAAATAATCAAACGTAATATGTCCTTATGTCATAGATGTTTATTGTTAAATGCCAAAATCTTTAAGTAGTCAATCAAAAACTGGCTGATTTTCAGTACTGCTTGTCTTTGATTCTGTGACACTCAGAACCTGTGAAAATGATGCACTGCATAAGAATTTTTTTTTTTTTGGAGGTTACTTATTTACCTCAAATTTCAACTCCTTTATGAAAAGAGCTTTCTTATTACCTTAAGCATCTGATTCTGATAGTTTTGTTAAATTGTAAACACAAAATGTTATGGTTTTGCACAAAAAAAATAAAGAAACCATTAAAACCAGATAGCCAGCAGGGCAGGGGAAGTGATTGCCCCTCTAAACCCTTCCCTCATGAGGCTCCATTTGGAATTCTGTGTCCAGGTCTAGGGTCCCCAGCAGAAGAAAGATGTAGCTGTTGGAGCAGGTGTAGAGGAGGGACACAAAGATGTTCTGAGAGCTGGAGCACCTCTCCTGTGAAGGGAGGCTGAGGGAGCCAGGCTTGCTCAGTCTGAAGAAGATAAGACTCTGGGGAGACCTCATCGATGCCTTCCAGTGCTTGAAACGAGCTTGAAAGGAGAACAGACTTTTTATCCAGTCTGATAGTGACAGGACAAGGAACAATGGTTTTAAACTAAAAGAGAGGAGATTTAGATTAGATGTTAGGAGGACATTTTTTACTCAGAGAATGTGAGGCACTATAACATTCTGCCCAGAGAAGTTGTGGATGCCCCATCCCTGGAGGCCTTCAAGGACAGGCTGGATGGGGCCCAGAGCAGCTTGATCTAGTGAGTGGTAAGCCTACTCACAGCAGGAGGGTTGAAACTAAATGATATTTAAAGTCCCTTCCATCCTAAGCTACTTCAAAGGTAATTTATTTCCATGGAAACTATAGCAGATGCAAAGAGCAAAATAACAATATTTGATTGAGCAAATTCTCAGCTACAAAACCCTATTTTTCAAGACAGCCACCAAAATTAACTATGCATTTTCACCACCACAAACAAGAGCCTGCATGCTGTGCTTGTAAAAATCTGCGCCCATGGAGGTGACCAACTGTTGCTTCTACGACAACTGAAATGCACCACCCACCACCTCACTGTGCTAACATCCACTGTTTATTCTCCAGAAAAATTCAGCAAGCATGGGTGTTTTTTCCTGCATGGAGGAATTCAATTGCACACCTTCCTTTCATATGCTCTTTCATGTCAGATATGAATTTATCAGACTGCCTCTTTGCTGCCATTTGTCACATGGCAACAAAATATAATAGAATATTGGTGAGAAGGTTCAATCTCTGCTGTCATAACGTGTTGTATTAGGCGACAGCGAGGCTATTCGGGATGTCACGGGATAGTGCCCCCCAGAGCTCAGTAATTGGACAATACACCTTTAGGGGGTGTAGACGAAGTAGAACAAGAATGTACTTAAACGGATGCCACGTGTGATTAAATGCCATTTTGCCATTTTGCCATTTTCCTGCACATCATATTGGTGTGTTATGCAGTTCTTGGCCCTGATCAGGTAATTGATCAGTCTCACAAAGGGTTAATACAGCCTGAACAGATCATTAATGACAACAATAACGCCACCTCTGACATTATGGGCCAACATAATGAAATAGGAGGCATTACTTTTGGAACATCCCTTATATGATTCTATGATTCTAAGGTAGTAACTTATTCAAGGAATTCTGTAGTGGGAAAAAGTTTCTAGATTCTCAGATATTTCACATTCACATTTCTGGATTTCTTATATATTATTAAAAAAGGAAAGAAAAGAGGAAAAAAGAAGGGGAAAAAAAAAAGGGGGGAAAATGAAAGGCCAAAAAAAGAAAAAAGAGTACCTTTAAATATTTTCTCTAAAGAAGTGTAACTAATCAAGACTTCTTGTTTTGAAGAATGCATGGAGTCTGGATGGAGTTGTTTCCTAGGTGATAAAAATTCAGGTTTACTTAAATCTTGGGTTCTCTAAGTCATAATTTCTTCAGAAAATTGCTAGTATATCAAATTCTGAATGACACCCAAACTCATCCATCTGAGCTCCAAGACATACCAGTATGAATGCTTAGATAATGGTGTATATTCTTAGCCTAAGAAAACACATTGCTAACTTTCTGATTGCATTCTCCAGTTGTAAAGCAAGACCATCTTCTATTCTTTTTTCCCCGGCAAACATCCTTGTTACTTATATTTCTCCTAAGTGTTCACAGTCTTTTCCTTAAGCTGATAAAAATTACAACTTTACAGCCTCTTTTTCACAGAATCATAGAATCACCAAGATTGGAAAAGACCTCTAAGATCATCCAGTCCAACTGTCCACCTATTATCACCAATATTTTCCACTAAATCATGTCCCTCAGTACAACTTCTAAATGTTTCTTGAGCACCTCAAGGATGGTGACTACACCACCTCCTTGGGCGGTCTTTCCAGTGCCTGATTACTCTCTTGGGGTACTATTTATTTCCTAATTACTTAAAGGTATTTAAAACTTAAAGGTTTTTAGCATTTAACAGCTTGTGATATAGCAAATACAAATTCATACTATATTAAATACGCTTTTTGTCAAGTCAGCAGAGGTAGGCTGCACTTGGTACCACACTTGTCTTCATTCTAAGCATATAAAAAAGAAAACTGATATGACCAAGGCAGTTTTCAGCAGACTGGAACCCATTGACAGAGAATATGTTAATTTGGAATGTCTGTGATGTCTGTGTCAAACTAATGAATTAATACAATAAAAATCATGTTGGTAATACCTGCATGTGGGAGCGCATGTTGTACAAAGCCAATGGAGAGGAAAAGATGTGAATTGTTATCTGCAAATTTTGTGAACGGAAATTAGTTCATCTGAAGGATGTAAACTTTGGATTTCAAACATTTTTTTTTCATGAGTGCTTATATTCACTATTTTATTTTTAATGTATTTATTTTTACATTGTGGATGACTGACAACATATTAAAGACTATCAGTTAAATATAAGTTTTTCAAAAATATATGTTAGCATTTTAATTCCTTAATTAATCAAAAAGCAATGTATTCAATTGAATTAAATTTGTAATTGATACACCCAAGCTGAGACCCTTAGCTTTTTTTTAGTTTGTTTTCTTCCTTTAACTAATAATGCCATTGTTTTCAGGTTATATATTATGGGGATAGTGTTATGTTATTTTGATTTATGAATCTGACATTAGTTGCCTTGATAAGCACATCTGCAATTGTATTCAGTCTGTTCCACAATAAAGGTCAGTTGCTTATTCTCAGTAAAACTATTAGCACTTTCTACCAGTAATATCCTTTAATTTGAATGTTACCTTCTCTCTTTTTTATTTATGAAAATATAACTCATGTGTGTTGAAAGCTTTAATACTTCTGTTTATGGGAAGCTTAAAACACCTGTAAACTACCCAGTGATATTAAAAAAAATAGTACATAAAAAAGAATTTGTAGAGTATACATTGCTTAGTGAACTTTGTAATACTGCCTTCACTCTTGAAAAATAATACTTATAGTTTGTCTGTTGTTTTGTTTTGACAAAAATAAAAAAAAACTAGCAGATCCCAGAGATCGTTCTATCCATCAGAGTTTAACTGAAGATTACTACAAACTAGTAGCTGGTCATAGACACAAATATTAATTTTCATATCAAAATTGCTTAAGTTAATCCAAGGGAAAATACTTGGCAAATAATCTTTCTATGTTTACCTTTAAAGACAGGAATGATATAAACACATAGCAGGGAGGATGGGAGCATGAATATGTGTATGGGAATTGACAAGTCACATGATTGAGCACCTGGTGAAGGGACACAGTCGGCCCTGGGAGTCACGTGAAAGCAATTCACCTGTGTGACCGGAAGGGGGTGGAACCAGGCTTCTCCCTAAGCCTCATTTAAGGCCTGGCTGCCACAAAGGAAGGTTCTCTACTAGGAAGTTCTTTATCTTGGAATATTCATTGAGTCCTGATCCTTGGGTATGAGTAAGTAAATTTATCTTTCTTAAACTGGATTATGATCATCACTTTTTTGGGGGGGTAATTTAGAACTGGCATCTACCATCACTTTTTCTCTATAATATGATAAGGGGAAGTGTCTGTAGATGTTCTTAAAAAAAAAAATGAAGGATAGCTCTTCTGATTAGACTGTGCAGATTATTCTTCACTAGCAAGTCTAGTTTTAATTGATAAAGTTGATTGTGATTAACCAGTTTGTGTTGTTAGAGAAGCATAGAGGCAATTACCAGAGAAGCGTGGTTTCATCATTAGTTACGTATTGCTGTATTGTATCAACTGTGCAACCATATGCAGTGAACTAGTGTAGATGGTTTGGCCTGTTGATAAGAGGCAGTATTCCCTTCAAGGAAGAAGGTGTTTTTTTCTTGTGTTCTGAAACTTTGTTGATAACTACAAATCTTTTCAAAAACTGCACTGAGTTCTTCGTGGTACAAGATGCTAAATAAATTCTGACATACTTGTCATTTAAGAAAAAAATCAGAACTGAAGGCCTTTGTTAACATACTTCAAGTATGATTTCTTCTCTCGCTTTAAGAGTTTCAATTGTACCCTACTGGCTTATTAAAGCATTTATTGCATATTTATGTTGAAGAAATAATTAGCGTAATGATATACCACACAAATAAAGTACTGCTGTTGATTGTAAGACTGATATCTGTGCCTACTGCTCAGCATGGCCTGCCTGAAATTATACCTGTTAATTTTACTTAGTGTAGTACCTAAGAAAAGAGATGAAATCTCAGTGATGAGTAACAGAGGAAGTTAAAGAAATTTTGGATTGCTTTGAGAAGCATAGAATTACTGTCTGTAAAGAGGAAAAAAAAAAAAATGGGACTTCATTACACTCATGATGCTGTTACTTGAATAAGAAGCTAAACTGTTGCAATAAAAAAATTGTGTAAGCTTTTCATTAATCTATCAGTAAGTATTTAATGAAATAGAAACTTAGGTTTCATGATTGGCACAATGATCTTATGTAAAGCTGTTTTACTATTTATATAACAACTGTGGTATCTTGATCAAACTACTGATTCCTTCTTAGTGAAAACTTATATCAAATGCAAAGTAACACAAATATTAAAACTTTAATTTAGTTGATCAGCAGTGCAGCAGGAGGTTTGAGACTTATTCTGTGTTGTTACATAATAGAAACCTGAAAATAATTTAATATAATAATATAACATAGGCCACAAACAAATGTACTATTTATCTTGTTTTGATTTAGAATGGTAGGCTGAACTGTAGGAAAGGAAACAGATTTGATTACAGATAGCTTTTTGTGTTTTATGGAATGGATTATGAAGAAAAGAGAAAGTTTCAGAAACATGCGGCTGCTGCGAACACTGATACCTCTTCCTAAATTTGACCAATTTTTCTTTTATAAAAAGAAAGCTTGAGAATGGCAGGAAAGGTCTCCAGTGCCAGAAAATATCTTTTTTTTAAAACCTCCTTTAGCAGGACAGGCTGCTCCTGTATCAAATACAAAGGCAAAAGCGTATACTTCACTTTTTTCTTCAGAATAGCTACTTCTAGAAATAATCATAAACCAATCTCAAAAGGAAATCTTCACCTCTATCATTTTCCTTTTCATGGGACTAAAATCTAAAGTTTTGTTAATTTTTTTCAGTGAGTTAGAAAAGCTGACCCAGACAGCAGTCATGCCAGGAGCCCCAGAATGATGAGCTATAGTGAAGTACTTGGGGTAGGTAATACTACTTACTGAGTACATTAATTCTTTTACAGATAGAAAAGATGGAAGTATATGGTGGTGATTCTGGAATTAGTTCACATGCTGCCTGCTACCTTCTGCCTTGTGCTGTACTGCATGATGGAACTATACCCTGCACTTCTCTTGCTATGTTACAGACCAAGCTTTTGCCATCTATAATGTAATAATGCACTTTGGACAAGGAACTCTCTCTGGTATTCTCTCCTTAAGTTTATGAGCGATGCTTTGAAAGTAATGTCTCTTACTTTATTATATTGGCCCATGATGTCAGAGGTGGATGTTGGTTGTATGGCAGTTAAGGTAGAACTTTCCCAGCAATATTTCTTTGTATTTTGTTGCTGAGGCATTCTGACAAAATGATGTTCACATAGAAGTTCATATCAAGAAAAGTTATGTAATCAAATTCCTCCGTGTTGAATAAAATTGTACTCATTGACATTTACATATGTTTGCTGAATGTTTATGGAGACCAAACAGTGGATGTGAACACAGTGAGGCAGAGGGTGGTGCATTGCAGCAGTGGGTCCACCTCCATTGGTGCAGGTGGTGCAGCATGTTTTTCTTGTTCATTGTTGATGAAAATGCATAGCTTATGGTGTTGACGTTGTTGAAAGAGTTTTGTAGTGGAGAACTTGCTCAAACAAACATTGTTATTTTGATCTTTGTATAAGTTGTTGTTTCTAAGGAAATAAATAAGAGGCATTAATTTCAGAGAGACAGGTTAGATAAGTCTTTTATGTGAAGAAAGGATCCTGGTTTTCTTGTGAAATTCTTTTTGCTTATTATGTGCCTTTGGTGTTCCTTGGAGATCTTTATTACCGAGGCTATTATTTCCCCTCTAATTCTGGAAGAATTTGTAAGCAGTCTTCTGAGCTAATTTTTTTGTTCACTTCAATATCTTATCTTGCATAGTGAAGTCTGTTGGTGAGGCATGATTAAGCTAGCCTATCTAAAACAAATTCATGCAATTGAAACAATTGTTTTTATTGCCTTCCCCTTATTCTTGTTAAAATAGATACACAAATTCTATTAAACTGTGAAGAACACATGGTGCAAAAGTAATCAGCCTCAAAAGTATCATTTAAAATATGTGATTTAACTAAATTGGTACAAGCTTGGAATAAGACGCCACCTGGATAAACAGCTTGATCCAGGTATGAAGTGATGCAGTTGAAATGAAAAGAGGGCTTACTACACTTGGACAAATGAACAGATGTGTCCATAGTTTGAGAGCGCCGTAAGCAACTGCCACCTGACCTGAATACGTGAGGTAAATCAAAGCGTGTCATTGCACATCTACTAAATGGAGCAGGAAAGCATCTCAGCAGGGTGTTTTATCTTTGTAGAATCATAAAATAAGTTTGAGATAGAGTAATTTAACTCAGCGTGGGGAACCCCCACTCCAGGCAAGATCAGCTTCAAAGCTGGATCTGACTTTGAAGTTCCATGAAGTTGTTCAGAGCTTTGGATGAATTTAACTTACAGTGGTGTCAAGTTAGTACTGTAATCTGCAGCTGTACCTTCAGTCTTATTGTCTCTGTCCTAGCAGGCTACCTTGTTCTATTACAATACTAGGCTTTTCTTTTGTTGGGTGATAGTGAAGACAGACCAGCTTCTGTTCCTGTGATCTGGTAAAAATTACGGGCCATTGTTGTTTGATAAGTGTGCATATTCATATTTTTTCTCTCATACAAACTACTAGTTCCAGAAAACTACTTCATTTTTAATGTCTTGCTCATCTGCAAAATATCCCTGAGAAATTCTGGTAACAAGGAAATTTACTCTCTTCTGGCTTTGAAAGGACTAAGTTATGCTGCTCAGAATATAACATACTTTTTGGTGTCAAATGAGCACATTCTTCAATGTATGACTAGGAGTCATACATGGAGAAGCCATGTGAATTTGAAAATTTATGTTAACTTTCTGAAATATATGCCTCCATCAGAGATTATCAAAAGACAAATCCAAATCACCACAGCCTTTCATTGGCAAGTGGGTGGATGGCTAGGCAGGGGGCCTCATTGTGAAGACCAGCTACACAATCTACTAGCAGCTAAATAACTGTGATTAGAGGGACTAAACTTTGGCAGAAAAGGTAGACTAATTCCCTCTACTTTCTCAGGAAGTTCCACTAAACTGTAATGAACCCTTTATCTGCCTCTGACACACCAAAACTGTATATTCATCTAACTTAAGATGCATTAGAAAGATAGTCAACTAATTGAGAAATTAGATTTCTTTATTTAAAAACAAATATGATAACCGTAGTGGAAAACAACTGGAGAAAAGTTCTCTGTAAAGAATAACTGTCATGGAAGGCGATTTGTCATGCTGCATGTTCTTAGCCTATCTTTTTTGGTTCTGTAGTACACAGAAAATGCTGTTTTACCATTCTCAGTTACTAGGCCATGGGTTTTGTATTGAGTTTGCAATGGATTAAGAATGAGATTTGTCAGGCTTGATCTACATAAGATTTTGTTTACATATTTCCAATTTCGTTTGACTAGGATTTTTTAACAACAATTTATGAAATGGCCAGTTAGCATGTCTAATTTGTTTTAATTTTAAAAATGAGAGAAAGGAAAAAAGTGAAACTATACCTTCCCCTGGCAAAGGATGTGGGATGGTGATTACTTACATGTCGTTTCCATGAGACAGAAACCACCTACAGCAGCCTCTTGAGGAACAGCTTGGGGGGCATTATACCTGGAAAAATGATAGGAAGCTTGTCTGTAATAATTGTATTATTCTGATTGAGACTTTCTACATATTGGATTTTCTTTCTTTTCTTATTGTGTACTAAATAGGTTTGGAAATATTACTTTCATTAAAATAGTAAGCTTTCAATTACTATAAAGATAACTTTGGCTTTTCACATAAAGCATGTTTCCCTGTTACCCATTCTGAGTGCAACATTCAACAATAGATGTCATGCCGTGATATTAAGCTGAGCAAGGTGAGAATGGGTAGAGTATAACAGCATAACCAGTGTTTCTTTTTCAGTGCAGAAATCCATACAGATCTTTAAGAAACATGGGCTTTATGAAGATTAACTGGGATAAAATAACACTCATCATTATCACCAATTCTAAATTAGATATCCTGCATTAACACTTAAAGGAGAGATACCTCTTGGCTTCCATTTGAATTGTTGGTGGAGGAGGTGGTGCCATGCTTTTTCTCCCTCCATGTCAGTCTAGTCCTAGCTAAAAAGAACAGAAGGGCCTTTTGGAAAGAATTTTAAATATACATATTTAAATGTACATGCTTGCCAAGAATTAGGAGTGACTAGAAGTAAATAGACAAAGGAAGAGCTCACTTAAAATAGTTGCATTTAGAATCTTGAACTAATTACACAGTAGCTGAACATGTTTAGAGGTAAATATGGATATGTTCTGTCTATGATGAAAGCTGTGCGAGTTATACTCTGTACTTATGTGGCTATAACAAGAGAATGAGGAAAATTTCTTTCATTTAAGTTAAAGTTTTAAGGATTCATCACACTTCCTGTGGTGAAGTGAGAACAGAGGGAAGAAGCATAGATTTCTCTTTCCTCTTCAGGCTTTTTTCCTGTGAATTTCAGCACAGTAAAAACACTGCTAGGATTTGAACTTTTTCCCCACAGTAAGAAAAACTTAATGGCTACTATGAGCTGTTCAGTATGTCTGTTGTTGGCATTTTTCAATTAACTTATTTTTATATTTCTATCAATTATGAGAGGTAGGGGCAAAATTCCTGACATTCCCGAGCTCAATCATATCTCCTCCAGGCATGAACTCATCTTAGAATTTGCAGTCTTTAAAGCTGTCCCTAAGGTTATTGATAGCTTGTCCTTTAGAAGCCAGAGGAGTTCAAATTTGCCTGGATAGTGTTCAAAGTGGGTCAGAATGAAATTATACATTGCATGTAAGTTTTAATTGTTGTTGTGCTCTATTCTGTGTGGAGGTGGGAAAGTGAAAATGACTCTTTGGAGATAAGAAATTTTGTCATTTTACTTTGTTGCCCACACAAAATATAGTACAACAGAGTAGAAAAGCAGAAAGGAAAAAAAAAAAACAGATAACACTGAAATGGGAAGAGGAGAAATCCACTTAATGGGGAGTGGGGAAGGCAAGTTGGAAGGAAAAAAATGTTCTGTAGGATATTTTCATAGCTAAAATAGCCTTTCAGATACTTGTGAGCAAAGTGGTATTTAAAGTAATGAGAAATTGTGTGGAACAAACAATAAAATGAGTTTTGTGTATCTAGTATTTTACCCAGGCTTGCTGGGGAAAAAGGAAATAATGAAAGTAGGAAAAATGACCTTGTGTATCAAAGAGTAACTGTGCACGCTGGAACATGCTCTATTGCAAAATGAAACTAAACAACCTGCTCTCTTGTTTGTTGCCACCCTCAGATGCGGATTTTCTTTTCAGTGTGAATGTCTCCAAGACATCAGCCATACTTCTACTCCTGCAGAGAACTCAGGCACAGTCTAATAATTGTGCAGCTCCTAAATATAATCTGATGGGGCTCAGGAAACAATGGAATAGAATCTCTCTCCTAGAAGGTGCTTCCACAGATACAGTAAAAGTATTCCAAGCAATGTGTCAAGATGAGGTCTCAAAAAAAATGTAGCCCAATTTTAAAACAGTGGTTATGGTTTCACCATCACAGAATAATGAAAGAGCTGAATTTAGACAATCAGTCTGAAGATTTAAGTCCATATCTTCCCTACTGTGAGTGCCTTAGGCTACATTTATATTATCAAGTAGAGCAGTACATTTAAACAAATGGTGCTGATGATACTAATTTAGGAAATCCATGCTTAGGAGTTGTGCTCTGTGATGTGATTCTAAGGACTGGATGTCACCAAGCAGCTGGGGTATATAAGGTCAGGTTCAGTAGTCTACTGGAAGTTTTATCTGATAGAAATTCAGATTGTGCCCTTTGAGATTGTTCTACAATGTGAGTCAAAGTGTAGTAAATAAACTCATCTTTGTTTCAAATATACAAGAGCTGAACTAAAATTCAGATGCAAGTTCAACTTTCTGGACTGTATGTTTCTATCTTGTTGATGCTTTGCATAGGATGTATGAAATATGTAGTCATTATCTAAAAGTAGCAGTCACTTGTAATCATTTGTTTCATGCTTAATGAAAACTGTATCACACTGGATAAAGACACAGTTGCAGTCCTGTTTTGAGTACCTATGTTTCTAGATAAGGATCAGAGGGAGATGCGGTTTCTCAGATGTGCATAGCATTTGTGTCAAGGAGCAATGAGAACCTCTAATTCAGTTCACCAAATCCATTAATTCTTTACAATACCTTGTCTTCCACAAGGAATACTTTAAAGAAACCTGGAAAACCAACGTTTCATTTTTATTTAGAGATCCAGTACAGAAAATATATTGCATTATCTAACTTCTACACACTTAAGCCCTTTTCCTTGATCATTCAGCTGAACAGAGGTCACGCATGTCTAACATACTGGTAAAATAATGGAAAGTAAGAAGTCCCCTTTAATTTTCGAAATGTTTGCAGTAGATGACTATATAATTTCAGATATGCTTTCAATGTCTTATTTTATGAAACAGCACAGATACATTCTGTTGAGCATAGTCTCTTGAAATAAACAAAAAATTCTCAGTAGTTACAGTGGGCCTAGACTTAAAATTGATATTACTAAATGCTACTATTTCTACATTTAAAAAAAGAAAGATGCCTTGACTTCATTCTGGTAAGTGCTTTGTACATATGAGTCTACAGTCTAAACAGGCAAGAAAAAATAATGAGGCAATAAAGCTTTATAAAATGATGTAGAATGTTAATGGTAAAGTAAGTCAGAGAACAGATTCTGAGACTTAAAAGCCCTTATCCTATTCAATAGAGAAATGACATCAGAGCTTGCTGCAATGAATGGAAGTGGCTGAACAAACTACGCAGATTAAGAGATTAATTCCTATAGCTGAAGGATGTTCTTGAATAGGCTGATTTAAGGAATTTCTAGTACCAATGAATTCATGAAGCTTATGACTAGAGTAATACTAAACTATGTGTGAAAATGTAAATGTCATGACAATTCCAACAGGCATTCTGTACTATGTCAGTTAAATTATTTAGAAATAAGCAAAAGAGGAAAAACATTTAAAAGTAAAGGATGAACTTCATACAAACTATGAGCTAGTAGACCACTGGCACCTCCCACATCCCTCCTCCAAAATGAGCAACAAAACCACAGAAGATTTGACATATCTACTGAGTTACTGTATTTGAAAGCTGTGCTTCAGTTGGCTTTATATAGATGGATTGTGATTCACTCTCTCTGATTCTCAAAGTCCCAACCCATAAGATAACCTACCCCAGACATTAACAAAAACACTATGCAAAGATTGCTAACCCTGGAGACATCCAAAAATGCAATGTCTTCTAGTTGCAACAGAGTAGCAAACTCACATCTGTTTGTTTTGTACTTTGCCAGACCTGGTGAAAGGAATTGGACGTAACAGTTTCTCCTCTGAAGTGTTCTCCTCAGTAACACCAGCAGTCCAGAGAAGCAATATTTGTCTTTTTTATTGTTATTTGGCCAACATAAGCTTCCCTTATGCATTTATTGTCTTATTTTCTCAGTATCGGACTTCTGTTTTTTTTGTATTGCTGTGCTCAGCTCTTACACCAATAAGAAGGAGGCACAGTGTTTAGTATGGCAAGTCATGGTAGTTGCAGTACAGCTTTGAAGTATCTGGAACACAACTGGAAAACCAATATCACATGACACAAAAACATTCCAAGAGATGGATGACATAGTTCTGACTGTCTTGGATATATTTAGCTTGGACACTATTTAAGGAGAGATAGACATAAGCGGATAGGAAATGGTGTTCTGTTTAAAAAAAAAAAAAAAAAAAAAAAAAAAACCACCTTTCTCCCTAACCTAAAACTACTACATTTTGCTCACAATATCTAAAATATTTTACCTTGTAAGGTATTATACATTCAGAAAAATGGCTCTCAATATCTTAGTTTCCTTTTAAGATGTTAACCATACACTGTCTTAAAATATTTTGAATACAGTCTTGTTGCTTATGATTTTTCTAGAATACAGGTAGCTATAAAGACCACTAGATTGATTCTTTCAGGAATTCTAATGAAGCTGTTGGTATATTGGGAATATAGCTGATTGGAAAACTAAAGCGTCCATAGATTTGTGAAAGCTCAACAAATAAAAGTTGAGAAATAGTGTCAAAAAGACAATATTGTTTTCCAACAGACAGTTCTGTGTTTGCACAGTGA
Organism: Pavo muticus; assembly: GCA_016647715.1. Taxonomy (NCBI): domain Eukaryota; kingdom Metazoa; phylum Chordata; class Aves; order Galliformes; family Phasianidae; genus Pavo; species Pavo muticus. Next base: position 115,679 of record JACDJE010000758.1, read on the forward strand.
AGTATGGTTAACTAAGGGCTGCTGCCAAGCAATTAAAAGAATTGCTTAAGCTGGACTTTCACTATCACTAAAAACTCTATTTCATTCACAGGATCCTATCTGTACCAGCTATGATTCATTTCAGAATGATGATTTAGAAATAGCAAAGCTGAAAATTTGCTACCTCTGCCTGCAGCTATAGAAAAGAGTGATCACAGATCTGTCACAGCTCTATGAAGGATATCTGAAGTCTTGGCATGACTATCTGAAAGCATTTTTAGATAACTTTTTTAGCTGTTTAATATAGATCTTCAAAATAGAAGTTATCTTTCATCATGAGACTACAGGTTAAGCATGATAAACTTGAAAACTAAGTGGTCTTCTAAGTTTCAGATGAAGTGTAAGGTTCACAAATGCAGTATCAGTATTGTACCCATAGATACAGTCTAAGTATTTGGCTGTACAACTGGCTTAACCAGTAAACAAGAAGAAAAACCTTTCTCTAGAAGCCTTAAAAAATAAAAAAGGATCAGTCACCGTAGAATTCTTCTAAAGAAAAAGAATTCTAAGACTACACACCATTTTTTTAATGTTAGTCAATCACTTCAAAATTGCAAATCAATATGATAATGTTACAAAATAGTACAATGGTGAAAACTACTTTATTTTTAGTTTCTTTAGTTTCAGAAGATAATTGCTGATGGGAGTGAAGTCACATATCAAGAGACTTCACATGGCGGGGGGAAAAAATCTGGGACATCCAGGTCCCAGATTTGATCAGTGGTTTGTGTCTGAAGGATTTTATGCGCACAGTTAATCTAAGATTGAATGTTAGCAAAACTAACAAAGCTTGAAACTATTACTTATATCATGAGGAGTTCTATCAACAAGATGGCTTGATATCAACATGTAAGAGATCTTTGTACAGGTATAACCTCAAAAAACTGCCCTTCTCAAGGAGAAATCATGTAATACAATCAGTTGCCACAGAGGAGAGCTCAAAGGGCTGCTCACTATCTATGGGAGAAGATGGTTGGCTCCTAGCCATAGTATTTTGTATATACTCAATTGACTGCTGTTGAACCAGATGTCTGCCATTACATTTTTGAGCACCCAATTGAGGACAGCATTGTGACTGTTAACTGTTTTGTCGAGACTTTGATTGTTATCAGTCCTGAGCAGAGCCTTGGGCGTCTCATAGTCTACCTGAGCCAGAGCCCTCGGTGCAGCAGCCAGGAGGAAGGAGGAGGTTGGGATGGGGGTAGAGAGCACACAGTCACAGGGAGCTAAACTGTTAAGTGATTCCAAACACTTCAATATTTAAGAGACACAAGTGATACAATGCATTTTCCTTTCACAGACTATCACAATATTAAATATTCCAAAGTGATTGAATGCTGTTAATTTATTTCAGATATGTAACAATGTAATTGTTTTGATTGTGTTTACATATTACTAATATTTATCCATGCAGTGTTTCACTATTTTACATGGCACTTTATCAAAATGATCACTCTTTGTGAATCTCAAGAATTTTCCTCAAGAACATTTTCTTGGAAATTATTTTTTTCTAGCTCCTACAGGGAAGGACAGCATCTCTTCAAACAGGCAGTCTGTTTCCCTGAGATGGATACTAACTAGTTAAATCTTTGCTATTTTTCTAAAGTGATTTAGCAGTGGATCTGAAAGAGCATGCTAGATTCTGCATTACTTTTTTCCATGATCCTCACATTTCATAAAGTTTGGGGGGATGTTCTATAACTGTATGTTTCATGGATATCTGTTGTAACTCAGCAGACAAAACTGACAGTTACACAGCTGTGTTTCAGCAGCAGAGGATACAGAACCTGAGCTAAAATTATACCTTTTGGTATAATAAAATTGTTTATATTTCTGGTTTTTAAGGCATGCGAAATAGCAGTAAGTACTGAACAAAATCATTTCCAAGGTATTTTAGTACATCATAATTAAGAAACAAAATCAATGAAACCTTTTTCTCTGTTGTGAACTGTTGGCTACAATAGGAAAAATCTTAAAAATAATTTGGATATGGAATAGCTTCTTTCAGTATGATCGTTAAAAGTGTTATCTGAAATTCAGGAAGAAAACTCTAACTCCGATGTGGTGCTGGAAAGCAGCATTCCTCTATTCCTCACAATACCTACCAGGTGACATGACAAACAAGCTTGTCTCAGGTTCTACATCAGAACAATTAAGACATGGATATGTAGTACATTAGCATACATATTCCTTCTTTTTCGAAGACTCATCAATATATGCTAATGTCCCTTTGAGCATGCTTGGTGGTATCTAGGATGGCCAAGTGCCAACTTATTTCTTTCCCTTTTCTCACCATCAGCTTCATCACTAATACCTTTGATGCACTTTTATCCACTTTTCCCCAGTTTGGAAGATTTCCGTTGTGTATTAGGCCACAGTGAGCCACTTTTTCAAAACAATATGCATAGAACCTGAGGAAAATATCCCTGCATGTTTTGGGGCAAAAGATGAAAGTATTCTATTATGTCCCTAGTGCAACATTATTGAGGGAGACAAGCCTGTTCACCCACTAAATCTGCAATGGAAAGTTTTAGAACTATCACTTATGGACTCCTTTTGCTAAACTAATATATTGGTTCTTAAACTAATGTGCTAATCCCTAATGCTAAACAAACCAACCTATATCAAATGCAAACTTTTCAGTCAATCTTTTGGTCATCATTACTGCAATATTTGAGTGTCCTCTCCTTTAGCTTTAAGATTCTTTCACTTCACGCAATATACGAACTGTGGAACAGGGATTATGTGCATTACACATTTCATTGCTATATTCTTGTTATGCATTGTTAATTGTTTTGTTTTGTGGTAGAGCTGTTAAATATCATGATGTTTTTCTTAGCTACTTGTAAGAAAGGAGCTGAAAAAAGAGGAACTACAGAATGAGATGAGTGCAAAAAAGAGAATTTTCCAAGGAATTTGTAGATGTACCAGTACCAATAATTCAAACAAACTGGGCAGGATTGAGCTATAGTGTATATCAATGTATACTACTTAACAGTTAACTTACGCTCATGTTAGCTTCGGACTGAGTCAATTCTCATTAAATAATGCTCAGATATAGTTCAGGGAATGTTCTTGTTTATTCATCTGGATTTGGGAGAGGCACTGAGTTTAACATCAGAGATAGGAATTCTGTTGTAGTACTTGCTCTCAGAGCCAGAAATAGACCAAGATCTGTATCATTTACTAAAATATTGATCGGTGGATTAGACCTTCCATGTACTTTTTCTAGCACATCAGTTCTATAGGCTAGTAGGAAATAGTAAAACTATTTTTTGATCCCACTCAAAATTTTTCTTCCATTATTTTATGAAAATACAGTTTTAGATGAAAACAAGAAATAGAGACAGTGCCATGTGTTTTATGTAAGAGTTATGAGTTATACTCCTGCGCACTATGAGCCTAACACAATCTTGCCTCCTCTGTATTTGATATCAGGTACATAAACAGGAAGGACTGATCTAAATCTGCTTGATTCAAGGTTTTCCAGAATTTTCAGTAGATTTTAATCAGAGTTCAGATGATGAAACAACAAAAGTAGTGAATAAAACATTAAGAAAAGTGAGAAAACTGCATTTTTTGTTGTTGTTGTTTGTGAGCCCATTAGGATCAGACCTTTAGGGTAAGAAAAGTACTTAATTTCTTTCAAAACCAGTAAAATATTTTCATATTTGGCGGTCATGATTGTATTGTAAATTCAAAGAGTTTCACAAGGTATGGAATCAGTACCTTTCACTGTCACTCTTCCTGCACTACTCTAAAGTGTGTAAAATATTTATCCCTAAGTCATAAAAAAATCTAATTTCTTATTAGATAATGGATTTCTTTAAAGTAAATTGAATGATTATGCATGAAATCTGTTTGGAATTTGTAAACTGAAATAATGAATTGTAATAATGTAACAGATGAAATATGCATTAATATAAATCCTGGTAAAGACAAATACAACTGATAAACACAAACTGCGCAGTACCTCACAATTCTTCTGACGTTATACTCAACTTCTATCATCCTGCTGGGCCTGAGGGCAGTGGTGCTGCACTTTCTGAGCCAGCAGCGGGGCTGGCTGGGGGTTTCTCCCCTGGAGGGGGGCAGGGCCTGGCAGGCAGGAGACACCACCCCACAGCCATGAGCAGTGCACATGGGCTTGCCCCAGCCCTGGGCAGCAGGCCCATGCCCACGTTGACCTTGTAATTTACTTGCTTTTTACTCACTGAATTAGTTATAGTGATTAAATCAGGTATCTAAATTTCACTGTGTATGTTAAGTTTTACATATGTTAACTTTGTTCATTGTTCTCTCTGTTAACCCTATGACTGGTTTCAGTCAGCTACCAATCTTTCTATTACTATAATCCCTAGCTATTGGTCACTATAATTGTTACTGACAGCCGCAAAGCATCTTGTATTCTTCTTGCAGGTACACTTACAGGGCTTCTGCTCTCACCTATGCCTTCTAGGTGCGAATGCTTGTTAAATTGTTAACATCTGTTTTTCTTCAGCGGACTGTGAACTGTGGTTTTCTTTGAAATATAACTAACATTTTATGCATTTGTCATTATACTGTGTTAATTTTTTTCTTATTGTTATGGAATTGTTTTCTCTACAAAAGTTAAGTATCCATTAGGAGGCATAGATTTAGTGAGGACTACTTTAATATCTTTTAGTTATAGCAATACAATTATGCTGTGTTGACATTAAGTTACAGTGGGAGAATCATGATTATCTCTTTTAATCTAAATTAAATTATCATTTCTGAATGGGGAAAAAATTGCAAAGTTCACTATGAATATTTCTCACAATAATAAACTTGACCGTATATATGGGTGATTTTTAAACAGCCAAAACAATATTCTATGGAGCACTTGAGTAATTATTTGCTGAAGAATAAGCAGTCTTACTTTTACTTATATGCACTTTTACTATATCCTTGCCAGGATTTCTCATACGTACACCCATAATACTTCCCAAATTATGGCGAGACCAAAGTGTCTTAAGAAAAATGATAACCGTATTCGTCAAGTAAGTCAATTAATGTCACTAGAAAGACTGTTCTTGTGCCAGTAGGCATTGGATCAATCACAGGCTTCAAAATGCATATACTGTAAAGGTTGAAATGAGGAAAATAACTACAATGAACAGAAAAATGAAAATGTCAAGATATAGGACAGACAGGTAACATGTAGATGAGTAGGGTTTAAGATAATATTGTACCTTATTCTAGCTCAATAAACTTTTTATTCAAATTAAAACAACTCCAATAGAAGACAGTTAGCCTAAGAAAAAGTGACCATAGTGTACCATGGTTAATGCATGTAAGTGACTGGAAGATGTGTAAACTTGTCAGCCTGAGTATATTTCCTTGCAGCAATATGATGAAAACTACCCTTGTAGTTGCAGAGTGAGTAAGATCTTACAGCATGTAAAGAAGAATATTACGTGAAGTAACATTATTTTTTAAATAGTCTCTCTGCTGAAATTATGAACAAAAGTGAATGCTAAATTGTGCTGGAATCCCCGTGCAACTCCATATGTACCACATAAAAATCAAATAATTCATAATGAATAATGTTAGTGCCGAAAAAGAGCAAGAAATAATTTTAAACAATAATTATCTTGATAGTGTAGCAAGCTGTTTTAATGTTTTTTTAAATTGAGTAGTAAGTTTATACTCCATTTGGCAAATGCACATTACTAACTAAAAATACTGCTGTGTTTCAGAATCCTGATATTAATGTAGGCTGCCTTAGTCTGCACATAGCATAGCACACATAATAGTAGGCTGTACATCTCCTGTTATCACCTTACTTTTTTTGCAACTTTTACATAATGGGAGAAGTAAGCCACTGTGCCTACTGCCATCATCTGTGCAGTTAATGAGAAAGCATTATATTAAACTAATATCAGCTGAAAATTGAAAGTGAGCATTTCAATGACAGCAGGGCATCTAACTCCAAAGCTCCTAGTTTGAATCACCTCATTCTTTCATTGACAAATGGATTAATCCAATGTGTCTACTTGCACTGAGTAAAGCTTATTTTGTTATAGAAGGCATTCACTTTCTGTTGAGCACAGCAAAATAGGTAAATCTGTCCTTTAAATTAGCCTGCTTTTTTTCTTAATCCTTCTCTCCCCTTGGGTATTCTTCACCTTTTTTCTTGTGTTAATGTTCTCTGTTTCTAAGCATTTATTTTTAAGATCTAGCCCAACTGTAAGTGGATAGTCTTTTATTCTTTATAAAATCCTATTTTTGGGGGGCTGCATATCTCTGAGGGACACCATGGTGGTTGTAAAATTTACATGTAATAGCTTAGAGGTTTGGAGGCAATAAGAGCTAGAGAGTTTCAGGTCAGAGCTCAGAGTAAATTCATTAATTCTTTTTTTTTAACTGAAGCACATAAAAAAAATAATGAACTGGGACTGCTGAGCATATATTGCTATATATTGCAGTAAACAACTTTTTTCATCAAGGATTACTTGGAGCTTTACATTTTTAATCTGCAGACAAAGATGTGGAGGGAGGGAGCGAGCAAGAGGAATAACATTAAGGGAATAATTTATGATACTTATATAGTGCTCTGTATATTGCGCTCCATGTTGCCACTACTGCTGTCCTAGGAAGACATCATCCTAGTATCCTAATGTCACGGGTTATCTCTGGATACAAGTCCGTGACAGGGGGGCACAGGCCCCGGAAAAAAAACGGAAGAGCAAGGGAAAAAAAAAGAAAGGGGTACGAATGGTTTGCCGCGCGATCCGGCCGGCCCCGGGCCACGCGCTCCGGGAGAGGGGGAAGGGCAGGGAGCTAGTGGATGGTTTTAACAAAAAAGGAATGCACCAGCAGTAGATCTGAGAAGGAACGGTAATTTACTAAATTTAACTAAATCAAACAAAATGAGAGAGAAAAGAGTATCCAAAACGCGAGATCAAACCACAATACCGCGAGGGAACCACGTGCTGTTCTCCGCGGCGAGCTGAGAAGGCTGAGCCGGGCAGCGGGGAAAGCCAGGCGCTCGGTCCGGTCCGGAGCTCCACCCCCGCTTCCTCTTCGCGCCAAGTCCTCCCCAGGGAAGCCGCACCTCTCCTCCCATCAGGATACTCCACATGCCCATAAGGGGCAGTAAACGGAACCAGAACATTAACTCTTTAACTCCTACTGGTTCACATGATGTTCTGATGTGGAATACTGACCACAAAAGAAAAATCACCAAACCACAACACCTAACACTTCAGTCAGGATGAATATAGATATTAACACACACAAATGTACATGTATAGCTAAGGTAATGCAGAGGATGTTCACAGAAAAAATTACAAAAATGCAATGTTTTGGCATAAATTATTGCTAGAAACATATACAGAGAAAGCATCCCACATATAACATCCAAATATGAGTTATATAGCAGAACAGATTTTAGGTTAGATTTTTAGTTAGATTTTTTATTGTTTTTACATGTACATATAGTCTAAGATACACACGTAACAAACCATAGATATGAAATGAATGACAAAAAATCTTGCTGATTACATTTAAGTTTAGGAAGAAGACAGAAGTTAATACTTCTCATTGGAAAGATATAAATCTGATAAGGAAGTTAATATTGAGAGATGTATCAGTTATATTATGAGTCTTATGATAAACTTTTACATTTTTTTAGTTAGTGCTACTGTGCTAGTGTGACGTTTTAGAGTGAAGTGGTAAACAGTGTTTCACATTCAAGATGATTGCAGATGGTGAGAAATCCTCCTTGAAAGACCTGGTTAATCTTAGAGGGTGACCACAAGCTTTCTCCTGTATTTCTAAAGAGTGAGTAGAGCCCATGAATATAGGTGATCAATGCCACATAATAGCTGTATTATCTATGAACAAAAAACTTGTCAGTCTAAGACTTCATAGTGGGCTAAGATAGTCCTGCCTGTTCAGCAAATTACTGAATGTCTTCTTCCTTGAGAAGGAAGCATACGAGCAAGGTGGATGGCAAATATATGGACACCCACTTACAGTGGTAACAGGGATACCACTGTGTTCAGTAAATGTCTAGACTTAGAACATGAAGACAAAGGATTCTTTATGAAGGAAATGTGCATGAGAGGGAAGAAATATGGAGGAATATGGAAATTTTATCTCGTTCCTTGCAGAAGTTAATGCACACAGGTGTATTCCCATTTCCTTAGGATGATCTGTTTTTGTCATTTATTTCCTCGCTCCCACTAGTCCCCTACAGGAGTTGATTTTCAGGGTGCACACTGTTCCTGACATTATCTGACAGCTGACACTCTACAGCTGCAGTAGCTGACAGGCCAGTAGCGTATACTCCCTGTCTAACTTTAGTCACTGTTTCCAAATCCATTTGGGATGTTTCTCCAGCAGCTAGTACTTGTTCCCTGGCTGCTCTCCCACACACATACAGGATAGAGGCTGAGATTATGTACAGAAATGATCAAGAAAGGATTTAATAGGACAGACTGCAGTAATCAGGCATAGGTTCTGTCAAATGAGTGTCATCAGCCCTGTTTTGCACTCCACCAACTCTTTTTATACTCCTTCCTGCTCGTTCATCCTATGCTTCCCCTTCTGCTGCACGTTCCCCAGCAGTTTGCATAGCTCCACTGACTTGCAAAATCTTTTACCCTCAAGTTTGTATCCTCATCAGCTGCAAAGCCCCAGTTCCCCTGCTGTTTGCTGATAGCCCATTAATTAGTGTGGCAGACGAGATTTGCTTCTTGTCTTTGTCTCTGTTACACGTGCCTGTCAGGTTTGTGTTTCAATATATTTTGTTCCTGGCTTCCCCTTTTTCTATAGTAACCCAACTGACAAGATCTCCTATCAGATAATCTTACATAAATAAACATTCTCACACTCGACATATCCTCGCCAATCACTGTGACTGACCATGTTTTGCTTCTCCTTACTGCTTCCTTTATCATTTGTTGTTCTCTGTGTGTTCTTGCTTATGGCTTCTTACTTTTCTCATTATCCCCTTTTGCACTCCAAAGTTCCTTGTCCAGATACCCTGAAGCAGCAGACGCTTTCTCATTCCACATACCCTTATACCTATATTTAAGGATTAAGGAAAATCTCTGATTTGGGTATCTGGTCAAAATCAGATAAAGTCTCTTGTAGGAAAAGATACAAAGCTATGGTAAAAAGTGCTATACTAGGTTGGTTTTAGAAATAGGTAGAGTAGAAAACTGTAAAAACAACAAAAACAACAAACTGTACAGGTGATTGTTGAGCTGTTAATACCTTCAGCTTCTATTTTTTTGGGCGGATGGTCTGGGGCAGATACACTGAGGAAGGAATCCTGCTGTGAGAGAAGATTGCTATGGTCATGCTGGGAATAGAATAGAAGTGGGACCTAAATGATAATCCTGTGCCCTGAAGAGTTGGAGGGAAGAGGGAATTTTACAAAACAGAAACAAGGCTTTCCTGAATGCACGTTCTCGTGGCAATGCTTTGATACCCAGGTTCATGTGTTCCTAAATTTTAACTACTAGATTTAATTGATTCAATGAGTTTCCCACTTGGAAAGGAATATTATTAAAGTTCTGATACACAGAAATGTCTAACTTATGATACAGCAATGTCAATACTTATAACTGACAAGTAGTATTTGCATTATAATATTACTGCTTGAGTTCTTTTAATGGTGAGTAATTCATTTTAATTTTCAGTTCTAGTAACAATTAGAGACTGTCACTCATGGTTTATACCTAATGATGATAGAAATAGTCTAAGAAAAATTAAGAAAACCAATAGTTTTGTTTTCATCAGGTAATCAGAAAACTGGTATTGATTTTTAAAAAGTTAATAATTTTAAACTTATTTCTTTGGTTTGTTTTAAAATAAGGTTTCATTTGCTCTTATGTGGTTGTTGGAATTCATCAGACTGGAAAAAAAAAACCATTCTTTCACAATGAAAGTGAAGCATACTTTAAAAAAAAAAAAAACCAACACAAAAAAAGCAATATCTTGCTGTTTTCATCATTACTAAGATATGACATTTTCAAGAGCCTGCTTATTTCAAAATTCAGCTGTTCTATTCCTGACCATTCTTCATTCTCACTTTAGTTAGCTAATAGCTTTCTTCTTTGTTCCCTGCTAGAAAAAGAAAACTCTTACTGACTCTCAATAAAGGACAATCAGGCCTAATATCCATTTTGTTTAGTAGATGGTAGAAAACAAGTCTTCTGTTTAATTCATGTCAATGTTTTTTTTTTTTTTTTTTTTTTTGCCTATTAAATGTACTAAATAATCCTACTGTGGATTTTCTTTACCCTATTCTTTTGTTCTTTCACATCTGGAGAATCAAGATGACACTAGCATTTCTGCAGTAAAAAATAAAATATTGGGAAATCACAGTCCTGCAGAACAGAACTTTCTGAAGGATTCTTTAGGTGTTAACTCTGATTTTAATGAATTCAAAGGAACTTCAATTTCTGTAGGAAAGTACTGAAGACTTAAGAAATTTTCATAATAACATTGACACAATGGTAGTACTTGGGAAATATCAATTTAAGCTTAGCTTATCTAAAGCCTCTAGTCTACTATAGGTTAAATGCTTACCAAGATTTTCTAACCAAATTATTTTTCTCTACACAAGTTAAAGAATAAATATTTTTGTTGCTTTTTTTGAAAAAATCAAGAACTTTTAATAATTAGGAACCTCATCCTGTCAGATTTTGTGTAACTTGAGCATCTAAAAAACACCTGTGACAACTGAGATTAAGTACATTGCAGAACTGATTCCCAAAACATAGATACATTTAAACCTGAAAAAAATTCTCAAATAAATTAATAGACTCCAAGAAAATTCAAACAAATTAGGAATCCCCTCTAGCTTTGCTTACTTGTACTGCCATGCCTGCATACCTTTGTCTCACTTAATTTCCAGTAGAAAAAAAAAGGAACAGTAACAATTGCTTAATGGTTTATACATCCTTTAAATCTTATCAACAATTAAGCAACATTGTGAATGACTTTTGTTGTGTTTTATTTGCTTAATAAAAGTGCTAAAGCACTTCACTTAGAACTCATATATGGAATGAGTGCCTGGGTCAGTGTTGCTGTGCTGTTAACATACTTTTAGAAGCAGGAAATAAAAAGTTTCATGTAATATGGCTTCACAAAAAACTTGCTTATATGAAGCAGACTCAGTACATGAACAGGCAAGCTTGGATCTATATAAAGCTCACCCTGTAATTATGCATATATGTGATCCTTGAATGATTTGTATGGCCTTGCAGGACATTTTCTCTACAGACTTTTTTCTTATCCTTACGTGTATAAAATATTTGTCTAATTTCAGGGTGAGAAGTAATGGAAGGTATTCTCATTCGTTTGTTTCTTACTTCCTTTCTTGAATGGCCCAACCATTGTGGGGGAAAATAATTTAGCTGTCCTGAGCTTTGTGCTCAGAGTAGTAAATGATCTCGGAAGGGCATTAGAGAGACAAGAAGTGAATTTTTGGAAACCTCTGCCTCTAAGCCATGCAGATTTTTGAAACTTGCCTCCTCAGAGATCACTGAGATATTATTTATACGGTAAGATATTGTATGAAACTGGACATTCTGTATAAAATTTCTGTAGTGCTTTAAGCTCCTGTTTTGAATTTGCATAGAAGTTCTTCAGTCTTGCCTGGGGCTGTGCAGCTTGGCATGTAGTTAATGCCTAAACCTGATCAGATTCCAGAAATTTCCTGGTGCGCCTTGAGGAAGGGAAGGTGTTGTGAGGCTGTTCAACCCTCTAGCTATGGCCGTTCTTTATTATGCAGGAGCGTAATATGTAGGAATCATAGGAATTATTCAGTGTAATAATCTTTGTCTAGGAACTACACCTCTTCCTCTCCTGATGTCCCTTAGTGGACAGTACTTCTCATAAATAAAGCAATAGTGCCCTGAGCTTCCCTTTAAAAATAGACTGAGGTGAAAGTTGTTTCCTTCTACTTCTGTCCTGCACAAAGGACTATTTGTTCTTTATGTGAAACAGCTCATCTGAAATTGTTGCTGCTACAAGTAAAGGTCTTTAATTCTGGAGAGAAAGAGATCACGGGTGTATCTCAAACTCAATTATTTTAGAATTTAATTCTTGCTCATTTTGACTTACTTGTGTATTTTTATATTCCTGCAATGGTTAATTCTCCTTGTGCATTTCTTAGACCTGTTATGTGAAGGACAAGAGGAAAACAAAATGGACTGTTTCAAAATGGGCCTCATAATTTGATAAATTTTGGTCTCAAAATATGGCTTTCTGGAAGTTCTTTGACAATTAAAAATGCTAAAATTACTTGAAGATCTTAAGTAGTAAAAGGTGTGCAATGAAGATGAAAAAAATACTTTCTCCTCAGGGCATATCATAGTGATGTATGTTTTAATGACATAAAGGTGATTAGATAAAACTGTACTTACTGTACACATCTTCTAGACTTTAATTAGATTAAAATTTTAATTGTTTTTCATAATGAAAATAATAGAAACAGTACTGTACTCTTAAGAATCTTCTGTCCATTCACTGGAGTTTATCTAATGGCAGTTTTCTGTATCTATACAGCAAAGTAGATGTTAAATGCAGCAATTTGAATAGATACTCTCGGTACAAAAAAGAAAAGAGATTAGTTTCTACTTTTCACTTTTATAGCTCCTCCCCTACCGTTACTAGAAGCTTCTGAAATAATACCTCTGTAACAGCTCCCATTATTTTTAAAAAATGCATAAAGCTATTTAAAAAGCAGCAATCCTAAAATAAAGACATTCCTGACTGCACGAAAGCAGTTGCTGTATCGACGTTTGCAATCAATTACTGTAGTATAAGACATTCACTTCTCTATTACCTATTATTTTGAAACATAATGCAAAGTCGCAGCAGGCTTTATAATGTTGGGCCATGCATACTGCATCTCAGCCAGATACAGAGAGTCTTAAACAAGCTAGACTGTGCATATTCTACAAAAATAAATGAAAAAGCCAAAAATTCATATATCATTGCTCTAAACTGCTTTACCACATTCATTTTCAGGATCATGACATTCATTACTGAGACTAACCCTTTCATTGTGCAGTTTCTCAAAGTGTTTAAAGCAGTGTAAATGTTTAAAGCTAAACAGAAGAAGTGGAATTAACTTTCAATGACTAGCTTCTCTGTTTCATGGAATTTATATATTCACATGCCTACATCCTTTTACTCTATAAAAAAAATCTCAGTAATCAGAATTTTGAACTATTTTAAATAAAAATTTTCAACTTTCTCAGAGATTTATTAGATATCAATAAAGTATTTAGTGTAAAAAGGCAAGTGCTACTTGCCTTTTTAACTAAGTATTAAATAATTAGTTCATTTGCTGTTTTGTTGTGAAGTGACAGACAGTAGCTAAAACTGAACATTAAAAATATAGAGTAAATTTTCAGACACTTCAATGTTTATATTCTCTTCAAATGAGGTTCAGTGGTATTCAATATTTGCATATGTTTCAGTCTTTAAAATTTTTCATTCCTATTGTTCTCTCATAGTTCCAGTGAATTTTTTATTTATTCATGTATGTATACATAAAATAGCAAAGTATTACTATGCACTTATTACAATATATCATGGTCATCTAATTAGGTAAGTATTATACACATGAAATAACTAATTAACATTTGGAAGGACTTCACTCAGCTCTGCACATGTTTTGAGGTAGGACTGAAGAAAGGATAAAGAATGACCTCTTCTCATGATTAATGTGTTTACGAGAAATAAGTTCTGCTACTTTTCTCATGGTGTGAAGACAAGCTATTGAAACCCTTGAAGATTCCCTGAACGTGTTAGTCATAAGATTATGATATTAGGAGCAGAAATGATACTGTAGAAGATTGCAGGGATTCAAAAATGTAACTATTAGGATTTTCACTTTTCACCTAGTCTCGTATGGTTCAGCAGTACTTACCAGATCTTAAAGATAGAGTGGCTAAAAAAGGAAAGTTAAGGTTCTTAAAATCACACCTGACAGGTTGTGTTGTCCTTCTGTTTTTCCTTTTGATCTGTCTGGAGTACATTCTGGTTTGAATTCTGGATGAACTACAATATTTATTTACCATTTTTTACTTGCAAGTACTGTTCTTTCTTTTCCTAAGGAGTTGTAATATGCTTTGAATGTATACTGCTACTTTGCTATTGCTCTCTCAGCAATGTTGATGCTGGGCACCCTGTGATAAATGCATGATAGAAGCAGGACTTTTGCATGTTATAACAGAGATTTTCAACATGACTTTTGAGAGCCATATCCATTCAATTTGAAGTGAGTGGCCTTATTTATGATAAAACAGTCTTGCAGGTTTTATGTCTATATCTAGATATAACTGAAGAGAATAAAAAAGATAAAATTGTTTCTGTTGACCATACGGGAAAGTAGGCATGAAGCATATCCAAATAGTAATATTTCTGTTACGCTTTTTATTTTTCTTTCTGTTTTTGCTAATGTAATGTATATATAATATACTTCATGGTAAAACTTTACATGCGCTGTTGCCTGAAATAATCAGTACAGATGTGGCAAATTTAATTTTTGTTTTGCCACCTATGTATAATACTAAAAAAAAGGTGGAAAGAAGTTTCATTTAAATTAGAGACTGCTTTGGGAAAACAACAGCAAATATTACCATGTACAGAGTTTCCACAACATTGATCCTAATTTGTGTGCCCAGTGTGCATAGCTACTCCAGCTAGTTTTGTAATATTTTCATTGATTTCATGCTTTGAGTTGTGCACTTTGAGATTGTAGAATCAGTAATGTTTTCTTACATGCATTAAAATGTTTTCTTGCCTATTCTTCATAGAAAGAGATATATAATATTGTTTTTAAGAAAATAAAGCATTATAGACAAAGTAAAAGGCATAGTTTAGTGGGAAATATTGTTGATAGGTGGACGGTTGAACTGGATGATCTTAAAGGTCTTTCCCAATCTCGGTGATTCTATGAATTAAAATATATTAATCATTGTATAATTAACATTATCTTTACTTGAACCTAGATATAAGCCTACTGAATTAATGTAACCAATGAAAGTATGTATGGGGAAGGTGGGGGAGAAATCTGTGTAGCTGCACATATGAGGAACACAAGCGGGGAAAAAAAGAGGTTACTAGCATGGACAAGATAAGCACAAGGAGTGTGAAAAGGTTGAACATCCTGTATAATATACAGTATGAATGAATGCCAACAAACATGTGATCAAACAATCAAGACAAATAGTGTGGAGCAGATGAGATGCAAAAAGGAACAGAGAAAGCAAATAACATAATGTCAAGCATGAATAGCTAAGATCAGGAAAAATAAATTTAAACATAAATTTAACTTTGTAATAAAGTGAGCAATTAATTTTAAAAATCATGATGCAGGGATTAACTATTTCACTATAATGAAAGTAAAACACTTTAATACGTAAATTTTCATAGCTATTCTAAAGAGCAGATCAGATACAAAGCAGAGCTCTAGAAACATCTACTTAAACTTGTATCTCATTTTTGCTGGTGACCCATAACAGATATTAAGGAAATGTTTGAAAGAAGGGCATATATGTATGTGTATATATATGTATGTGTATATATATGTATGTGTATATATATGTATGTG
The DNA here is from genome assembly GCA_016647715.1 of Pavo muticus. Lineage (NCBI taxonomy): Eukaryota > Metazoa > Chordata > Aves > Galliformes > Phasianidae > Pavo > Pavo muticus. The sequence continues at coordinate 131,325 of JACDJE010000758.1, forward strand.
TATATATATATGTACACATACAAAGATAAAAAGAAAATGTGACTCTGCTGAGATCCAAAATGCTACACTATAAACTGCAAATTAAATAAGTGGAAGCAAAATAACATTTATAAATAATCAAATTTGTGAAATCATTCCAACTTCCTAAAGGGGAAAGGTATTAGACATGCTCACAGAAATCTCCTGACTTTCAGGGCTCTGAGGATACTATTAGGCCATGTTGTCCCTGTAGCCTCCAACCAAACCTCTCCCCACCCTGCACATGGGCCCAGGGCTATTTGTCCCAGATCCCAGTGACATCACAAGAGTGACTTGTCCAGTGCTGTCTTTACTGCTACTCAGATGAACATCTGTTTTCTCTGGTGGCCTTGTTTCCAGTGCTGCCTCCTGCTGCTTCCGTCTGCCCAGATACCCTGTATGGACCACAAGTTTAGTTTCTCACTTTGCTGTGACAAGGTCTGTTGATGGACCCTGTTACTAGCACCTGGCTCCGCCCACCACTGTCAGAGTGACCCATTGATAATGCCAATGCCTGTGCTGATGTCTCTCTTGCTTCCAGCTATCCTTCCCCCTGCTGCTCTTTAAAAAATGGCTGTATGATCGTCTGAAGGTATATTATCGGAGTACCTTTGCATTGCTGACTCCATAAAAAAAAAAAAAAAAAAAAAAAAAAAAACTAGAAATAAAACTGTTTTGATATACAGTAAAAATGCAATTAGAGTGAAAGGCTGAAAAGGATCTCAAGAGACCTACAAACTCATCTTTTCAGAGACTTAGCCATGTTATTACAGAGTCCTGTTCTTGAAAAACACTGAACTTGATAACTTGGGCAAGAACTTTATTTCAGCATTGCATTCTTCTCACAGCTTAAGTTTTCAAGGTGTTCCATCCAAATTTTGTCTGCTGCTATTTTACATGTTGAAAACCTCCTAAAATTTCTACTATTAATATTACTAAAAAAGAAATTATGCAGAAAACACAGCAAATCTAGGTCTGCCATGTATAAAACATCAAACTTAAATCACAAACATCAAATACCTCTTAGCATCAGTGCATGAGTACTGCAAAAGCCAGACTTTTTCTTAGATGGGAGCTCTAGTGACTTGACTGTCACTGATGCTATGCAGTAAATCTGGGGAACTTGTCTAGCTTGCTAGAAAAAAGTATAAACAACAAAAAGAAACGGGATTATAAGCCCTCTTTTGAGAGGGTTTGTTTAAAACTGCAAGATGTTACTATTCTGTTATGATGTATCGTCAAAGATTAGCTTGTTAATTAAAAAGTCCTCAGTAATTGGTCTAATAAATTGTTAATAGATTACTTCATCTCCTGGTTGTGGTTAAAGACTTTGCTGTTGTACACTAATAATCTAATAATGAATTAAGTAAAAAGAGAAAACAAAATAAGACACTGTCACTAATTGTTAGAGAAAAAGAAAAGTCAGATTAGGGATCTGAGTGTTGGTGGTTGAGAATAAAGGTCAAAAACTCACTTCTGAAATTCACTGCCCCTGTACTTTTTGATTTTGAGACGCTTAGACTAGCTTATAAACAGATATTTCAACAGATATTCAGTTTAGTCTTTCAGGGTGTATGTTTGTGATTGCAAAAGAATGAGGGAAGTGTTTTTGTGTGTGCAAGAGAGACAATGATGGGACATGATTCAAATAAAATTGTTCAGGGTTGCTAGAAATAATAATCTTGATTGCTTTTCAACAATAAATGCACATACACAAATATTTCTATTCATAAAATATTCCAGATAAATATTGCAGGGCAGAACTAAGACCTAATAAGCAAGAAACTGATAGACCTTTCTAATATACAAATGAACTTGAATGTAAAGGAAAAATGAGTGATTTGCAAATCTGATACTGTATACATTAATTTATTTGATTTAACAAGAGAAGCATTTAAAAAAAAATGAGTATGTTGTATGTTTCAAATTTAGAGAGTTTATTTTCCATTCATTAAGAAGAAAAATCTCATAGTTGAGCACTAATCTTTTGAATAATTTTGAAGTTTTTAAGCCATCTTTAAGGAATTGACTTGGAAAAAAATACTTTTTAAATAATTTTGTAAATCATCTTGACAAAGATGACTGCTACCGCACAGGGATGAAATGCTTGGAAATAAATTGTCCTGTTCACTCTATTTTGGTGTTTATAAAGACAGTTGTTGCAGAATATTTTATCTCCATTTTTTCTTCTTCTTAACACTGCAAGAAATGAGGGAGACTGAAAATTTGCATATTAAAAAAAAAAACAGAAAACAGAGGACTGTATGCAAATAGATGTGAAGGTACAAAAAAAAATATGTACATAAATTCTCATGAAATAAATCCTGCAATGTCTTTCATTACAGGAAGAAAATGACTCATCACTTCTTTGAAATCCAGGGTATAGTTTAGGGTTTATTTTCAGATCTGGAAAGGATTTCCCAGATTTCCATCTTATTCTCATTTCCAGCAGCTGTTTTTCCCTGTTGACATGTAAGGATCTTTCTTGTTTTCTGGCTTCTGGAATCCATTGAGGTGGAACAAGAAGCTCAAAATGTCAGTGCTGCTTTTTGTTCTAATTTATTAGCTAAGATAGTATATAATAGTGGTTCAGAAAAAGTGTTGGAAAAATAGTTTCATCATTAATAGGACAGTAAAAAAGATCGTAACGTCACCAAAGGGTCAGATCAGGGCAGGATTAAACTTGACGGAAATTTCCAAATTATTTTTTCTTGATGAATAAGTTTCTCTTTGTTTCCAATCATGAAAATTAATTGTGCATCCAGTAATACAGATGATACAGCCCCTCACAGATGAGGTATTCCGTATTATATTCAATTTATAGAACTGAGATTTTTGCTTTGTCATGTTAAAAGAGTTTTACTGAAGGCAAATCTTTGATAGGAATATCATTACTTCCCTACATTTTGAATCTTATAAGGACTACTTGTTATTTCATGTTCCTTAGTAGACAGCTTTACAAACATTTGTCTTGACGCAGTATCATAATAATTAATCCATCATTCATTTAAAATATTATTTTATGATTGTGATCAGTACTACTTTGAGAAGGTTTTTCTCCTCCTTGGGGAGAAAAAATAGGAAAAAACAGGTTAAGAAAAGGAAAACAAAAAGATTGCATATTGTGTTAAGTGTAAGGCAAAATCCAAACGTAAATTACCTAAGTGATTTTGATTATTTGATTTCAAAGTAACTCTTCTCAAACAACCTAAGAAAAGTACTTCATTTAATTACATAATTTCAAAGTGAATGTTTTAGGAAACTTCAGAACTTCTTTTCCATTCTTATCTGGAAGAAGAAATAAGAAAACAATAACAACGACCAAATAAAGGCAGTACAAAAACAAGCCAATGTTCCTTATTTTGCTTTTATTGAGCTGTCATTTTCTTTTGGAAGAAAGTTGCTTAAAAAGAAATCCTACCACACTCCACCTCTGAACATCTTTAAGTAAGTTATATTTTATTCCATCTTACAATTATGCAAAAATTACTTATTCACTCTGGTGTGCATGGAGACCCAGACCAGTAGTTTGGGATTCTAATGTACAGCTATTTATCTAAGAAGAGAATATGCTATGAAATGCATGGTCCTGATGTATATCTTTGCATGATGTCTAGCTTTTATTAACTCATGAGACAGTTCAGTTGTTCCTGTCCATTTCCTAATTCAGCCTAAGATACAAGAGACAATCATTTTTTGAGTATTATATAATGCCTCAGGTAATCTTATATGACAGGTGATAGGGAGGAAAAAGAAAGTGACTGTAGCTTCTCAAAGCAATTATATTACAAAATGCTATCTGGAGAGTCTTATTAAAGTAATTATAAAAATAAAGAAAAGATCTTCATGCAGTTAGGATTACTGGTTTTGCTGTGACATGCCTGACAGTCAATTATAAAGTTTCTATTGTGCCTCTTGTGGAGGTTTAGAACAATCTTGTATTTAGCAACATTTTTTTTCTTGTTTATGCTGTAGAACACATTTGCCAAGCTGCTTGACTGAAGCTGTCTCTGTTATCAGGGACTTTTCTCCAGTTTTTAATAAATTCACAGTTTATGAACTCCCTTCTGTTATATTAACCACATACACACGCACAGAAGAAAAGATATTGGGAAGCTCTAATAACATAGTGGTGATTGATACTATTAGATTACTGGAAATGGTGGATGAATTCTTAGTATTGCTTTGCTTGCACAGTCAGCTTTTCCTTTATCCAGCATGCTGCCTTTGTCTCAACTGATGAGTTCTTCCACTTTCACCTTGCCACTTTTCTTCCTCATCCCACTGAAGGGCATTGACTGAGAAGCTGTGTGGTGCTCAGCTGCCTGGCAGGGTTAAACCATGATAGATGTGGGTTTTTTTTTTTTACTCCAACATTTCTTCCAGTCTTCTGGTAAAATTTTTGAGATTTGTTTTATTTGCAGCTATGACCTGTGAGAATGCGAATTAAACATTGTAAAAGTTGATCTGGAACTGAGATATTTAAGTTTTCTGATGTGTTTATTTGTCACAACATGGTGAGGTGGCAGTAACAAATAGAACTGCTTTTCCTCTGGCACCTTTCTTTCTGTCAACAATGATTTACACTCTGATCCTTTCCTTGTCTTTATAATAATTAAAACTCACGTAGCATACAGATTAATATCTACAGAGTGTTGCAAGTCTATCTATCTGTAGAGTTGCATCATCTTCAGAATTAAGTTAGAGAGGACTACCTGCAAATTTCATTCCTTCTAAGGAATGCTTTCTATCTCTTACAAACTATAAAACCTTTCTAAAAATTAAACTAGAAAAACTTCTCAAAATTTACACTATAATTAGTCAGTTTGTGGTGTGGGAAAATTAATACAGTGAAATTCAGTGCAAAAACTTAGGGACAGACAAGGTCACATTTGTTCATGAAATATTTCAGCAGTCATACCATCACACTCCACAAAGAGATTTCATTCACACACTCACACCACAGAGAACAAGGGATGCTGACTGTTGAGTTCTCATCATCAAAGGTTCTTCTTGACTGATGATAGCAAACTAATTGTTGAACAGGTCATTTATATCTTTCAGGAATCATCAGCTGCTATGGAACAATCTTCTGGCTCAGAATCTTGCTTTAACTTCCATAAATCTTCAGCTGTGTTCTGCCTGGTTTTTCTCTGGGAATAAGTTTGAGGCATGTGTCTATAGTTTATTTTCTTGGTGGGCTAAAAGGAAAACAAACGTTGATAAGCTGCAACCTTGTTGCCATCCACTTGGTGTTAGGATGCTGGATCTTCCACTGACTAATCGTCTGTTCTGTGTTCTTGTCAGAGTGCATGCCTTTTTGTCTTCTCATAAATAGCATGTCCCTTAATTTTACTGCTGGGAGTAGTACTGTAGGAATAGCATTTGTTATTCATTTAATTTCATTCTTTTATTTTTTTTCCTGCTGGTCCTAACACACATTTCTGTGCATTATTATATGTATCACTTCTTATCTTACAAACTTCTACACTGGGACACATCTAGTTAATAGAACTCTTTACTTTGTTATAATTTCCTCATTTTTTTTTAAAGTAAATCTTTCTTGTTTCCATTATTATAGAAATAATAATATAAATCTGCTACTCACTCAAAACACAGTTATATGATAAACCTGTTAAAAAAAACAAATGTCTGTGAATAAATGAAGGCAAGATGAAAAACTGAAGGAAAGAAATTATAATTATCAGTAGTATTAGCATATTTGTGGTCCAGCACAAAAGTAGAATTATATGTGAAAGGGGAAGATAAGACTAGAGGAAGACTTCTCTCTTTATAGTAAGCAAATGATAAAGCATAAATGTAGTCTCTGTCATGCGAAACACAAATCTTAGGACAGTAACAGATCCCAATCTAAAATAAGCTGTGGCAATAGTTCTTTCTTTTTGTGAGATAGCATATTGTTACAGAGACACCAAGTTGTTTGTGGAGTCCGCTTCCTTGGAGATCTTCAAAGGACATGTTCTTGAGAAAGCTGCAGCCATGGAGTTGGACCAGAAGATTTCCAGTGGTCTCTGCTAACCTTAACCATTCTGTGTCTGTGATTCTGTGAATTTAAAGTTAATTTACCTCTGATGATTTAAGTTTGTTTCCTAAAGATAGAAGGATTAGTTGATTAGTCTGTTTGCTTCCCTTCTTCCCTCTAGTAATTCTGAGGGATTCTGAAGAAAGTCAGTCAAGTGAAACAATGGGGAAAGCATTAATGACATTTTAAATTTCTGTACGTTTTTTTTTAAATGTAGCTGCAAGCATAAGAGCACAATTAATATGTTTCATAAGAGAGAAAATATTTCATACAATTCAAAGTTGGAAGAGCCCTGTCACGGGTTATCTCTGGATACAAGTCCGTGACAGGGGGGCACAGGCCCCGGAAAAAAAAA